>PVJD01000795.1:191271-350095 GCA_004026545.1 Mormoops blainvillei | reverse complement strand
CCCTGCCCAATATAACTCTGCAGTTACAGTCTCTTCTAAATACTTCCCTGTCTCTTCATTCCTATTGCTTTCTTAGCTCCCAAATTTATCTCCCTGTTTTCAGTCTTGCCTCCTCCCATCCCTTATCTCTATTTTGACCAGATAGTTCTTACCACTCTGCTGCTTCAAACCCATTAGGAGATTCCCTTTACTCTCAGGCTCCTAGGCACCTAAACACCTACCTGACTTTGTATGATATGGCTTCTGCTCATTTCTCCAGCCTCATCTCCCCTAGTTTGCCCCCACCTAGGTCCATGCTACATCTAGGATGAAATCCTTACAGTTCTAGCACTCCCCCCCGCCCCCCAAAAAGGTGGGTGCTGTCCTCCCTGCCTGGAATGCCCTGCCTCCTCATCTTTGCCTAGCAAACCTTTCCTAGCTCAGATAACACCTTAGATGTCCCTTTTTTCAAGAAACCTTTTATATTCCAAGACCAGCCCAGGAGTTTCAACAGAAGTGCTCCAAAGCACTCTACGCTCCTTTGTCTTAGAAACCACCACAGTGATTTCACGACTGCTTTACTCACTGTTCCCCACCGCACCATGAAGCGCCTGTTAGGTGGGTGCTGTGTTGTTCATCATTTGTGTTCCCAGCACTTCATATAGTACTTGGTACATAGTAGGTGTTCAGTAGATGTATGTTAAGTAAAAGAGTAAGTAGGGCAGCGCTGGTCAGGTGGCTTAGTTGGTTGGGGCATTACCTCATAAACAAAAATGTTGTGGGTTTGATCCCTGGTCAGGGCACATATCTAGGTTGCAGGTTGGATCCCCGGTCGGGCCTGATCAATGTTTTGTTTCTCTCTGTCTGTCTCTCAAATCAATGAACATATCCTTGGGTGAGGGTTTAAAATAAAAAAGAGTAAGTAGTGCAATGAGACAAGCAATGCATCAAATGGCCCAGAGCCCAGCTAGGACCACAATGGACAGGAAGGGCTTTGAGGGTATGGCATACAAAGGGGCCATCACCACAGGGCTGACAACCTGGTGCTTGTGGGGCAACACCGGTGATGTAGGAAGCAGGAGTGAACTCCAGGTTACAGCACCTGAATTCAAGTTATGTTTCTGCCAATTCTTAGGTATTAATGACTCATAAAAATTCCTATAACCTGCTCAAGCCCCTGGTTTTCTCATTTGTTACATGAAGAAATTAATGCCAATCTCACAATATTGTGGTCAGAATTAAATGAGGTTAGAGTCGTGGGAGAGGCTATGTATTTCACAAGCGGGAATAAGGTCTCTTGAGTGTTCGTTAGGGACTTGGGTGAGTGATGACCTTAGACAGCCTCTGCTTGGTCATACACAGGAAAGAACTGGTTGTTCCCCGGGCCTGGGGTTGGGGTCTCAGCAGGACAGAGAGCGCCAGCTGCTTCAAAGATCCTGGGAGCCCCGCCACAGTAGGGAGAGTGGCTGTGGGACTCAGCTCCTGCCCGGATCCAGGCACAGGCCCCAACTTGGGTCCCCTAGGAGGGGAGGGTGGCCTGCGGTGACTGGAGAGCAGCACAGCCCCGTTCCAGTGGGAGGCCTCACCCCACTAGCCCTTTCCCAATGCTGCTGCTTCCCGGGCTCACACCTGACCTCCGAAGGAGATCGCCCCTGAGCCTAAAGAGGATCCCAAGTGTGGGCCAACAGGCCATTCTCTATGGCAGGAGCTCCATGAAGAAATGGAGGGACTTGGGTTTCTGTCCCAGCTCTGCCACCTGCCAACTCTATGGCCTGGGCAGTTGCTTCTAGGACTTTTCTGCACTTCAAGAATGGAGTTATAAACCCACCACATAGCTTGTTGTGAGGATCAGTGGATAAAAGACGTGAAACTACTCTGTGGATCATAAATGCTATTCAGATAGTAAGAACGATCAGAGACACCAGGCTTTGTGAAGGCCTCTGTGGAATTAATGCATTGGTCAAAAGATGAGTCTTGGCCAGACCTGTTTAATCCTCGGTCCTGTACGGGGATGTGAGTGGTGGGGGTTTGGTGAGAAAGGATTCCGAAAAAGGGAATTTCCCTGCTTTGTGTGCTCTAGTATGGGGACTTCCTAGAATGCGACTGTGGGGAAGAGAGGCTCCTGCCCAGCTTCAGGAGGGGTTACTTCATGAGAGGACTAATGATGCAGCACCCCGTGAAGGAGGCCAGGCTGGTGCCAGGTCTCAGCTGTGCCAGTTTTAAACTGGTTGCTTATAGTGTAGCGTTTAAAGCAGTTTACTCGTGATACCAACTGTTCTTGGATGATTTTCCCTAAATGTTTTATGTTTTGTACTTGTGCCCAGAGGCAGTTTTATCTGGTGGGGGCACTTCTGTCAATCTGTCACCATGAACGATTAGAGGAAGGAGGGAGGAGGGGTAGGGAATAGAATGAGAGGAGGAGGAGGAGGAGCCCCTGTCTATACAGGTGGCTAGGGTTGGTCTGTGCACTTAGCCAGTTGGTCAGGTAGACTGTCCAGTAGTCAGTTCATCTGCTTAAACTCCCTTAAACTCCCCAAATGCAGCTAGATGGCGGGGCATGGGGGGCACCTGAGAAAGTGTCTGGCATCCTTGCCTTGAGGGCACTTAGCACTGAATGATGGTTCTCTCTCTCTCTCTCTCACACACACACACACACACACACACACTATGGACTCACACACACAGAGGAGACTTGAGTACAAGCTAACTTTACCAGTGACTGGTTTCCTACAGGGCACAATTTAGGGCATTCTGGGAAGATTATCATGAAACCTTCACTCTGTCCTATTACCTGGAATTCCTTTTCCCATGAGCAGTGACTCTGACTTTCCTCAAATCTTTAGCCAGCCACTCAGAAGCCAGGGCAAGCACTGAGAGAGAAAAAGTTGCCTAATCTGGGAGGTGGGCAGGCCTTGCCCCGAGATCCTCTGTTTGGTTGCTGAGTGGAGCGCTTCGATACCAAGTGGGGGCGCTCTGGGCTCAGAGCTGGGCCCAGGGCAATGTCTAGATTAGCCAGTGGGCTGTGATCAAAGGCCCAAAATGTAAGCTTCTGGAGGTACAGGTTTTTTGTTTGGTGTGTTTAGTACCTAGAACTGTTCCTAGCACAAAGGGAGGCATAGAGTAAATGTTTGCTTAAAGGATGAATGAACAAATGAATGAATAGAGACCTTTCAGGATTCCAGAGTCAAGGTTTTACTTTGTGTGCAGGCTTTTTGAAAATGCAAATGCCTGGGGAAGAGGCAGGCCAAACTGAGTCATGGAACGTGGCCTGGCTTTGAGTCAGAGAGATCAGGGTAGAATCTCAGTCTGTCCATGACTAAGTATGTGACCTCAGTTTCTTCATCTGTAACAAGGCCTCACGAAGTCATGGTGTGGATTAAGTGTGTAAGAATGGGAGTGAGAGGAGAAGGCACATAAGAAGCCCCAACAGAAGTGGGGCTGGAAGGAAGGAAGCTTAACCTCGGTGGACACTTGATGTAAACCGGTTTGGACGTCCACAGCCCTGGCTGGCTTGGGGAGCCAAATCCTGCCCTGAGGTCTCAGTCCTACAGTCGTGCGGGATCTGGGACTCACCAGGCAGGGGGCTGAGTGAACAAACTGTCCCTTAACAGGGACCACGGGCTCCTCCCTGTTATCAGTCAATTCCATTTTCCTGTGTACGAGTTTGCAAAGCCCTCCTTGCCTCTCTGACTAAGGGGATAAAGTTTCGATGAAGTGCCAAGGAGAGAGCATGATTACTTGGGGGTGTGGAGGTGACGTGTGAGAAGGTTTACACAGCATGCTGCAGCCTGGGGAAGGGCACAGAAAGATCTCAGAGGATCTATTTTGCCCTGGATACACTTGCTTGAGAGCTGGAAGATCAAAACATAATCATTCTCCTCATTGGCCTTCAAAACCTATGAGAGATTTTCATGGAAGGTGTTATTTTCCCATTTTGCAGATGGTAAAACTGAAGACCAGAAAATGGAGGGAGATGTGTATGCAAGCTTGCTTTGTAGATGTCTGTCAGAGCCTGGAAAATGTGTTTCTTGGTTGAAAGGACTGTAAAGCTAAAATAACCAAGTGGCCATTTGGGAGCTGTGGTCGCCAGGAGGCCAACACTTCTGAGATTGGTGAAGAAGGGCTGTGGACAACAGGCTTACAGGGACAGTGGGGACAGGCTTACCTCTAACTCTGTTAGCCACAATGATGGTAGCAACCAATGGCTTTGGGCTGGAGTTGGGGTGTCAGAGGACACTGAGCAGGGCTGGAGCCGAATGCTCTAGCTCTCTTCCCAAGTCCAACTGCCCTCACACCTTGATGGCCTGGTGTCAGTGTCTCCTGTAGTGCAATGGCCGGGAGTCCTCCTGACTCTGGGGTCCTTTCAATATCGGGGATCCAGTCTGCATTCTGCTCCTCATTGGCGCAAACCTCTGAGTCCTCATTAGCACAATGACGAGCGCTCTGGGAGAGAGTTTGTGCCAGGAAGGGAGGCTGGACAGGCGAGAAGGGCCTCTCTGACCACAAAGGTTTGGCTGCTAGATTGCAGGTGGGAGCCTGTCTGATAGGTGCAAAACACAGTGTTTGTGGAATTGGAGTGCGTCCTGGACAGGGCCAGCTACCTCACAGGGTCTCTCCCAGTACAAAGTGAAAATGGGGACCTCTTATTGAGGGATTGGGAATTTCAACAAGGTGACATTGACTGTTAAACAAAGCACAGGGCCCTCTGAGCATAAAGCCTTGTGTGACTGCATAGGTCACATTCCTAGGAAGCCGGCACTGATCTTGGTCTGTGGTTAGGGGTTGGGGCAGAGGGCTCTTGGAGTTGAGGAGGGGTCTCTCCTTTTTGTAAGGGACTTATACTTGTCCAGCATATCCTCGGTTTGTGTGGGGTAAGAAATGCTTTTCTGGTAGAGCCACCTCCCCGCAGGGCCTAGGGACCTAGAGTGCAGCAGAGAAAGGTGGGCATCAGGTTGAGGGGGCTGCTTCTGCACTGGGCAGCTGCAGAGGGAAGCCTCCCCACCTCCCACCTGGCCCTGCTCTCTCCCGTCTCCAAAGGCAGCACAAGGTAATAGTTTTCGACACATTTCATTGAAATATAATAAAATATTTGCATGGTGTTATTAGATAAATAAGAGTTGACTTGAGGCAGTGCTTATTGGGAAATGTGATTTGAAAATTCATTTAATATGAAAGAATGTGGAAGCTTAAGTTTATGGTAATGGATTGATTGCAGATAGTATCTAATAACTCCATACAAATACATTTCAATCATAATATCCGTCGGGGTGGTCTTTGGTTCCAGAGGCGTATGGGGGTGATTGTATGCCTGACCTCTCTTCCGGGCCAGATTAGAATTAATTAATTGCTAATATTGTGACATTACTTTTGTAATTAAGAAGCCCCATAATTTCCACTGGCGGTAAGCATGAGAAGTGTTTATTATTGTCTCAGATGAGGCTGGGGAAGGAAGAGAAAGTAGCAGCAGGGAGAGAAACTGAGCGAGGGAGATTGTATTATTTCGTTCTCTGTGTCTCAAGGTTTCCTGTCTCGCCCGCAGAGTGGGAGCCCCGGACAGGGTCTCAGGGCAGGGGTGGGACAGAGGCTCTGGCACCTGCGCCCTGCAGGGAAGAGAGAGAGCGATAGAGAGTGGTGGTCTCTCTCTCAGACTTGCTGATACCAGGAGGCAGGGCCTCGGAGCCAGCTCAGCGAGGGGGCTGTGGCCGGGGGGAGCAGTGAGGGAGGAGAAGCAGGGACCAAAGGTGGGTCACGGTTGATGAGCCCATGACATGCCCCTTCCTCCCTTGATAGACTGTGAAATCCATTTGTCCTTGGCCGGATGAACTCAATGAGGAGATGGCTGTCACTTCTGGGCATCTGCAGAGGGCCTGCGGGAGGAGCTGGGGAGGCGCCTGTTAGCGCTCATATCCTGGCCTGTTTCCCGATACACGACCCTGGGAGTTTGCTTGTCTTTCTGCTTTTTCCTTTCCTGGGCAGAAAATGGAAATAATTTTCTTTGAAACATGACATTTCCTAATCCGTCGCCCGGCCGGCTGACAGCAGGATTAGTGTGCACAGCTGCCGGGCCTGGCTGGCCATATGCAGGCGCTCCCGAGGGGCTGCCGTGGCCGGTGCCAGCCCCTCCCCTGGCTCTTCTCTCACCCCCAGTCTGGCCTCAGCGGTCCCCCGTATCTGCACACTGAGAACTGCTCGAAAGCCCTCTCCTGATCTGCATGTGATGGGGGCAGTGGAGGCAGTGGTGTGGTTGGGGATGGGGGCGCTGGGGACAGTATCACCCACCAAAAACCATTAGTTTTGCCTCCTAAAAGGGAGGGGCAGAAACCAGGACCTGAAAAAGTGGGTTCAGGTCTTGGCTTTGTGTGAGCACCTGTGTGACCTAGGGCTGATTGTGTCCTCTCTCTGGGTTTCAGCCGGTTTTTCTTTGAAAGAACAGTGTTGCATTAGATTGTTTCTGCCCCTCCTGCTTCCAGCTGATTCCGATTTTCTAGTCTTTGTCAAAGCTCTTTTGTTAACAACAAAGGCCAACAGAATTCAGTAGTACCTTGGTGCCCATCGTTAGTTAATTTGTTCAGGAACTCATAACAAGTGCTGAAACCGACGAGTAAGGACTGATGAAGCATTTTTGTGACTCATACAAGTTGTAGCATGTGCGTTAAGTCCTGAGTGAGAACCGAGTGCCGAAACATTTTTTTCCCCATCAAGATGTGATGAGTGCAGGGTTAGATGAGTTCTGAAGCCAACGAGTGCCAGGGTATGTCTATAATAGGAAACCAGTAGCTGTCCTGCGAGGGCATGGCAGGCAGCCCCTCAAGTCCTCTAACCGCTGTGGGCCATGCAGATTAGGGTGCATGAAATCAACACCTCATGACAATCTTACAGGTAGATAGTCTTTCTTTTTACAGATGAAGAAACGGAGGATCAGAAAGGTTAGGTGACTTGCTCAGTGATTCGCTCAAGCAAATTTGAGCCCAGACAGCTCAACCCCAATCCCCTACCCCCTCAGACTGCCTATCCCATGTCACCTTATGAGCCACACTTTCTCCACCCCATCCTGCACCTTCTGCCACGTCCATGAACTTTGGGAGTTGGGCTGCTAGCCCCAGGCCACCCTGTCTATGTGTGTAATTTTAACTTTTTTACTGTAGGGATTGTGGTGCTTACTGTAGGGCATGGTCTAGTGTGCCTGTCTGCTCCACAGTCTGGATCAGGCATTGTGATCTCCAAGACTGGGAACTTTGGAGGTGTCTCCAGACACAGAACGCCCGATCCCCAGATTAAGATGAGAGCTAAACGTTCAAATTAGACAATGCAACAGAGAGAACTATACAAGGAGATCTAAATTGTTTTGCTGGGGTGGGATTTTACTGAGCATTTTGCTGGGGATCTCTCTTCGGGACTTTGAGACCAAGGGAGGAGGCAGAGGGAGCCCAGGCTTTGAGTGGTGGTTCAGCAAAGGAAGGAGGGAAGCAAGAGGCGTGGCTGGCAGTTACCTAACCTGGGGTGTCCTGGCTGCCTCTGCAGTGGAGTTCCTTCCCTCCTCTAGAGGTCAGTTTCTGTATCAGTAAATCAGAGACTGGGCTTGAGCTGGAGATCCTAGGGTCTCTCTGGAGCTCTTTGAGGCCAGTGCACTGGCGGAGAGAAGTGTTCGGCAAGTACAGTCTCTCCTTCGTTCTCACTGCTCCCTTTCTTCTGTGGGCCAGTGTTGTAACACATGATTTGAAAGTCTAAGAGCGTTTTATTCAGGAGGCTGGGGGTGTTTGTGGTAGAAACCAGGGAGGGGAGTCAAGGGTAATTGTTGCTGTACTAGCAGGAGGAAAAAATTGCACATAGCCAAGCTCAGCTCAGCCCTCCCTTGCCCATCCCCAGTGTAATTAGTCCACAATCAAGCTCCCTCATTATGGTTCAGAATTACAGATGGGAGAAAACATTTCCAGCTCAGGACCAAGCAGCAGAAGGAAGGCAGTTTGGTCTTCGAGTGCCCTACTTGGAAATGGTATTTCCAGCTTGAGATTAGAGTAGCAATACTCAAAACAAAATCCGAACACCATGGGCTGGGAGAGCTGGGCCCACCTGCCTGAGTGAGGCGTGGTCCCCTGGGAACACCATCCCCACGGCTGCTGTGGGTGTTACCTGACCAGATGTTTTTGAGTCCAGGGGACCTTGTCCCACTCCACACGCTGCCTCTTTCTTGCTTTGTCTTCCTACTGGTCCTTTTTTCTCTCTGAGCTCAGTGTCTCTTCCTTGGTTTCTCTGCCCGTCCCGTTTTCCTCTCCTGTGCTCTCCTTCCGTATGGATCTCCCGACCTCCGTATTAGCATTCACAACCTCAGCCCCAGCCACTTAGGCCAGAAAGACAGCTCCTTGGAAACACAATTGAAATATTTTTTATAAATGACCAGCGGAGCTTGAGTGACATGCCCTTCTTAGGCTAAATAAAATTAAAGTTAAACCTTCTAAAAAATACATGAGCCAAACATCCTCTGCACATTTCATTATGCAAATGTAGCTGTCCTGTGCTGCACAAATTAGCCCTCCTTTTGAAATTTGCTGCTGCTTCTTCCCTTTTCTCTGCTTTCCTCTCTTTTTTTCTCTGGGTATTGAGTGAAAAGTCTTTGTGATTTTAGGTCGACAGCTGGAGTCTGAGGGAGAGGCTGGAGGGTGAGAGGGACAACTAACTCCTGTTTTCCTCTTTGTATCCCTCCTTCCCTCTTTCTCGGTAAGAGGTACAGTGGTGAGAAAATAATGACTCCTGACCCTTTCTCTTTCCAAACTGCTTTGCAGGGTCTGGCCGGGAGAGGTCAGTATGGGGTTGGGAATGGGTGCTCCCTGGAGTAGGGGTGCTCGGCAGTCTTTCAGCCTGTGGGCCCTGGGACCCTGCAACCCCAGTGATGAAGTGGCTGATAGATAGATGGCAGGCCTGCCTCCACCCCATGTGCAAGCATTCTTTCCCAGGGCCTCAGGCACAAAAAAGGATGTCTTCTTCCTATTGCCAGAATCCCAGATAACAGCCAGAAAATTTGAGATATGTTCTAAATGTGGCATCTCCTTTGTGCCCAGAGGAGAGTTTGGGTTTCGTGCAGGTGGGAGAGGGTCACAGTGAATTAGATAGATTGGGAATAACCACTCACCCAGGCTGGCTGACTGGTCATGTAGGGGACACTGCGGTCCTTATAATCTTCCCTGCACATGGAGCATCACCATTGGAATAACTTAACTGTCCCCATCCCCTTAAGAGGAAAAAAAACTCCAAGGAAGTAAAACAAAATAAATTACATAAAGGTGTAAATAACGTCCTGAAATCTCAGCACCGAGATGTGCCTTGGAGGGTCGGTGCTGCAGTACAGGCGCTGAGATCAAAGGGGGTAGTGTTGACCTGGCCATGGAACAGCCCGACACGTCCATGCTCTCCAGGCAGGAGCACCAAGAGCAGGGTGTATAGAGGGGAGGGAAAAGGAGTGTGGGGGCAGAACGAGCCGCCAAGACACATGTCAACAGATGCTCCCCACGTAGGTTCTATCCTGGCCCTTTGGGTGTGAGGCAGCGTGAGGCCTAGCATCCAGACATCTTGCTGTTCTTCCTCATGTGGTTAATCCTCTCTGGACCAGCAGGACCGAACATGAGTTTCAGGTTAACTTCGTCCCTCCGCTCCCACCTTCCAGTAATTTGGGGCTAGTCCACAGGGCCCCAGGGTCTAGGCTGATTTTACCCCATTGTTCTTTTTCTGAATTTAGCTGGGGGGAGGGATGGGGGTGGCAGAGGGAGAGCGGTAGATGGAAGCCACTCAGATGAGCAGGCAGTGACGCTGGGCGGACACCGACAGCAGCTTTCCTGTCCGTGGCAACCTCCCTGGTCTAGACCTGCCTCCCCTTAAGCTTAGTTGACTCCCATTCTAATCCATCCTTCCACAGTTGCTGATGAGATTCTTATTCTGACTCTGAAACTCTTATCAGTCACTTACTTCCTCAAAAAATTTAAATGTCCAGGCTGGTACCAACAAACATTTATTGAGTCTCTGCTACATGCCAGGCATCGAGCTAGGCATAGAGGGGCAGAGGGATGGGGGCACAGGGAGGTGTGGCCCCTGCTGTCATGGTGGTTATAATCTAGTAGCAAAGTGGATGTGGTTGTAAGGGAGAAGTGCAGGTGCCACCGGGGCCTCACTGGCACCGAGGGTGTGACCGAGTGGCAGACACTGGTTAGTTTTTTACTAAAACTCTTTCCTCCCTTTTCTGGGGCAGAGTTAGATTGCCTCTCCCAGTACCCCTGGCAGTTTAGTCTGGGTTTGTGACTGTGGTCCAGCTCCTTGCCAGTCAAGGCATTGCTCCTTGGGCAGCAACATCAGTCAGCGTCACCTGGGAGGTGACTGGGAACGCCAGTTCCCAGGCCCACCTCAGACCTCCTGAATCCCAGCCTCTGGCTCCTGAGCCTGGAACTGCAGGTTAAAGCGTGAGAAGAAGCTGTGGTCACCAATGGAGTATGACTGGCAGTGCCATGCTCACGCAGCCTAGCGATTCTGAGAGATTGCTTTCTTTTTCCTGCTATTTATTGGATGCAGATACATAGAACTGAGTTAGCCGTGTCCTGTAGTCTGTGGTGACGATCATTATTCACCTGGAAAGGTGCCATTTTGTCTTGTTTCATTACTTCTTTCCATTTCCTCCGGTCCTTATCTCTCTAATATATATCATATGTATGTCATACATATAGGCCAAATATATATATACTTATCTATTACATATTTTATAATGTATATTATATATAAAATATCTATATATTTTTGGCCTGTTTCTTTTTTAAAAAGATTTTATTTATTTATTCTTAGAGAAGAGAAAGCGAGGGAGAAAGAGGGTGGGAGAAACATCGATGTTTGAGTGAAGCATTGATTGGTTGCCTCCCTCACATGCCCTGACTGGGGAAACACTCGCAACCCAGGCATGTACCCCAATCAGGATTTGAACGAGCGACCTTTTGTTTTACAGGACAATACCCAACCAACTGAGCTACACTGGTCAGGGCTGGTCTGTTTCTTATGTTTTATTTTGTTGTTTTTTTTTCAGTGAACTCTGTTTTTCACATTAGTTCGGGCTGCTGTATCACACCTGTGTTCCTAATTCTGGCTGCTGCACAGCAGTTCACTCTATGCATCCACTAAATGTTGCTTTTCATCCCCTAGTGATGGATGCCCAGACTAACTCATTCTCTGCTGAGATGAACAATTTCAAGCATGTCCCTTTATGGGTCCCTGGGGAAGTTTCTGTGCAGTACACACCCAACGGAAGACTTGCTGGCTGAACTCAGTTTCATTAGAACTTCCGGGTGACACCTGAGAGCAGAACTGTCCACAGGCTCCCACTACAGCGCCTGTGAGACCTGTTCCCCACATTTTTTCCAACACTTGGTGTTACCTGGCTCTCTGCTGTTGCCAGGCTAGGGGTTTACAGGGTTACTTCTCTGGTGTTTGGATTTCTCTGACTACTGTGCACATCTCTTCATGTACTTGTTATAGGGAAGGACTGCAGATTCTACCCTATGTGAGGTACCTAGTCATATTTTTTGCCCTTTTTTAGCTGTTTCTGTTTTTTTTTCTTGTTGATTGAACTACTTAAAATATACAATATACTAGATATCTACATATTCTCTATTTTAATTACTGCAATATTTTCTCCTGTTTGGTCACCTGCCTCTTAACTCTGTCTTTCTGTTCTTTCGGTGAACAGAAAGCCTCAATTTTATTCTAGTAAAATTCATCATTTCTTTTTGCCTTATTGTTTTAGCCTTTTGGGATCTTCTTAAAGAAATCTTCCCACTCCTAGGGCATGAAGATATTCTTTTTACATTTTCTGCATTAGTTGTATAGTTTTACAACTCACATTCAGGGCTCTAATCTTCTGGAGTTGAAGTTTTGTCTATCAGGAAGACAGGTTGAACGTGGTTTTCATTTGTATGAGAAGCTGGCCTCCCCAACAATGACCACTCAACAAACTACCTTCCCCAGGGCTTCATTATCTCCCCATATCATGTGCCCAGTACACAAACACATAAGTTACATGTATTTCTATTAAAAATATGAGTGTCTCTGAATTCTCTCTTCTGCTTCATTGGTTTTGTTATTAATCCCTGCGCTACTACTACAGTTTTCTTAAAAAAAAAAAGATTGTTATAGTCACTAGAACTGTTTACAAATAGATCATTCTCTTCTCTTTCAGGAAAATGGTAGGATTGCATTTCCCTGTCCACTTGTGGCTACGTGACTTGATTTGGACAATGTAATGGGAGCATAAGTGACACATGCCACTTTTGGGAGGAAGCCTTCAGAGCCGGTGTGCATTCACCATGTTCCTTCCCCCTGCCATGGTAACCTGCAGTGCTCTAGTCCGGAGGGTGCGGGCTGGACTTGGGAGTGGAGAGACACACAGCAGGCCTCCAAGCAGCCCTCAGTGGACATGTAACGTGATGAACGGACCTTAGTTGTTTTAAATGATTGCACTTGTAGGTTTTGTTTCTGCAGCAGAATCTAACCTACCCTGATTAAACAACTGCCATGGCTGTACTATTTCCATTACCTCATAGTGCACATCCCTCTCTTTGTTTTCCTTTTAAAAAATTCCTTAGTTCTTTATGGCTTTTTGTTCTTTCCTTTGATAATTTGTCATTCTTCTAAGAAATTCCAGCTGGAAGGACCAACCCACACAGGAAGTATTGAGCAGGGTATGACAAAAGAGGGAGTGGTTTATATTGCTGAAATGCAAAGAATTTTAGTTTTTGTAACAAGCATCATCTTCTAAAGTACATGAATTGTTCCCTCATCTCCAACTTACTTCACTGACCCTCAACTCATTCTAACCTTTTGCCAGTTTCTGGCTGATCTTTTCACCATCTTCCCTTCTTTTTGATTTTCATTCTCTCTTATCCTTGCTTTTATGTAAATAACTACAAATTCCTTCAGAATCTCACTCAGAGTGGGTTTCCCCCTTATCCAGAGTTTTGGTGCAATTGTCACTTGAGCCTTCAGGGGCTTCACCCTTTTAAAAAAATTTTAAATTGAATTTATTGGGGTGACACTGGCCAATAAAATTACATAGGTTTCAGGTGTACAATTCTGTAATTCATCATCTGTATATTGTATTGCGTGCCCACCATCCAAAGCCCAGCCTCCTTCCATCCCCATTTACTCTTTCTTTACCCTCTTCTACCTCCTCCCACCCCCCTTCCCTCTGGTAATCACCATAGTGTTGTATGTGTCCATGGTTTTTCTTCCTTTTTTTTTTTTCTTAATCCTTTCACCTTTTTCTCCCAGTTTTCCAACCCCCCTTCCCCTCTGACAGCTGTCAGTCTGTTCTCTGTATCCATGAGTCTGTTTCTATTTTGCAGTTTGTTTATTTTGTTCATTAGATTCCACGTATGAGTGAAATAATATAGTATTCATTGACTGGCTTATTTCACTCAGGATAATGCTTTCCAGGCCCAACCATGATGTCACAAAAGGTAAGAGTTTCTTTTTTATGGCTGAGTCGTATTCCATTGTGTGAATGTACCACAGCTTTTTTATCCACTCATCTGTTGATGGGCACTTGGCCAGCTTTCAAATCTTAGCTATTTTAAATAATGCTGTAATGAACATAGGGATAAATATATTCTTTTGAATTAGTGTTTCAACTTTCTCTGGATATATTCCTAGAGGTGGAATTGCTTGGTCATAAGCAGTTCAATTTTTAATGTTTTGAGGAAATTCCATACTGTCTTTCACAGTGGCTGCACCAGTCTGCATTCCAGGGGCTTCACCTTTATTTTCCATCTATCAAAAGAATCTCCTTATCAGTGACATTGTCTCCTAAGAGGTATTCTGGTATCAGCTGTTAAGATAATGCAAAATTATACACTTAGCTACAGATACAAGATGCTGGGACAAATTAGAAAGTTGGGGTGGGGAGAAGAAGATAAACACACATTCAGACATATATTTTACATTATAAAAAAAGAAGACTAAATTCCATAGGTAGAAAGACGTTAACTGTGTGGGGGAATGGGTGAAGGAGACCAAAAGGTACAAACTTCCAGTAATAAAATGAATAACTCATGGGGATGCAATGTGCAGCCACTGTAGGCAATAACACTATAATGCATATTTGAATGTTGCTAAGGGAGTAGACCTTAAAAGTGCTCAGCGCAAGGAAAAGTTTTGTGACTGTGTATGCTGATGGATGTTAAGTAGACTTATGGAGGTGATCATTTCACAATAAACTGTAGTACAACTATGGAATCATTATCTTGTACATCTGTAACTAATATGTTATATGTCAGTTACACCTCAATAAAAAAGAAGTTAACTGTAAAAAATAAATCATAAAAAAATAGAATAATTACCTGATTTTAGTTTTTTTTAACCTTAAAACTAGTGGAAGGAATCATATACAAACTGACAGGCCTAACTACATAAAACTATAAAACTGCTAACTGTCTAAACAATATAACAGAATTTAAAGGCAATCAATTTTTATAAATATGACAGGAAAAATGTTGTAACTTTAATAACATGTTGATCAAATCAAAACCCACTAATACTTTTAAGAAAGAAGGCAATCATATCAATAGGCATTTCCCCAAGGAGGAAATCAAATAACTAAATAATTAGTATACAGAAAAAAATCATTTTCATTCATAATAAACTAAAAACTAATTTTCAACAATCCTGTTAGAATTTTGTTCAGAATTATATTGAGTTGATAGATTAATTTGGGAATAATTTTCTTCATTTATTTTACTGTTTTACTCTTTAGTAGTCTACAATTTTTCTATGTCAAAGTCCGTTGAATTTTTATGGAAGTTAGTGTCCAGATATTTTATATTTTTGGTTGGTTCTGTGACTAGTGCCAGATTTCCAGTGGAATACTGAGGGAGGGGGGTCCAGCTGCCTCGCCTGAAGCAGAAGAAGGGTCCAGCTTCTTTTCCATTCCCAGCTTGCTTTGTTCCAGTTGCCAGATGTGATACTGACTGGTCAGGGGTAGGGGTCCAAGGAGGGAGACTAGGGAGGGGAGAAAGGTCTTCCCTGAATAATGCTATCCTAAGACGGTGGGTTGATGTGCACTGTGTGACCCTAGCTTAGCTAAAATTCAGTTTCCCAGAATTTCTTTCCCTGAGTGATTCTGGATTAGGATTGACTACATGAGAAAATTGGGTAAGATTTGGAAGGCAGAAGGAAAGTGGCAACCGTTGTGCCGGGAATGTCACTACATGGACCCAGGTGCTATTGTAGCTTGCCCATGTTGGTGGCGATCTACTGCCTCTCTTTGGGGCCAGACTGCAGCTCCCACTGGGTTCCCTCTCTGCTTTCCAAGTCCTGGACCAGGTGGGTGTGTGTGGTTCTGGAGCCAGGAGCTCCAGTTCTTCTGTAGCTTGTCAAGGTTTGGAGGCAGAGAGAGACTGGCGCAGACTCCAGGCTGCCCTTCCTCTCCCTTGCTTCATGGCCTCTGGTTACTTCAGGCCCAGCATCAGACAGAGGTGACAGCCTTCCGTAGGCTCCTTCACCAGCTGACACAATTGTGCGAGGTCTAATTCCACCTTACTCATAGCAGTTCCACTTTCCTGATGAAACTCTCTCTGGCACCAAGCTCTGTGCTCTCTGTGCCTAGCAGATGTTTAAGCAGACTCCTTCTCTTGTGGGTTCCTCACAGTCTCCTCTGAGACCACAACTTTCTTACACGGGCCTTCCTCCAGCTGTCACCCCTCCCCAGAGCTCCCCCTTTTTATCCAGAGGGTGCCCACTTGCTGCTGGACTCCTGTTGCTCTCCCAGGTGCTCCTCTTGTGTAGGATGCAAAATAGCTACAGATGGTTGTCTCCCTTCCCCATGAGCCACTTCTGGTACAGGGAAATACAGAAGCATCATTTATCCCTGATAAATACTGGTGGTGCAGGCCTTTGCACAGCAGAAGCAAGTCTTCCTTTGCCCCCAAAGCAACTTATGGCCCTTTCTTGCTCTTTAATATCCTGGCAGAAGCTAGACACCAGTTCCTTCCTTCAACTCTGGGGGGAGGAAGGGCTCCGCACCAGAGAGCAGAGCCTCTGAACAAGTTAGCCATGGCTAGAACATTGGCTGAGCCAACAAGGGCCGAGGTGGTGCTTGACCAAGCTGTGAGGGGTGTCAGTATTACTGACTGAGCCCTGTGCTAGTCTGTATACGCCACTCTTTAAATTCTGAAAATAGTTTTAAGAGATAGTGCTAGTAATTCTTAGGGTAAGAAACTTGCCCAGAGTCAAAAGATCCTGCTAGTGTGTAACAGCCCTGTGGAGGTTCTATCAACTTATGTTCCTACTAGCAGAAAAAACCCAAAACAACAGTGGCTCTGCACCCTTTCCTTCACAGGGACTTTCAACTTTTTGACATATGAACATATGTGTTAGGTAAAAATGGTATCATAATGCTAACATTTTTTTCTCATGACAGGTGACAGCAACCTTCTTTTTTTGTGTTTAAGAGCCAGATCCTTTTAGGTGAACGTCTGTTTGTATCATTTGTCCAATTTCTCATTGATTTAATGATGTTCTTACTCCTTTTTAGAAAGTTAACTGTTTATGATATGGTTTTCAAACTTTTTTCTAGCTTATCATTTGTTTTTTTTTTGGTTTTGTTTATGCTGTTTTCACCCCATCAGCCACAAACTAGGTGATTTGATTTTTAAGTAGTTCAATTAATCAACTTTTTGCAAGGACTCTGAGCTTTGTATCATATTTAGAAAGGTCTGCCTTCCTCCAAGATTATATTTGTAAAAATCTCCCATTTTTTCCCTAGAATTTTATGGTTTCATTTTGTACAAATGTAAATATTTGCTTCTTCTTGAGTTGATTTTGGTGTAAGGTATGAGACAGAAATTCAACTTTACTTTTCCCCACTCCAAATAGCTACCCAGTTGGCTAAATGCATTTATTTAAAAATTCTATCTTCTGCCCTTTTGAAAGGGTGTCTTTGGGTCTTTTCCGTTCCATTGATTTGTCCATCTATACATGGCATGTTCAATGGTGTTTTAATTATCATAACTTTGTCACTTTATAATGTGTTTTAGTGTCTGGTAAGGCTATTGCTGCTTCTACCACCCATTACTCTTCTTCAAAACCAGTTTTTTGTAGTAATTCTTGCTTATTTATTTCTAGAGGTTATTATTTGTTTCAGAATTATCTTTTTAGTTAATAACATTAAAACAAAATTAAAATTAAACAAAGTTAAAATAACAAATCTCAAGTCTGTTGGTATTTGGGGGAAGATTATATTAAACCTATATATTTAGCATAATATATACACTGGCTATAGTCTCCATGCTGTACTCTACATCCCATGTTGGTCCTGTAACTACCCATTTGTACCTCTTAACCCTTTTTACCTTCTTTACCCAGTGCACTGCAAACCCCTCCCCTCTGGCTACCATCAGTCAGTTCTCTGTATCTATGAGTTTGTTTTAGATTTTTTTTTGTTTGTTTATTCTGTAATTTAGATTCCACATATGAGTGAAGTCCTGTGGTATTTATCTTTCCCTAACTTATTTCACTTAGCATAATACTCTCTAGGACCACCCATGCTGTTGTAAATGGTAAGATTTTAGTCTTTTTATGGCTGAGTAATATTTCATTGTGTAAATGTACCTCAACTTTTTTATCCATTTGTTTGATGGGCCCTTGGGTTGCTTCTATATCTTGGCTATTGTAAATAGTGCTGCAGTGAACAGAGGTGCATATACTCTTTCAAATTAGTGTTTTGGGTTTCTTCTGACGAATACTCAGAAGCGGAATCACTGGGTCATGAGGCAGTTCCATTTTTAAGTTTTTGAGGTAACTCCATGCTGTTTTCCACACTGGCTGCACCAGGCTGCATTCCCACCAATAGTGCACTAGGGTTCCCTTTTCTCCACATCCTTCCCAGCACTTGTTGTTTGTTGATTTATTGATAATGGCCATTCTGGCTGGTGTGAGGTGATATCTCATTGTGGTTACTGTTATACTATTTTCTAAAAACATCATTGTTAAGGTTTTTTTTTCTTTCTGTATGTTCTGACAAATTTTACAAAGCATCAGAACTACTCATTTCTTAAAGGTGCATTAGAATTCTTCAGGGACAACCTGGGCTTGGTGCTTGTTTGGTGGAGGGTAGCTCTTTGACAATTGTCTTTATTTTTCTATATAAATTGATCCTTTAGGTTGTCTCATTTTACTGTTGTTATTTTTGGCAATTTACATTTTTCTTTAATTTATTCTTTTATCCACATTCTCAAATTATTTGACATAACGATGAGCGAGATAGTATCATGCTATGTATTAAGATAGTATCATGCTATGTATTAAGTTTATCAGTTTCTATGGTTATTTTCCCATTATAATTACTTTGGGTATTTGGGTTTCCTTCCTTTGGTTTAATAATGGTAGCTAACGGTTTTTCTCTCTTATTACTTTTATTATTTAAAAAAAAATAGAATCGCATCTTGGATATATATGTGTATATATATTCTACAGTTTTAATTAAATTCATTGTATTCTGCTTCATACAACTAATGTCTTCTTTTTGCCTTCCTTAGCTTGAGTTTGTTGTCTTTTCTCAACTCCTTGAGTTGCATGCTTAATTAATTAATTTTATTTTTACTGATGAACATACACAATTTTAGCATAGATTCTGACATATGTTATTTTCATTAGGATTATTTAAAGTCAATTTCCAATTTCAGTTTTGATTTACTCTTTATACCAAGTGCTGTTTAAGTGAAAGGATTAAAATTTCTGAGTGATAAGAATTTTATTTCAAAATTTAATTTTATTATATTATAATCCCAGAATATTATTTGTATTGTTTCTATTTTGGAGAGTATATTAAGGTTATCTTTGTAGCTTAGTATTTTCAGTTTTTTATCTTCCGTTTTTAGGGTATTGAATGTATTATTTTCAGAGTATCAGTTAGAATAACTATTAATTTGATTCTTTGCTCCTTTGCCTCCGTTGTAATTTTTTGTTTACTTCTGTGTTGGGCTCAGTGGTCAGCTACAATCTCATACTACAAATATGATTCCTTGTATATCCCGTAGTTTTACTTTAAGGATGTTGATTTGATGACATTTGAAGTACAAATATTCATAACTGTTAGCTTGTCATTGCAGATGGAGCTCGTTTTTTATTATGTGTCTCTCTGCATCCCCCCTCCCTGTCCCAACTCCGCTCTTCTCAGCTACAAAAATGGTCCTCTTTTCTTTTTTTTTTTGTTTGTGCTTGCATGTTATATTTTTGTTCATTCTTTTGTTTTCAACCTCTCTAAATAATTGTGTTCTAATGTATAGAAGAAATTTGGGCCAGTCTGGGAGTAAAAATATTTCAGTAGATAAAATGATCCCATTCACATAAATTAATATGACAGATGTGTTTGTTCTCAGTTTTCTTCTTTTAAATCATGTTTTATGTTATACTTCCTGCTTTTATTGCTGCTTCACTTGTTTTTTTCAATCTTTAACTCCATATTCTGTTTCATTTGGTTGGTTTTTATGTGTATATTTCTTCTAATAATTTGAAAGGCTTTTATTTCCCCCCCAGTAGTTACTACACACACACACACGCACACACACACACACACACTTTTCTCCAAGAATGACAAAATTGCTATATTTTTCCTTTCCCAACCTTTCCCAACCACACTATTTTGTTGACTATATTATTACTAATTTTCTTTATATTTCCCTTTTGTATCTTTAAATATTCACATATGCATGTCTTTCACTTTATTAACTTTAATACCTTTGACTAAAAACAAAAATGTAATCAGCATATAAACACTATTTCTGCCTACTCTGAGCCAAATTTTTCTAGTTGTAAAATTTCTACATTATCAAGTCTCATGACCTTTGTATTTGGTTCTTTAACCATAGTTGCCATGTTGCTTTAGTCACGGTATGTGCTCATGTACATGGATTTATTAATGTCACCCCAGTGTTTCTGCTGTCCTTTCTCCTACTTATATTTTGATTGGCTTGAGATGATCTTCTTGCAGATTTCTTTAAGCTCAGAGATTGAGGTTCTCATGTTCTTTCATTTTCATAAGTGCTTCTTATGTAGTTAATTGACAGTTTGTCTGGCTATAACACCTTAGGTTATACTATTTATTTCTTTGCATCAAATAAGGTTGTGGGGATGCCTGAGGTTACCCTGATATTTTTTCTCTCCCTTTTAGGCAACTTGACCTTTTGGGGTGGGTGTTTCAATGGATTCTTTGCCTTTGAAGTACAGAGGTTTTACTAAATTTGATCATTTTTTTGCCAGTATTTTCCTGGGACACAGTAGACATTTTTAATTTGTAGATTTAGCTCTTTTTTATTTTGAAAATTTCTTATAAATTATATCTTTAAACATCAGTTCTCTTTGTAGAGACATAATCACATATATATTTATCTACCATACCTGCCACTTCCTCACTCATCTTTTTTTAAGACCTTATTAATTTCTACTAGTTTTTTTCACCATTTTCTAGTCTGTTTTCTATATCCTTATGCTATCAATAGTGTCTGTGGTTGGCCTTACATTTTTCTTTCACTTATTTTTTGAGCTCTACCTTCTTATGACTTATATCTTTTGCTTGTCTTGTCATATATATTTTGGTGAATATTTGTATCTCTTTTTTGCATGTGCATTCTTGGTTTGTAGAAGTAATTGCTTCATTAAGATTAAAAATTTTCATGATAATATGTTTGCTCATTTTTTCCTATGGTAATATTTTTCTGCTGAGAATTTTTATCTCTCTATTTCCTCCCTCTATTTCTCTCCTTTTTAAATTGCAGTATCTTTATCATATAGCTTCTATGGCAGTTTCTTTTTGATCATTCATTCAATTTTTGAATGAAGTGACTTCTTCCTGTACCAGTTGTTTGTATGAGCTTCTGGAATGGAGGAGGGAGAGCATGGCCATGTTTTAGGCTACCAGGACTTTCCTATTGGGACAGGAGTGTGAGTGAGATCTTTTAAGCTTTACTTCTTTCCAGCCAACTGACAGTGACAGCTACAGATGTGCGCACAATATGGAGCCTCTGTCCTCTGTGCCACTTCACTGAGAGACTGTTTTCTGCAAATATGACGTCTTTGCATGGTTCATCATTGGCCCCACCTTTGCTATTTTTATTTCATGTTCAGATAAGTCCAGGAAAGATCCCACTGCCAGCCCTCATACCTGTCCTTATTATTCCTAACAAGATAGGTTTATTTTTTTGACCCTGGGATATTGCCGTTCCCTCAGAGAGCTGGATTTGGCCAGCTTCACCTGAGCTCTGCCCCATAGCAGATCTCGTAATGCCTTCTGCAGCCCAATTATGTGCTGTGTCTAAATTTATAGATCTTTGCTAGCTTTGTCAAAGAGGGAGTTTGTTTCTTATTCTCCTCGTTGCTTTTAGGTAATTTTCAAGAAGTATTTTTCTTTTAGAGGGAGAAACACCAACCAGAGGTTCTATAGATTATTTCTTTATTTTAAGCAGTGGGGCCTGCTTAGCTTATAGTTTCTATTTACTTCTATTTCTGCTTATTCAAAGTACATGAATAACTCTATTAC
Organism: Mormoops blainvillei; assembly: GCA_004026545.1. Taxonomy (NCBI): domain Eukaryota; kingdom Metazoa; phylum Chordata; class Mammalia; order Chiroptera; family Mormoopidae; genus Mormoops; species Mormoops blainvillei. The sequence continues at coordinate 328,560 of PVJD01000795.1, read as the reverse complement.
CTCAACACCTACCTATTTCTACGTGTCTTTTTAAATTTTACTTTTGCTATTGACACTTTCCACATACTTTCCTCTTCAAACTTCTGAGATTTTGATTGGTGCTAATAATTATTTGCATAGAACTTTTGCCCTCAAAGATCCTAGGAAAACCTTTGGATTAAGCTCCTTTCACCTGGCCTGTAGCTGTGGGCTATCTGTCTCCTTAGCAGAGAACACAGGCAGGAAAATTTGTGTGAGCAAGCATAGTCTAGGCAAAGACTTGGGGTTAGGACTGAGTTTGGAGAGTTTGGGGTGGAGCCCCTAAACCAAGCCTGGATGAAGTGGAACATGCTGAGGAGTAGTGCAAGATAAGATTGAACAGGGAGAGGGGGTGGCTGGCTATGTTATGCTTTGAGTTTAATGCCAAGAAGCTTGGATTTAAACTCATAGGCTGTTGTGAAATCACTGGAAACTGGAAAGAAGTGGCATGACAAAAGGAGGAAGAGAAGTAACTGAGATAGAAGGGGCTATCCCCTGCAGGGTTGGGGGCAGGCACTAAGTGGGCTAGATCACTAAGTACGGATGGTCACAACAAACTTACGCCTGCTCTGGGCAATGTTGAAATTCAAGAGGTTCAGTCTGAGCAGTGGGACTACAGTAAAGGGAGCTGTGTTTTCGCATGTTTGTTGAACATCAGTACAGGATGGGGATGATACATACAAATTGGTACAAAAGACTGAAGAAGGTGTTTTCCCCCTAGCTCTGGGGGAAGGTGCTTAGAGTAATTAGCCAGGTCAAAGGCTGTACCAGTGTTCAAGTCTAAGTGTTTGTCCAGCTGAAACTTGGAGGAGAATCCAGAGATCTAGGCTGAAGACCTCTGGACCTGGCTCTGCACACCTCATGGAAACTAGATGGGAATGCTGATTCCCAGTGTTCATGCACCTGTAGTCAGCCCTCGGTGTTTCTCCCTCCCCTCTCCACCTTGCCCTTGGAACTTCCCCAGAAATCAGCAACCCTCATGGGCTCAGGAACTGGGTGGCACTTAGTTGAGTTGGCAGCTGGGTAGGACCTAGGAGGTACTGGACTTAAGAGTGAGAAAATGCAAGGAAGAGCCGAAGGAAGTGAAGCTGTAGAAAGATTCCAGTTAGGAGGCTGTTGCCTTTCAACATGAGGGTGCAAGTCCCTTCACCTGAGAGTAATAAACTACTACAGTCAAGAAGCTGATAAATTCTAAGACTGAGGTAGCATTGGAAGGGAAGACAGAGGAGGTCTAGAGGCCAGATCCCTTGCTAAACCAGAGCCATAGAACTCAGGTACAGATCGCTGATGTGGGCATAGTGGAGAGCAGTCAAAGATTGTACCACTGACTGAAACAAGAAAGTGGGAGGGATCGTCTGGAGCAGGAGGGAGAATGTGGCTGGGAAAAGGAGGGAGGGCGAGAGAACTTTTCTGGTCACCAGCATTGAAAAAGTTGAGATTATAAAACAAATGGGTTTGTTTTACCAGTTTTAACTTATTGCAATAAATATTTTCTCTCAGGTGACTGGTAGAAACACTCATGACAGGCTGAGGTGTCACTGAGCTGGGCTGGCCTCTGGATCTGAGCGTGTAATATGTCAGACTGCCCTGGAGTGTGGTCAGTGTGATGAATGGGAGACTTGCTCCTTCTCTCTCACTTCACCCAGACTCCCCTGGCCTCCTTCGCTCCCACTACTTTTGTTCCCCCTCTGCTTCTTATGCAGTAATTGGTTTATGGGGTATCAGAGATTAAGAGCATCTTAAAGACAGTGTAGTCCAACCCTCTCCTTTTACAGAGGAGAAAATTGAGGTCCAAAGAGGAGAAGTGACTTAAAAAATGGAGAATGGGCCCCCAAACTCAGGCCAGCTGACTTTTGGTTTTTTGGTGTCCTTTCCACTATGCTAGACCACCTCTCTAACCAGTATGGAGGATTTTCTCAGTATTAGTGATTTGTACTGCATGTGTGTTTGCTTTGTAAATTTGTATACCAGAAAGTCCCAAGGAGTCTTGAAAAGCAATATTTTAGAGAAAGTTCTCTACAGTGGGTGACCCAGTCTCTGATTCTATAAATGTGCACAACTTTGAGGAAGTCCTTCCATCGAGCTCCTCACATGTCCTGTTTGTTCTCTCTCTACACCGCAGCTCTCCAAGCAGCCCTTGCCACTGCTCTGATTTAGGCCACACAGCGTCTTGCACAGACTGCAGCACGAGCCTCCTGTTGGGCTCTTTTTTTCCACTCCTGTTATTTGCTCTCCCTCTGTTATGAGCCAAATGGTGTCCCTCCCCCGCCCAAATTCATAGTTGAAGTTCTAACCCCCAACACCTCAGAATGTCGCTGTATTTGGAGACAAGGCCCTTAAGAGGCAATTAAGTTAAAATGAGGTCATATAGGTGGGTCCTAATCCACTATGGCTGTTGTCCTTATAAGAAGAGGAAATTAGGACACACATAGTTGTAGAAGAAAAACCATGTGAAGACACAGGAAGAAGGCAGCCATCTACAGGCCAACAACAGAGACATTAGAAGAACCAACCCTGTTGACACTTTGGCCTCCAGAAGTGTAAGAAAATAAATTTCTGTTGCTTAAGCCCCTAAGTGTGTGGTACTTTGTATAGAAGACCTGGCAAATGAATATACCCTCTTTCCCCTCTAGTCAGAATGAACTCCTTGCTCTTCAGTACTTACAACGTGAAGTCCGTGTAGCCCATAGCCATTCCTCATCTGGCCCTGCCCACCAGAGAGAGCCTCATCTCTCCCTGATAGCCAGACATTAAGCTCCAGAGGTATAAAACAGTTTCTACTGTAGTTCCTGAACAAGCCGTGCCCCTTCACACCGCCTTGTCCCTGCTTGGAGTGCACTTTGGCTCTCATCTGCCTGGCTAACTCCCGACCAGCCGCAAAGCCCGCTCAGAAATCACCTCCTCTGGGCACTCTTTTCTGACTGCTCCTTCTCCTGTGCCCTCAGCACCTTGTTCACCTATTCATTGTGGCTCACACTGATGTGTCTGTGTCTTGTTATATCCCTCCACTAGAGAGTGCATGTTTGGAAGGTCGTACTCTGCCATCTCTGGGCTTAGGCTTGGCAAGAAAATCCTCAGGAACCTTCTGTTGAACTGAGTTGAATTTTGGATCTCTAGGGGCCATTGGCCTGTACTCTACGGAGAAAATAAAGGAGCGAGGCCTGCTTACAGTCTGGCTCCCCCAAAGCCTAGCATGAGCAAATCTCCTGAGTGTCTGGTTTGCTGCGTGGAACATGCCCCTGGGGTGTCTGTTGGCTGGTGCATGGCACAACAGGTTGGTTGAGTGTCTGTCTCCGTTTTTGTAGGTTGGCACGGCATTTCTGTTCCCTAGTTGTGTCTGCCCTGGGGCCTAGCATAGTCTAGTGAAAGGAACCAAACAGGCTTAAAGGGATGCTTCAGGGGCAGAGAGAAGAAATTAAGAGTATCGTCTTTTACCTCAAATAGGTATGGGTTTGAATTCCAGTTCCACAGCTTAGTAGGTGTGTGACTTTGGTGTAAGTTACTCAACCTTGCTAAGTCCTGTTTTTCTCATCCATCTAATGGACATAATAATACTGGCTCTTTACTGCTGTTGAGAGCATTAAATATGATAATTTCTGTCTCTCATATCTATCTACTTACTATCTATCATCTACCTATCTGTCATCTCCATTAATTTATCTATCTAATGCTTTTCACAGTTTCTGATAAACACTAATGCTCAGTAGATGTTAATTTTATAAGCTGAGGGGGAAATATTTTTCTCTGTCCCTTGCCTTAAATGACAGGGCTCAGAGGGAGGGGGCCCTTTTCCAAAGTTATAAATTTATATTTTCTGCTATTTATATTCTTGACTGTGCCCTTACATTAACCACAGGCTAATAATAATAATAATAATAACAACAACAGCAGCAGCAGCAGTAGCAGCAATAATAATAATAGCACACTCTGTGGAGCACCTGGTAGTTCATAAAATGCTCCCCATCTACCATTCTGTGATAGGCACCCAGAAATCCACTCAACACCATGGCAGGAAGACCCTGGCATTCAAGTGAGAGACAGTGAGAGCAGCAGCAGCAGCAGCAACAGCCCCTCACATCCTGGTACCCAGCTGCTGCTCCTCTTGTCCATCACAGTCAACACTTTTCCTTCCCGGGATACCTGAATTGAGAAAGCTTTTCCAGAGGCCAGCTGTATTCTTAAAGAGGTTTGACCTTTAGGGTCCTTTTCCAAGGTTTGGAGCAAACGCGAAGGTGGTTGGAACCTGGGCATCCGTTCCCCACCTGCCTGCAACCATACCTGCCTGCTTTGCAGAGGTCGGCTCTCCCTGGCAGCCATCCCAGGCAGCCAGCTCCTCCCTCATGCCATCCCACAGGGCCATGTCCTTGTTTACGGACCATTGGGTGCAGGCTGCTGCTCTCTCTTGCCTAATTGTCCTTGTCCTTGTTAACACCCTCCCTCTGCCTTTGTGCCTCATACCCACTCACTGCTCCGGGCTCCCCCCACGAGTGCCTCGTGCTTGATGAACAAGATGTAAGTGTACACGTTACTAATCTTCCTACCAAGGCAATTACAACTCTGCAAAGTTCCTCCTTGGCCATGTTGGCTCTTCTATGACAACCTTATCAGGTTTGCAATTGCAGATCTGCATTAAGTGTTCAGAAATCAATTTTCAGCTTATTTTGTGTTGCGAAGTTTGCCATGCCTGAAACCGCACTGCTAATTGAACAAGAGCAATTGATGTTTTAGCAGTAATTAAAGATGGTAATTATGACCAAATCTCCCCTACGGCCCTGCCGTGTTTGCTTTCGGACCTGTCAGAATGGCGGACAGGGCAAATCAATCTTAATAAAGTTGGTGCTTCAGAAGCCTCCCCAGAAATGGTGTTATCCTCAGGGTCGGGGTGATGGAGCCATGGGGATCAAGGGAGACAGTGTGTTTGGGGCTATGGGGTGATCAGATAGCTGGACAGTTGGGCAGTCATCATGTACGATCACTTTGGCCCTCTGAGCGCCCATCCAGCTGCGGGTTGGGGGTTGGTTGGGGGGAAGTGTTCTAAAGATATAGACAATACTGTATTCTTGCCATTGAGATGCTCACAACATATTTTGGAAGATATATGTGCATGCACAAAACTTCAGAACACTTATTTTTATCCATAAGCATTACAGTGTACTTACCATGTGCTAGGTGCTAGGAGAACGAAAATGAAAGACATCATACCAAATAAATCTACACACAAACATAAACGACTATGACTTTTGTATCTTTTGTCCAGAACTTGGGTTCAATGTATGCTGTTGGATTTTAGTCTGAAGGGAGATGATGAAGTTGTGATTGTTGGTAGGGTATCTGCTCCATCCTGTTCACAATGTCAGCATCAGATCTGGACAGATGCCTCATTCTGCTGTCCCATGAGGATTCTCCTCTGTCGTTTCACTCTGTGTGCCAGGCATTGCACTTCATGCCTAAGGGCACAAAGATGGCTTTTGAGAAAAGCTTGGGGGAATTCCAGTGACTGTTGTACTTGTGGGCAGAGCATTAACATATAAATGTTAATATGGCCATCTTATTAACATCTGCTCATCTGCAATTGAGCAGAGAGCATGGCCCATGGCTGAATGATCCCTACAGCTCCATACGCAGAGCTGCCCTACTCAAACCTCTGCCTAGAAAGAGTTAGGAAGGAGCAGGCACAGGTTGACAGCAGCCTTCATGGCAACGGTGTTGGACAGTGAAAAGGGCTGTCCCAGAAAAGAAAACAAGATGAGCAAGATCTCTGACTACAGAAAAGTCCACCAGCCTCTGCCTGAAGCTTGTGTTGGCCACAGATGTGTCTCAAAGTATGGCTATTTAGGTACAATTCACACATTCAACCTGCTGAGACATACATGTATACATGTATGTAACAAACATACCTATCTGCCTGAATGTGAACACAATGAGCAACAGAGGCCCACACACTCAGGCATGCGGTAATGTACACAAATATGCCTCAAGGCATGCTCCTCTGTGTGCTCACTGAAGCACCACCCATGTGGATGCCATTTGCATCCACTTCCAGGCACCCGGGATGGACACGTGTGCATGCTCTCAGCCCGAAGGGGAGCGGCTGCCCTCTGGTCCAGGTGGCATCAGTTTAAAAAACAAGATAATTTGGGAACCAGACAGGTCTTCAATCAGAGGGCTTAAATCTTCCAAGAACGTGGTGGGGCGGGGTAGGGAAGGAATGCAGAGGAAGGGGTAGGGGAGGCTGGTCTTTGGGCTTCTTTTGGGAAGCATACATCACTCTCTTCATATCCTGGCTTCCTGTGGGGGATGTTTAGGTCCCTCAGATGGGTCCACCCTAGTACTCAGACTTCCAATGGTCAGTCCCTCCCCTGTCAGGGTCAGGCCAACCTTTGTTGACAGTCACAAAAGGCAAAGGCAGGCCGCTTTAATGGGAAGATACTAGTTTCATGTGCACAATGGTGAGAAAAGCGAGTCAGAGAGTTTTTGAATTTAGAGTTCATCTTGTTCAACGCCTGCATTGTCTAGATGCCTAGACAGAGGCCTAGAAAGGACAAGTGACTTGTCCAAGGTCACATTAAAGCCACGTGCGGTTATACCTTATCGTAACTCTGAGACACCCTCTTTAGCAAAGCATAAACCATGGGCTGGAAGGGTCTCTGTTTTTAGAGTCTGTCAGGCCAACACTTAGAGATGCATACTAGCTTAGATTTTATTGGCCAGAATGATGCCACTTTTAACACACCTTGGTACAAGGTGAGGATCTGTGTGTAGCCATCCTTTAGCGACCAGACAGCCCCATCTTGCTCATCAGCGACAGTGTGTATTTGGTCTCCTGTTTTAGAAGCTCATTGCTGATAGGACTCTTCTCTGTCCCCTCAGTAGTGTCCCTGAGTCATATTTACTTTTCCTAGGCAGGACCCTCTTCCAGGGAGCAGAACACCCCCCTTTCCTGCTACTTGAGCTGCCTGAGACTGCTGAGGCTTCTTTCCTTTGGTGCCATCTCAGGAAAAGAGTCAATTCTTTCTGACGTTTATTTATGTTAATCCTCTAGACTGGTCCAACTTATAGATATACACCTTGCAAGCACTTTGTAATCTCTGACTTCTTTCGGAAACAGCTTCAGTGGAGAGATATTGAGAGTGGTGGTGGTGTTTTTTATTCTCACCCCTGAAGCTGATTCTGTCTGCACCTTGATGGGCTCTGTCTCCTCTCCTGGCTGGGGCTGCTGTGACAAGATCTCCTGGAGGCCCATTTATGCAGGGTTGGAAGCCCAGGCCAGGGCTCTAGGACCAGATGTGCCCATGACTCTCATGTTTGAGCTTCCTCCAGCGCCTTGGATGACATGCTCTGGAACTCTTTTCTCTCCGCCAGCCTGTCTGTGTTCCCGAAGCTCCTTCCCTGGATGGGTGATTGATTAATTGATTTACATATTTATTAAAATGTATTTTAGTGGCGTCTTTGCCTTTGATGCCAAATCTCATTTCCTATTGTGGGGTTGCTGACAGCCGGCATTGTAAATGCAAAGACACTTTACAAAACAATTTAAATAGCAATTGCCACCAGCTTAAAAATGAGCAAAACAGACAAATAAAATACTGATGAGGAAATTGGCAGCTTCAGGACAAGGAGGGCCAGGGGTTTCCAAGCAGCCAGCAGCTCCGGGGATGGTAAAGACTGTGTAATTGTGTCCTTAGAATGACCCAGATTTTAGGTGTGGATGAATGGAGATTAAAAGTGGCTGCTCAGGGAGCAAAAGTGCCTTACCCTTAAAGGCGACCCATCTTCACGGAACTTTTCTGAGTAGAGGGGGCTATGGATGAAGGAAGCACCCAGAGTTTGAGCCCTGGATCTTTGCCCTGCAGATTCAACTTGTGAGGTCATGTCTGCTTGCTCTGGGGAGTACTGTGGGCATCAAGGATCTGGGAGTTAGTAGGCAACTTGTTCTTGTCCAGGGAGTGGGGACCGTGTGGACAGGAAATTCAGTCTCTGGGTTCTGGCCGTAGCCTGGCCGTAGCTGTGAACTGTGCTCAGGCTACGTTCTCCCTCTGGGTCTCTGCTCCCTCTGCAGGACATACTGAGGGAGAAAACCAGGAACACTGGCCAGGACACTAGAGATGTGGCATCCAGTCCTGCTCTCCACTCTACAGCTGTGTGATTCCCAGCAGGTCGCACTCCCTTTCTGGGCCTCATCTGTAACATGAGAGAGAGCAAGGGATGTGCCACTTTGTGAATTCTTTAAAAAAAAATCTATGCTATGCTAGGGAACCATGACCCTATGCGACTCCACTGATGGCCTGATCATAGGCAGGAAGACAGGGGAAGGTGAGTGAGTGTGTGGCAGGAGTTGCCACCTGCAGAGCAGGGACTAGCCAGAATTTGGAGTAAGAGGTGCTTGCACTCTTTCTGAGAAAAAGCAGAGGTGAAAGCTGCCAGGAAAGAGGGCAAAAGTCTCCAAAAGTGAGTATGCTTTTGTTCATCTTCCTTGTCCTTTTCTCCATACTGTCCTCTGGTTGACGACTCCTCCCTCCCTCCTCCATTTCACTTCCTATCGCCAGAGGCCCCTCTTATTGGCCCCTAATACCTCTTTTTCCTGCTGCTAGATTCACTTCGTGTATGAGCTTATTTTGCAGCTATTTTTTTCTCTTTCTAAGATGCACAAATGTTCATTTCCAGTCTTGACCTCTTAACAGAACTCTAGTCTCGTAAATCCAGCAGCTTGTAGGACACCTCTCCTTAAACATCTAGCTGTCACCACAAAATGTCTAAAACCACATTAAGCATCTTCTCTCACAAACCAGTGCTTCTGAACCCTGAGGCCTCCAGCATTCTTTTTTAAAAATGCATTTTTTTTTGTTTCCTGTATACAGGCAGTTATCAAAAGAAAACTTTATATGGTATTTATGTTTTCAAGTGTATTGTAAGGTATTTACCTTTCTGCGTATGATCGTATTTCTTTCAGCAAGTGTGTATTGAGCAGCTATTATGTGCCAGGTATAGGATACAGGAACACACAAAGCAGACACAGCTCCCTGTCCTCACAGGGCTTAGGTTTCAGTGGTCTCTTTTTGCCACAGACCTCCAACTGGGGCTGCCTTGTCCATGGACATTGAAAGAGTGTTTTGCTTCTTTTGGGAAGTTTCTTGAGACTTGGAGCACAGAATTTTGTTCAAAGTAAATAATCCAGATTTTATACACACACACACAAACACAAATGTGGAAAGTGCCTTGTGTAAGCATAGTACTGTACTAAATGCCAAGGGTTTGAAAGTAGGAGCCCAGCCCTTAGGGAACCTGCAGACTGGAGGAACAATGAGTCCACAAGAAAGTAAGTGGCAAACCACAACAATGGTGCAAGGTATTCACAAGGAGTGCTAGTTCATTCTTTCATCTGTTCATTTAACAGATATTTATATATTTATCAAAGACCAAAATGTGCCAGACACTATGCTGGTTCCAGTGAATGAAAGGAAAGTCTCTGCCCGTAGGGAGACAATGGTCTGGTGAAGAGAAAGATACGGGAGCAGAGATCTGTGTGGATAGGATAGGGGTGGAGGAGACAGGGATCATAGGATGCTACAGAGGCAAAGATGAGAGGCCTGGGAGATGGAACCCTTCCTGGAGAAGGGAATGGCTTAGCTGGCTCCTGAGAATGAGCAGGCATTAGTCAGCAAGCCGAAGCTGGGCTGCTGGTGAAGGAGGAAGGGGAAGAGCACACGCACAACACACAGGGAGTGTGTGAGCTTGTGCCTTGGTGTCTGAGCAGCTGTGCAAGGAAAGGCTTAACTCTCCAGTGAGTGGTTGTGACTGTAAGGGCAGAGGAGTTCAGCAGAGGAGGGACCCCTTCTGGAGAGATCAGCAAAGGTTTGTTGGTGGAAGCGGGCTTTCAACTGCACACTGAAGGGCAAGGAGGATTTGGACTGATGGGGTGAAGGAGAAAGGCACTTAGCATTTAGGGACCCCCTTGCGCCATTATAGCCAAGCACTCTGTGCTCTTTCCCTGACCCCCTTGACTTTCTTTCTTGCTGACTGGCCTTTGAACACTCTACCCCAGGAAACAGGACACTTGAAACTCCTGGTGCTTTCCAGCATCCATAGATCACTCAGGCCATCCCTTCAGTTAGAAAGGTCTTCTCTATGTTTCTAAATGTCAAGATCATAACCAGTCTTTAAGATGAGAGATGCACAAGCCTCTTCCTCCACGAAGACTTCCCCCCTCCCTGCAAACAGACAGTCTCTCTTCTCCTGCTGAATGTCCACAGCTCTTTTTTTCTACTGGCTGTGGCTCTCCTCTGTAGCTCCCATGTGCCACTTGTATGATAGGTATCTAGAATAACTCACCTCTTTTGCCCGGTTGTGGGGCAGGGCCTTGGTGGTCATCCTAATGGCTTCCTGGGCCTGGCAGAAGATTTGTGCTCAAACCCTGGGGCCCAGAGTGAGTGAGTTCAGGTGTAGCCTATCATGGGAGCTAAGCCTGTGTCATGAGGGGACTTGGTGGGGCTGAATCTCTTGGCTCAGATCCAGAGAGGGAAATGACAATGTATAAATTGCTGTAAACATATGTGAACTTCTCTTATATGCATGATATAGTTGAAGTATGGGTAAGATATTATACTGGACAGCTCTCATGAGGAAAGCCACCTCTGAGAGCATGGAAATAAGGTGTCACATGGTAAGTGAGGGCTTTCCTTATATGCAAGTCAGTACCTGTCATTTTACCTGTCCAAGTGGGCTAGGTGACCTCTTAGACTGGAATCCAGCAACAGGTAAACAGCTCCTGCTGGGTAGGAAACGTGCCTCTTATGATTTTGTCTAGTAAGTAAGCAATCTATTCATTCATTCAGTCATTCATTTATTCATTATTCATCCAACAATAAATTAATGATGATGCATGCACAGGTGCTGAGATGCAGAGGGGAATCAGGTTGTACCTACCATTTATTTATGTTAGCTATCATTATTTACTTTTTGTTTTCTCTGAAAATTAAGTAAAGTTCTTTTTCAAATGCCAGACTGCTTCCACTGTTCCTTGGGGAGAGGATGTGGGCCCAAGCTCAGACTGGTTTTTTCAGGGTGCGGAGGCAGGGGCACCCCAGCGAGCCAGCGCACTGTGAGGGGAGGTAGTCTTGAAAGGGCAGAGGTGACCTGATTCGTCAGCCCATCATTCTTTAGTCTGAAACTCTGCTTCCTGAGTTTTTCTCCGCCAAGCCCCGGGGCACTCTAGGTTTGTCTCTAACCAGGGTCCTCCCTTCTCATGCGGTAGTGTGTGGTTCAAACACAGGCTCTGAGGTGGCACGCCTGGGGTTGCCTCTTCCCATGAACCCACTACTGAGGTGGCTTCTCCCTCAGAGGGTGGTTGCAAGAGTGAAAGAGATTGTGTGTGCCCTGCTGTGACCCAGTGTACACCATAGTGAGTCTTGAGTGAGTGACAGCTATCAGTATCATAGAAACATGGGGTTCTCTACTGTCAAGAGGGAGAGAGAAGTAAAAATGCAAAGGAAGAGTGCTGTATTTTATTAATAAAGGGCAGGTGGGTTCTTGGTCCATCCTCCAGGGGCCTTAGTCACACACAGTTTGGTCAGGGTGACAGGTTTACTTACACCAGGACCCTGAACACAGTGAAGGAGCTAAGTGGCCAGTGGGAGGATTAAACCTACGACCTTGGCTTTATTAGAACCGTGGCCCATAGGGCAGGTAGACAGCCCTGGGCACCATCCAGCCACGTGGACCTCCCTGAATATGAGATCCCTCACATGGCGTGGGTGGGAGATGGCAGGGGTTCCACAACTGACCCCCACTGCCAGCCTCCTCTCTTCAGCGTCCCAGGGTGGAAGCTCCCTCCCGCTCCCTTCCCAAGGAGCACCGACCACAGCCATCCCCATGGCAACAGTGATGGGAACCTGTGGGGGGGAGGACAAGAGAGGGCTGAGGGGGAGAATAATTAAGAATAAGTTGTGTGGGAAAAGAGAGAGGAGTGGAGAGGGAGATTGTGAGGGGGCAAAGATAGGAAGGCAAGGAGAGAGAGAGGGGAGAGAAAAAGAGGTGGGAGAGAGAGAGAAGAGAGTCTTCTCTTTGGGGAAAAAATGGAAATTTAATCAGATCAGTTTTTATAGTGCAAATAGAAAATCAGTTTTAATAAAGCCAAAAGGAAATGCAGAACAGCCGCTTGAGATGGAGATTGTGTTAAACAGACAGCTCTTTAGGAGTAGCTGTGTCTGGGATGTTTATTGTGCACAGACAGAGCAAGGTGGGGATTTCTAGCTGAATTTCGGATAGGCATTTGATTTGGCTTTGGCGGTGGGTGATGAGCCCCTCTTTGACTCTCCTCCTACCCTGGGGTCCATCTGTTCAGGGAAGGAACTCACCCAAAATGAGAGGGAGAAAGAAGAGAAGAGTGGGGACACCTTCCGATGGGGAGTTGCCCCCCAGGATCCCAGCAGTCCAGCCTACTCCTCCTGCCCAAAGACTGGACTCTGCCCTCCATTGACATACCCATTGTTTTTCGGCTCTTGATTCTTAATTATAGTTCTGGCTCAGCTCTTGCTTTTACTGCTTTCATTTATTATAAAATGACCACTGTCTGTTTTTTGAAATGGCTATCTGGTCAAATCACGGTGGATAAGCAACAGTGAGCTGTCTTTTTAAGACAGGCCAAATTTATCACACTGAAGAAAAAAAAAAAGAAAGACTTTGACGACCTATTAGAAAATTTACACCCCCCTCCTTTGCCCAGAGTGACATTTTAGTAAAAGGCTTTATTTTTCCCCCTCAGCTTTCACAAAGCCATTGCCTTGAAAAAGAGAGAGGGAAGGAAGGGGAGTGAGACGGAGAACACTTTTGAGGCTGTTCCATAAAATATATGGAGAGGGCATAGAAGATAACAGAATCTGTCCTGATGGGGGCTGTTAGCTCAGGAGGAAAAGAGGGGGCTTCCGGCACGTGTTTGTCAGCTGTTATTTTTATAATTAGGAGAGAAACTGCACTTTACATTTCCAAAACACAGCTATTTGAGGCTGCAATGAAGATATGGGGTCTGGGCCAGAAAGATAGGTTGGGAGAAGTGGGGCCGGGCAAGACAGAGGTGGGGCCCAGCCTGGTGGTTCCTGGGGTTAATGAGCTCATCTGTCACCTTCGAAACTGGCTCACAACTAGAGAGGAACTCTACAGTCCTTGTCATCCCCTGTCCTTGCTGAGCAACTGCCACCACCCTGTATTCACTGAAACAGGGTGAATCCAAGCAGTGGACCCACCAGGCTATTGGGGCAAGGGGTGGGGCAGGGTTCAGGTAGCCATCTCTGGTGGCTGTGGAAGCCTCTGACCATCTGCCAGGACCAGGACAACACCTGGGGTGAGGCCATTCTTTGGGCTTAGCTAGAGGCAAATGTTCATTCTTTGCTGCTTGCAGGGCTGGCTGTAGAAAGAATAGAGGTCCGAGAGATGGGGCCGGTCCCTGATCCTCCTGAGTGGGTGGGGCATCCTGGGGAGCAGGCCTATGTCCTGCAGCCCCACAGTAGCTGCTGAAGGGTGTGGAATGGAGAAATCAGCAGGCGGTAGGAGGCTCACCCCCTGCACACTCGTGACCTCATGCTCCTTCTCTACTCTGTGTGTCCATTTCTGAAGGCTGCTTCATTCCTCCTTTGCTTCTTTCTGTGCTTTCCTCCCCTGCAATATTTCTCTGCATGTCATTCTGAACAAGACAGCATTAATTGTTAAATGGTCACCTCCCTTTGTTCTGGCTCTGAGACTGGTTTCAGGGGAGTGCTGCAGACGGTGGCCTGCCTCTGCTCTGCCTGTGCCCATCTCTTTTCCTATAGTGGATGCTCTTAGTCTCCACTCAGGACTTCCTTCCTCTCCCTGACTCTGAGCACCTGACTCAGCAGCAAGGGTGCACCTGACATCTGCTACCTCAAGATCCAAAGAAAGCCAGATTTGCAGGAGCCTGGACTGCAGTGATCAGTGGCCTGGTGGTAGATGGGAAGGGCGTGGGCTTTGGAGCCAGAAACAACTGGTTCGAAACCCAGCACTACCATTAGCTGAAGGATAGTGGAAAAATTTCTTGACTTCTCCAGGCTTCAGTTTTCTCATCTGTAAAATGACACAGGCTTTTTGGGAGGATTGACTAAGATGATGAATGTAAGGCTTGTGTTCCAGAGCCTGGGACTCAGTAGTACTGGAGTTTCTCTCCCTGCCTGTGTAGGAAGCAGGGGAGAAATGTCTGCCTGACGTGTTCCGTGTTTCAGGGGCAAGAGCGTGGCTCCACAGGGCAGGGTGTGTCATGGTTTGGGGGTCCTTGCCAGTGTCCCTTCTGTCACTCCACAATGTCTCAGTCTTCCAGGGGCATTCTGAATAGGCAATTCTATTTCTCCAGGCCTCAGTTTCCTCATCCTAGATGATCTCCAAGGTGGTCTAGTTGCAAAAAATCCAAATCCTAGGAATCCATTCTGGGAGTCTCTGAGTCCTTAGACCTGTATGGTCAATACAACTCCTGGGGGCTGGAGAGCCAAGCTGAGTTTCACCGTTCTCTGCAGACATCACAGATGTGAATAGCCAGCTTCAAAAGCAAGTCTGATATTATTCGAGGACTGTAACCTTCAGCTCCCAGTGAGGGGACACAGAAAGTAGGGGCCACCAACCACTGGGTTTGCCAGGGACTGTGGGGTTTCCCAGGATGGGGAGGACTTATAGTTCTAAAACTGAGGAAGTCCTGGGCAAACTAGGCTAAGCTGGGTACCTTAGGACAGGGCTCAATCTTAGTCTCATAAATGGTGGTTCATGCCCAACGTGGCCAAAGCACCAGGATACAGGAATGACAGAAACAAGCCATACCTTGAAGGTGCTCAGAGCACAGAGGAGAAGCAGCAAGAGGTATAGATTAACTGCCTTACAGTGTGTAATAAGGAGGCTGACTGAGGCCTGTGTGAGACCCAAGAGGCTGGAGGAGTGGAGGTAAATTCTGGTGTGCAGGTGGTGTGGTAGTCAGGAAGGCTTCCTAGAGGAGGTGGTAGTTGAGGTTTTAAAGGTTGAAGAGATGTTTGCAGACTAACAGAGTGAAAGGTGGGGTGGGGGTGGAGCTCAAGAAGCAGGGTTTGCATACAGTTATACTTGGGAACAAAATGATGTGTAATGGGGTGTTTTTGTAGCATGGGCCCTGGAGAAGGATGTGGTTGGGAAGGAAGTAAGTCTTCAGAACCACCTAAAGATGGAGACATAATTTCTACAGTGTCCTGTTTCCATCTCAGCCTTCCAAGGCCTGGGAGAATGTCACAGGGCTCCTCCATGCCAGCATTGCTTGGCTCCCTGGCATGGCTGGGTGCCTGGCCTGTGGCTGGAGGCCAGTGGCCCAGAGCCCAGGGAAGCCAGCTGGTGACAGGATAGAGTTGTCCTGGCTTTGGCTGGCAGGCTGGTGGGCTCTGACCCAGGCTATGATCCCTACAGGACCTCTTTTTGGAGATATTTAGCTCTGCAAAGAGGCAAAGACACTGGCTTGGTTCTGCTGAGGTATCCTCTTGTCTCAGTTCTAGCATAGGGAATCTCAGGACCCAGGCCCTTTGGGGGTGGGGCTGGCCAAGGTTAATTCCACTTCTCTCTACCCCTGCAGTTAGAGTGCCTAGAGAGATTTAGAAGTTATGAACCAGCCCTGGCTGCATGGCCCAGCTGGTTGGAGAGTCTTCCAGTATACCAAAGATCTGCTGGTTCAATTCCCGGTCAGGGCCTCTACCTAGGTTGTGAGTTCAATCCCTGGTCGGGACACGTACAGAAGCCAACTGATGGACGTTTCTTTCTCACATTGATATTTCTCTATCACATTGATGTTTCTCTCTCCCTTCCTCTCTCTCTAAAATCAATAAACATATCTTTGGATGAGGATTAAAAAGAAAAACAGAAGAAAAAAAGAAACCGTGGACCAGTGTCAGACAGTGAGCACCGGACCTCCATCCACAGACTGAACCTGGGGCTGGGACTGCTAAATGAATAGAGCAGTGACTAGTGGGCAAGCCAATCTTATTCCTTTCGCCCCTGTAGGAGAGAATGCATTGTCTTGGTCCACCTCAAATCCTTTTCGGGATAAAATAGAATATATGAACAACCAACGAGGCAGCCAACCAATCAATCAACCATAAAAACTGGACCAGAAGCTTCAACAAAGCATCTTGCAGGAATCTTAGGTGCCAGGCACCCAGTGAGGGTCCAGGTCTCTGGCAACCATTCACTCACACAGCCCTTCGTGTGGTAGCAGTACACTTGACCTTGAGAGATTTGGTGTCAGAAGCTTCTATACTTTTTTCTCCTAACCTACAACTGTTTATCAATGATGACAATTTGGGGATCCAAGGCTAGAAATAAATTCATATGGGTACTTAAAAAAAATAGGCTAGATGAAGACAATGATAACAATATAATAATGTGTGTGTGTGGGGGGTGGGAGCACATACTTGGAACCCAGTGTGTTGGGTTTGGGGCTTGATCCTGTTTCTGTCACCCAGTTGTAGCCAGGTTACTCAGTCTCTTTGAGCCTCCCCAGTGAAGAGGAACACTAGGTCCCCTAGGCTTTTTAATTTTCTGCTCTCTTACTTAGTAGGCCTCCTTATTAGACTGTGAATTCCTTGAGGAAAGAGGCCTCCTTCTTTCTTGCCTTTGTATCCCCAGGGCCTGGCACAAAGTAGAAACTCAATAAATGTTAGTGGAATGAATGAATAAACGTTTGAATAACAAAAATACCTGCTCTACCGACCTCTCTCAGGATTATTGGAAGGATCAAATGAGATAATGCACATGAAAGCATTTTGTAAATTGCAGAGCTCTATACAAATGCAAATCGTTCACAGCTTTGGTGGAAATTATCATTCAAATTATTATTATTATTTTCACTGTGAAGGAGGACAGGAAGGAAAGGGCAGCGGAATCCGGCCCTCCTGGTGGAAGGCCAGGCTCCGCAGTGCCCGCAGTGGGGCAGCACTTTCCAGCCTGCTTCGGGCCCCTCTAAGTCCTCCTTCACCAGACTGCCTTCTGGTGAGGTGAGCCTGACAGCAGCCGCTCCGAGTGGGGTACAGGTTGCTGTTGGAATCCCGCCCAGTGTGGGGACAGAAGCCGCACGCACATCTTACCCTGTACAAAATGAATTAAACGCCAAGGTCTAAATGGAAAAGGGTTTTGTTTCTCTGCTGCTTAAAAAAAATTCCGTGGAAAAGGTGGTGTGCCGGGAATGGAGAGATGGCAGAAAGAGAGAGGGAGAGAGAGAGAAGCACCCCAGGGGGCACCCCCCAAACTCAGAGTTCCCCCAGTCTTCTCAGGCTAAGCTCATGCTTCCAAAGTTATTTTCTGGCCCCTTTAACCCCTGGCCTTTGAGAGGGAGGGCCAGCCGCTGGGCAGCCAAGAGACTGGGAGCAAAGGCGTGATTGATAATTGGTGACTGTAATTCTATAATTCATCTCCCTGCACCGCAGTAAAATTAAAAGAGTTTAGGTTCCCAAGCATAATGATCATCAATTAAACGCCGGGGAGATTTAGTGTCCTCATTTGAATTTTGTTTTATTTATTTAAATCTGTCTCTTTTGGGGGGAGGGGTGCCTCTGGAGTGGGGAGCCGGTGAAGGAAGGGCTGGGGCGCGCGGGGGGCGCGCTGGGGGCGGATGCGGGGCTGGGGAACGGGGCCCGGGAGGAGCCTGGTCGCGCCGGGCCACCCGGGGGCGGTGGAGGGTGCCGCAGGCCCGCGGGACGGCGGGTTTAGCGAGACAGAGGATCCATCATTCCGGGTCTAATCAGTTAATACTGATAAACTGCCAGCAATAACTGCCAATTGCACCGCCGTTTTGGAACTGCCAGTTCATTCGTTTAGGGAGTGCGGCGGCACGTCAGGGGAAGAGCTTCGAGCCCCCACGTCTTTTCTGTCTGTTCTCTCGGAGGAGAAAATGCATTTGGCGGAGGGGAAGGTCCACCGCCGGCGTCTGCCGGCAAAGGGATGGGAGCACCGGTCCGCTTGAGGGTGGCCGAGCTGAGCCCGGCCTGGGCTGGCCTGGGCAAGAGGCGCCTCATTTTTCCGCCCCTGCCGGCAGGCAGATAGCACCGCTTTGAAGAAGTCTCAGAAGGAGCCAGTCCCCGCCAAACCGCGGGGTTTCCTTTTGCGTGGCCAGAGAAGGGAGCCTCGGGAGCCAGGCTACTTCTTTAGGCACTGCCATGCCCGGTTGCATGACTCAGTTTCCAACCCCGGAAAGGACAGGCTGAGCTAGATGGTCTCTCAGGGTCCTTCTAGCTCTGTGGCTTTTCGGAGACCACTTTCCTGTGCTGGTCTGGAGGTGGGGCAGATAATGGCCTCGGCCCTCCCTCTTTTCCTCCTCTGGGCAGTTTGAGGTTCAGTGCTGTCCAGATGCCACCTCTCCCCCTCCTCCCTGAGCCCCTCCTCCCACCCCCTGTTTGCTGTCCATTTTTCTGGGTTGGTTACTGCTGCAGTTTCCCAGCATTCTCTTATTCCTACTTCTCACTTGCAATCAAGAAACTAAAAATAGAGCATAAAGGAGCTCTCCAAGGGGGTGGGTGTGTGCAGAGGATGAGGAAAGTGCTTGGTTCCTCCTGGGAATGAGGACTCATCAGCTCTACATAGGGAGTTAGAAATCCAATCTAGACCACTGGCGAGGGGTGGGTGTGGGCTGGGGAGAATTCCTGATCACCAGGAGGGGAGCTGGAGAGAAAATGGTGCGTGTGCTGAGGACAAACCTGGGAAGTAAGGAAGGGGGAGAAGGAGGGTGGCTACTAGGTACTCGGGGGTGAGGCCCAGGGCATGCCCAACACAAAGGCTCCCCATCCTTGGGTTGAGTGAGAGCTGAGATCCATATACTTTGGGGGTTCACTGGGGCAATGAGGGCCTTGTGTTCTAATTAAGATGCCTGGAGGGGGCACCCTATTCTCACTTTTAGCAAACAGGACCGTTGTCAGAGATTTCTTGGCCAGGACCTCAGAAATGGTGTCTTTTTGATTGTAAGGAATGGCTATATTGAAGCCTGACATAAGATTGGAAACTTGAAGACAGGGGGGTTGTGCTAGGATTTGGCCCACAGAACTGAGGGCTGAGGGGAAATCGGGACTCTCAGACAACTGGTGCAGAACACAGGTGACTTCCTCTCCCAGCAGAGTTCCTTGAAGCTCAGGAAGTTAAGAGGGTTTGTGTAAATAACGCAGCAGGTACTGGGGGAGAGAAGGGTGATTCTGGAGACTCCTAGGTCGCAGTCCTAGCTATGTCACTTCATGCCCTTGGGCATGCTGATTTTTCCCCTGAGCCTCAGTTTCCCTTCCTTTTTAATAGGATGTATTGCATAAAAGCTGTGGGGGTGGGAAAGTGCTCTAAAAATGCAAAAGATCATACTTACAACTTTCACCTCTCATGTATAAAAATGAGCCCAGCCTCATCTCCTAAGGGACAGTGTAGAGGGAAGACTTTATCTCCGCCCTGTCTGGTGCAGCCTCCCAGTACCCTTTCTCACATAGGGCTATCTTTAGGACCCAGGATGCTTCCCCCGAAGGGAGAAAGGGAAATGGCTGATATTAGAATCCAGAGACTTGCCATGCTTTTGTACCAGTGATTCAAATCAAGATACTGTCTGTCAGTCTCTCAATCTTGCTGAACTCATTCCAGTTCCCTTACCAGGTTCATTGAGAGAGAGAGAGAGAAGGAAAGAGCTGGTCCTTGAAAATGTGGTGATTTCTTTAGGGAGGAAGGGCTGAGCTGAGCTGTTTGGGAGTCAGGCCCTGCTGAGTGGGGGCACCAGCATGCCCCCACAAGCCCATCCCTGGGTCTTCTTAATCTCATCTGCAAGACTGCCTTCAGGAAGGCCATGTGTCCTGGGTTGACTGAGGAGAGACGCATGGAACCTGGGTTCCCAGGGAACTCCCACCTCCCTTTAAGTAGTCATCATGTTTTGTCCTGCACCTGGATCATCAGCCCCATGGTGTCTTCTCTCTCCTGACTGACCTGGTGACAAGGGCTCTTCTGTGGCTCCCCAGGAATGTTTTTGGATCTTTGGGCAGATCAGTGGGCATATTTGGGAAGAGGAGCCCTGAAGGGCAAGGACTTTACAATTTTCTGTGTGAAATCTCTAAGAGCACCAAGCCCAAGTGGGCATGAAGCCCAACAAAGCCTTTTTAAAATTACCATGTGCTATCCTGTCTCTGATTACAAAAGTAATACATATTCATGGTCAAAAACTTGGAAAATACAGAAAAGCACAAAGAAAAAATTCATCCATATTCCACTACCTGAACACAACCACTATTAATATTTGAAGTGTATCACCTCACTGTCCTTCCCTTTCTTTCTATCTCTTTATCTTTGTTTTTCAGCAAGAATCTCAGGCAGTAATACTTTCTTGTCACCTACCTCATAACAGCGTTTCCCTACACAAAATGTGTAGCCAGATGTTTGGTCCGGTTAATGTGGGAGAGGGGGGCTTTCAGGGGAGATCTCAGCACTGACAGATTAGGCTCTCTTCCACTTCCAGTGAAGACAGAGGGCCATAAAATCCATTGGCTGGTGAGGTAGCCTGAGAGACAGGGCAGTGTGCCACCCCCCAGTGTCCCAAGGATGTCTTGGGGCTGTGCCAGGTTGATTCTGCTGCCTCACTTGAGATCCCATTCATTACATTAGCTTTCTGCCTAGGTGGGCTCTTGCCCCAGCCACAGCAGTCTAGAGGGAGATAAAGAGAGGGTCAAGGTGCCAATCACTTGGAGATCAAAATAACAATAGAAATAAAAAGAGTTTGCCTCATCAGTCATTTGCAATAAGGTACAGTTGAGCGTCCTCTCCCCAAAAGGGACACCCTTGAGAAACTACCATAACAAGGAAGGCAGTCCCCTTTAAATGCAGAGCTTTCATTTTCAGCTAAGTAGTGTATGTGTCTGGGGCCCCCAGCCTTTCAGATGATGAAAAAATGGTCCTGAGATCTTGATTTGGATGCTCTGCCCACCCCCATGTCCATCTGGCCAGCACAGCACATGAGAATCACCTACCTTAACGCATTCTGACTGGGTCATCCAATTCCTGACTTGACGAAAGTCTATCCCCTCTCTATCTGCCCAGACTTGTTTGTCTCTTCATACTTTACTCAAGATGCTCTCCTTTCAACAACAACCCCCCACTTCCCCGGCCAACAATGAAAAAAATGGGCAAAGGACCTAGACAGACATTTCTCCAAAGACATATACAGATGGCCAACCATCACATGAAAATATGCTCAATATCACTAATCATTAAAAAGGTGCAAATCAAAATCGCAATAAGCCCTGGCTGGTGTGGCTCAGTGGATTGAGTGCTGGCCTGTGAACCAAAGTGTTGCCAGTTTGATTCCCACTTAGGGCACATATGTGGGTTGCAGACCAGGTCCCCAGTAGGAGGCATGTGAGAGGCACCCACACATTAATATTTCTCCCCATCTCTTTCTCCTTCTTCCCCTCTCTCTAAAAATAAATAAAATATTTAAAAAAGAAAACCACAATGAGATATCACTTCATATCCATTAGAATGGCCACTATAAAAAAAGTGACAAGTCTTGATAAGAATGTGGAGAAATTGGAACGCCTGGTGGGATTATAAAATGGTGCAACTGTTACGGAAAACAGTATAGTGGTTCTTAAAAAAAAAAAAGGAATTACCATATATCTAGCAATCCTACTTCTGAGTATATATCCAAAAGACTTGAAAGCAGGGTCTCGAGGAAATATTTGTACACCCATGTTCATAGTTGCATTATTCACAATAGCTAAGAAGTAGAGGCAACTGAATTGTCTATTGATGAATGTATAAACAAAATATGTGTATGTATACAATAGAATATTATTCAGTCTTAAGAATGAAGGAAATTCTTATATATGCTACAACATGGATGAAACTTGAGGGCATTATGCTGAGTGAAATAAGTCAGTCACAAAAAGACAACTACTGTATGACTCTACTTACGTGAGGCTCCTAAAGTAGTCAGGCTCACAGAGAGAGAAAGTATAATGGTGGTTATCGGGGACTGGGGGGAGAGAAAAATGGGGAGATATTGTTTAATGAGTATTGGGTTTCAGTTTTGCAGGATGAAAAGAGCTTTGGAGCTCTGTTGCACAATAATGTAAATGTATTTAACATTACTGAATTGTACACTTAAAGATGGTTAAGATGGTAAATTTTATGTTATATGCTCTTTACCATGTTTAAAAAATAAGATACTCTTTCTGTCTTCTCTGGCCAGCCTGGCAAGGAAGAACTCCCCCTTTTAGAACACTTAATATGTTTGCATTTTCTATGACTAGGCCCCAAAGCTGACCTGTTACCTTTTTATGTGTTCACATTTAAGTTTCCCTTCAGACAAGTTCTTTGAAGGCAGGGATAAAATCTTTACCTCTTTATTTTCCCCATAGCACCTAACACAGTTCCTCAAACACAATAGCAGCCCAATTAATATTTGCTGATTGAATCATTACTCTCCTTGATGAATTCTGGACTGTGGGCAGGAGGGTGATGGATGGAGGAGAGAGCAAATATAGAGGAGAAGAGTAGAAGAGAGTGCCTGGGGATGTGCATGTGTCCTTCATTGCCTATGAATTGTTTAGGCAGCCCCTTCTACTCTGGTTGAACTTGCTGTACTCACACGCTGTTTTGCGTGCACACACCGAAGATGAGATTGGGGGAGTGGAGAGGTCATGGATTCCTAGTCTTCAGTTAGAGTTAGACCTAACGAAATGGTGTTTTGGACAATTTCAGAGGTTTTAGAGTAAAAAATGTTGAAAGGCATTAACCTGAACCACCCTCCCATGTACCCAATTCTACTTTTTTTTGTATATTTTATTGAGTATGCTATTACAGTTGTCCCATTCCCTGCCCCCCTATATACCCTTTGCTCTGCACCCCATCGCATCATCCGTACACCTCTTAGTCCATGTCCATGGGCTGCACACACCAGTTCTTTGGCCCCTTAATTTTCCACACTACTCCCAGCCTCCCCCATCCACTTTTTTTTTTTTGTCAACATTTTCCCGCCACCACTTTCCCCAACCCCACCCACCCTCAATCCTTCCCTGATGTGGCTTTGTCGATGGGTCCTTTCTGCATGTTCCTTGATGACCCTTCCCCTTCTTTCCCCCATTACACCTCCTCCCTCCTCCCCTCTGGTTACTGTCAGTTTGTTTTTTATTTCAATGTCACTGGTTATATTTTACTTGCTTGTTTGCTTTGTTGATTAGGTTCCACTTATAGGTGAGATCATATGGTATTGGTCTGTCACCACCTGGCTTATTTCACTTAGCATAATGCTCTCCAGTTCCATCCATGCTGTTGCAAAGGGTAGTAGCTCTTTCTTTCTTTCTGCTGCGTAGTACTCCGTTGTGTAAATGTACCATAGTTTTTTGGTCCACTCATTTACTGTTGGGCACTTAGGTTCCTTTCAACATTTTGCTATTGTAAATAGCACAGCTATGAACATTGGAGTGCATAGGTTCTTTTGTATTGGTGTTTCAGGATTCTTGGGGTATAATCCCAGCAGTAGAATTGGTGGGTCAAAAGGCAGATCCATTTTAATTTTTTTGAGGAAATTCCAAACTGTTTTCCACAGTGGCTGCACCAGTCTGCATTCCCACCAACAGTGCACTAGGGTTCCCTTTTCTCCACAACCTCACTGGCACTTGTTGTTTGTTGATTTTTTATGATGGCCATTCTGATTGGTGTGAAGTGGTATCTCATTGTGGTTTTAATTTGCATCTCTCTGATGGCTACTGATGCTGAACATCTTTTCATATGTCTCTGGGCCCTCCGTATGTCCTCCTTGGAGAAGTGTCTGTTCAGGTCCTTTGCCCATTTTTTAATTGGATCGTTTGTCTTCCTAGAGTGGAGTTGTGTGAGTTTTTTATATATTTTGGAGATCAAACCCTTGCCCGAGGTATCATTGGCAAATATATTTTCCCATTTGGTTGGTTCTCTTTTCATTTTGCTGATGTTTTCTTTAGCCGTGCAGAAGCTTCTTATTTTGATGAAGTCCCATTTGTTTATTCTTTCCTTTATGTCCTTTGCTCTAGGGGACATATTGGTGAAAATATTGCTGCATGGAATATCTGAGATTTTCCTGCCTATGTTCTCCTCTAGGAGTTTTATGGTGTTGCAACTTATATTTAAGTCTTTTATCCATCTTGATACTTATTTTAGAATTCCTAGAGAAATAGATTTGTGACTCTCCTCATGAACACAGATCAGTGTTTTCCACTCTCCTGCCCTCTGCCGGAAGTTTGTCCTGCCCTCTGCCCTCCATCCCTCCACCGCTATGTAAAGTTCTCTGCTGAAGGAGGAAGCAGAACGCTCCCTTGCACCATATCCGTTGTTGGCACTTTTAAAGATTGGATTTTAACGGAATAAAGATCCCTGACATGAACTATCCATAATTTTTTCTCAGTAGGGCGTTTCCTCTGCTAAATTAATTGTCTGGTTCTCTTGAAAAGCAATCTTTTCCCCCAGTTCATGTTCCATTTTTGACCTAACATGTCCATTTTTGGCCTTTTGAGTGGGATTTGCTTCTAGTAGGGAATTAAATTTCCATGGCAACACTAGCAGCCACCTTGAAAGTGCTACCAGCCAGCCCCTCCGCCACACCCCCAGACCCCGCCGGTGATCTCAGCCTCACCCCCCTCACCTTCTGGGTGGGGGCGGTCCGCGGGCTTTCCTGGTAGTGCTGGCCTTTGCTCTCACTGCAGTCAGAATGGGCGATGGCAGCAGCGATTCGAACTGCTAATGGGATGAACAGAAAATATTGACACGTGAAGGACTCTGCCTGTTTTAGTTCCTGGGGGCCTTGCGCACCTGAGGAAACATTGATGTTTACTTTTTAGTTTCAGAACGTTAAAAAAAAAGAATCTTGAGGATTGGAGGTTTTCATCTTATTTCTGAATCACCTGGGCCATTATCTCTAAGCAGGGCACCCTGCTAAACTCCAAGCAGGAGATAGGCCTGAACCCTAACTTTAGGAATTTGTCTGTTTGTTTAAAGTTCATTGTTTATGGCTGTTTTTAAGTGAATCATAAGAAGTTGGAGGTTTTGTTTTGTTTTTTTCAAACACACCACCCAGCTCCCTATCAGTAACTCTGAAAGGATTTCTGTTGACTGTGGAATCAATTCCAAACTCCATAACATGGCACTCAAGGCCCCCGTGTCTCTGGCTTCAACTTGCCTACTTGGTCTTAATTGCCTTACTTACCCTTGGGTTCCTATCCTCCTGCTAAACAGGATATTAGCATTTTGTCAGACTACATCCAACACTTACCACCTTTCTGCCCCATGCCTTTGAATTTGTGACACCCTTTCTTCCAACCCACCTGTTGAGGTTCTGCTTCTCCTTTGAGGCAGGGCTTCCCAACTGGTGTGCAGAGAAGTAATCAAGTCCCTTAGTCCTGAGGGCAGCCAGCTGGGGCTGGAGCCACTGGAAGCCCTTTTGGCCAGTGTTCTCATGCATGGGCAGCCTTATCCCCTTGTCCCAGTGAGCCAACCAGCTGTTATGATTTCCTGTGGGCGCCATGCCATGAAAAGGTTGGGAAGCCTTGCTTTGAGGCAGCAGCTCAATACTGCTTCCTCCACAAAGCATCTGCCAGGCCCTCCAGATGAAAGGCACCATCCCTCCCTCCGATGTCTCCCCAATCCTTCTGGAGTGTCTTATGATCTGCTTTGTGTTCTGGGTATTTATTGCTTTGCTGGAGGCATCCTCCCTGCTTCCCTTCCCCCAAGAATTGGGAGCTCTTTGAGAATTTTGTTTTTGTTTGGTTACACACAGTGTCTAGAATCCCTGTACTTGGGATTCCTTAAATGTCTGTCGATTTGAAATCTAGAGCTTAGTAACCTTAGGTTGTCCTCCCAGCCCAACTACCCTTGCTATTCTGTTTTTATTCCAGTGGCCCCACCACTGTTCAAAATATTTGGGGATTTTCTTTCCTGGAATTACTTTCAGAGGAGGTTTATGAATAAACCAAAGAATAAAACTAGTCTCCCTTCTTTAGAGTCAAACAATGTGTATTTAATTTTCATGTTGTAGCCATTGTTAGTCAAAAGATATTTATTGAGCTTCAGGCATAGAGTTGTTTTTTTTAAATTTAATATAAGCTTCTTGTCTACCTTATTGGCAAGATTTGGCTCCAAATAAGTTTGGTCTTTTTCCAGAAATCAAATCTACCCTCAAAACATTGAAGATTTACTATGTTGGAGCAGGTTCACAATAATGAAAGCAATGAATACAAAACTGCCAAAAAAACAAACAAACAAAATTTAAACCAAAAAACAGTGACAACATCACTGGAATAAATGCAGAGCCTTCCAAAGTACCACCCTGTGAGGGACATGAACTTAGATGCATAAACTTCAGAGCGCTTGGTCAAAGGACCCAGTCTTCCTGGCTTATGTCACACCTTGTACAGGTCTGTGTCATTCAGAGAATGATGAGTCAATATAATGTGGTTAGATTATGCCATTTGAGGCCAACTGATGCTGTTTATATTCTTGCTCTATTGCCCATTAGCTGGGATACCTTGTGTAGTTATTTAACATTTCTGGTAGTTTCTTGTCTATGTAATAGGGGGATGGTATCATAGGGCTGTTTGAAAATGAATGTTGACTCGGGCACCCAGGTATTCTGATTTCAAAGAAAACTTCTACAAACATTTTGGATTATAACCTCCCCCCTACCCCCCCCCCTCCGCCCAGAGAATAGAAAGGCTGAGAAATAAATTGTTGCTTTCAAACTTTTGGAAACTTAGATTACAGACTGAGTTTTAAGATATTCTGATTCCTGAGAATAGTAGAAGACCTGGCATGTGGTTGGTTTTAATATGGGCTGGATTTCATTAAGACCTTCCCTGAAGATAATCAGGCAGAGGGATGGGTGAATAAAGATGGCAGAGAAATCATTTATTAAGAAACAGTATGCTAGCTTGGCTGAGTATATTAAAGTAGTTCCTAACTACTTCCAGTGGAGTACCTGGACCTGATGATCAAAGCTCAACCTCTCCAGAAGGCTTTCCTAGAGAAATATGACTTTGCCGATAGATATGGTCACTTCCTCTGTGCCAGACACTGCGCACAAACCCACTCATTTAACCCTATAGGTAGGTACCATAATAGCCCCTGCTTTATGGATGAGGCAACATTGGCCCAGAGAGGTCAGCAGATTGCCCAAGGTCAAGAGCTTGTTAGTAACAGATCCAGAATTTGAGCTACCCTAACATCCCAGCAGCCTCATCACTCTTTGACTCCTTTCACTTTAAGAATTTGCAAATTACTACAAACGAATGAATTATTATTAGACTTATTGTTGCCTCCTCCCTCGGTGTCTAGGTACTATGAGGTTAAATTTTTTTGGTCATATTTATTAACTGCTGAATTTCTCATACCTGGCATGGTGGGAGTATACATAAGAGATGCTTAACAAATATTTGTTGAATAAATGAACTTGCTAATTCATTGCAGTATAATACTTTTTTTTAAAAACTCCCACTCCCCTTTTGTTAGAATATTGCTTTTTAAGAGTTTTGCCCTGGGTGTCGCTGGGCCGTCTGTCAGCCCTGTGTTGGACAGGACTGGATTTCTGTCAGTGTTATTAATCAGTATAGCAACTCTCTTCCAGGGAAAGCACATCCCCAGTCTAAAGCCTGTTTGCTGTGGCTGCTTTTCTTAGTTGGAGGCAATCATAAGCCTCTGAAATAAACTAGTCTCAGGGTTGTCAGGATAAATAATTTTCTGCAGACATGGTTTTCTGATTTTTTTTAAGTCAAATGCCTTTTGATGGGAATGTACTCATCTCTGCCATGTTCCACTACCATTATTGTTTAACACACAGCTGTTTAGTCATCTACTTTCCCTCCTGGTTCTTAAATGGAGTTCATGATTCTAGTCCAACTGCATCATTTTCCAGTTGAGGAAACTGATGCTCAGAGAGGGGAGTGACTGCTCAGGTCATGTAGCTGGCAGAGCCTGGAATCAAGTGCTGACCCACCTTCCAGCCTGTGTGCTTTCTCTCCTTCACTGTTTGCCTTGGGCAGGAGTGCCATAGGTGGAAGGCGATGAGAACAAATGTCATTGGTGCAGATGATGGTGAGTTTAGGGTGAAGGAATGACAGAGAGGAGTTGAAGGGTGACAAACATCTCTTCTTGTTCTCCACCATCACATAACCACAGTGCTCATTAGCAACCCCTTCAAATGATAGTATTTTCAGCAAAATGAGAGGGAGGGAGGTTTTCTCCCCCCTACCCCCAACTCCCCATGTAATTAGTTGTCAAAAATTTTTAGATGGAAGGGGGAATGCTCAGGTTCTGATGAGATGATACAGCAAAGATTTCATTTCATCTTGAATTTGACATTAAACTTTAATAGTCTCAAGGACAAGAAGCCAAGAGATATCAGATGTAATGAGATAAAGCAAAGTTTCTCTGACAGCAAATTTGATCACAAATGGGCTCCGAGATTGCTTCTTTGATATAAATGAAACATAATTCATCTTCCAGTGCCCTGAATGGGCTCTCAGGCTGGGGATAGGGCTGGCATCTTTCTTGCCTGATGCTGACAAGTGGCAACACAGAGAGGAGGTGGGGGCTTGGCTAGACCCTGCCCCAGCAGTTTAGCTGCTCTGCCTGGAAAGAGATGGACAAACAGCCACGGGAGTTGGTGAGCACCAGGAGGTTCCTGCCAGTGGCTGTAGACACCTGCTCTGAGCTAGGTTTCGACTTGGGGGGTTCTTCTCAAACTTAGAATGGCAAAGAGGGTGTCTGAGGTTTGGACCCTGTAGGAAACTGCCTTTTTGATAATTTTCTGGCTTGGGCATGAGAGAGGAACAATAATTTATGTCTGAGCATCCCATTAATTCTCCTCTGAAATGTCTTCTTGACACAGTTCCTCCCTTTCCATTCCTTCTTCTTCTCCTTCTCTTTCTTCTCTTCCTCCTCCTCCTTCTCCTTCTCCTTCTTCTTCTTTTAAATTGTTTTACTACTTCCTTTGTGGTTACCATGTCTCTATTTTTATCCTCACCTGAGAGCAATGCTTATGGATTTTAGAGAGAGGAAAATGGAAGAAGAGGGAGAGGGAGGGAAACTTAGATGTGAGAGAAACATCGATCAGTTGCCTCTTGTACACACCCTGACTGGGGATGGAACCCGCAGCCTAGGCCTGTGTCCTGACTTGGAATTGAGCCCACCACATTTTGGTTTATGGGGTGATGCCCCAACCAACTGGGCCACACTGTCCAGGGTCCCACTGTTTCTTTTAATCTCCCATAGAGTACAGGTGCTGTGGGGCCAGACCCTCAGAGTTGGGCTGGGGCTATTGCCACAGCCTCTTGTTGACCCTCCCAGCCTCCAGCCTTTGCCCCTTCTAATCCCTCCCCCTCAGGTCACAAATTCGTAGGTACTTTAGGACAGATACCTTAATCTGATGTCCCAAGTGCCTTTCTAGCCCACCTTCAGTGCCTGTCATAAGCATCCCCTCATGACCACAGAGGGGAGAGCCCTTCCAGAGCAAATCACAACTCATCATGTTCTTACTTCTGCAGTCTTCTCTGGAAGTACTTCCCCTTTGCTCAAACACTACTCACCCTTCTTCAGTCTCTGAGAAACCTCCCAGAGGACAGCTCCCCTGCTCTGGGTTCCCAGGTCCCTGTATGGTTCAGGGTCTGTTTTTCTATCTTAATGTGAGTCCTGCATATTTCTTCCTCATTTTCTAGACCACTGGGTACTCAGGTCATGTCGTATTGATCATTATACACCCCTGGTACACTGTGGTGCTTGGTATGGATCAGGTACCCAGTGAGGACATACTGGATGAAGCTGTATCCTGACCCTGGCACGGTCTTCTGGGATGTGCCTGGCTCAATGTGGCCAGTAATCCTCCTCTGGTGTTGAGAGAATCAGAATGCACATGCACTTATGTATCTGCCCTGATGGAACAGATATACCAAATACAACAGTTCAAACTAAATAACTTTGTCCAAATTCTCATTGATTGACAGTCCAGATTTGCAAAATTGAGACCAGATTGAAGTCAGAAGATCTGCTGACATCATCCCCTCCTTTTCCCTAGAGGCTTGGAGTGAGGGCTCACATTAAGGCATCTTCACCTCTCTCAGCTATACACCTAATGGGGAGGAAGCTCTCCTTGGAGAGGCAGTGTTGAGGGTAGAATTACTTGGACTGTGCAAATATATGGCCAGGGGAGCAGTGGTTGAGTAGGGTCTGAGAGGTGGGCTAGGCCCAACCTGGGAGACAGAATCAGAGCTGGGAAGCAAGGAGAAGGTGTCTTTGAGAGCTCTGGGTCCAATCAGAAATGTAGATGTAGCTCAAATGCCCGTCAACAGATAGAGAGATAAACAAATTTTGGTATAGTTATACAATGGAGCATTACTGAGCCATAAAAAGGAATGGAGTACAGATTCATGCCACAATGTGGTGAACCTCAAAGACATTCTAAGTCAAAGAAGCAAGTCATAGAAATCATACATTGTATAATTCCATTTCCATGAAATATCCAAAATAGGTAAATCTATAGATGCAGAAAGCAGACTGGTGGTTGCCAGGGGCTGGGAGGAGGGAGTATGGGTATGGGGCTTTCTTTTGGAGTGCTGATAATGTTTTAGAACTAAACAGAGATAATGGTTGCACAACACTGAATGTACTAAATTGCTCACTTTAAATGATTAATTTCTGTTATTTAAATTTCATCTCAGTAAAAAAAGTTACAAATAAAAAAGGAATGTAGGTTTAGTCCTGGGTGATCTGGATAAATTGTAACCAGATTTTTTCTTACCACCCTGAGCTGGCTTGCAAATCTTCCTACATATACATGTAGGTGTCTATCAGACATTTGTTGCCCTGTACAGTTCCAGTGGATGCCATCAAGTGATGATCCTTGTAGATGGAGCACGGTGGGTCTATGTCCACTCTGGGGTGACATGGGACCTCTGGCCAAGAGAGGGTAGGGTAGAAGTTCCAGGCCAGCCTCCTCCATCCATGTCTCCTGCTCCCATAGTCAGGATGTAATTGATTTCCCTCCTTGCAGCTGCCAACCAAGGGGACTGATGATTGATCATCAAGACCTAGTAGGTAAAAAGAGGGTCTCCCCCTCTGTGGCATCAGTCTCCATCCATGCTGTCCTTTCTGTCTCCTAACACAGTGGTCATTGCCAGCATCTGGAGATAGAGTGGGCAAAAGAGGGGGAGATGACCTGAGGTGATGACAGAGGAGACCCAGAGTCATTATTTTAATGGACTCGTTGGCTGTGCTTCCAAATCTTCTTATCAATGTCATTAGAATTAATTTGATTGCATGCTCTCCCCCCACCCTTTCTCTCTCTCTCTCTGTTCTCATTGCAGGTTACTTCCCTCACGGGTGTTACCCTAGGGCATGACAAGCTTGCAGTTATTGGGACCTTTGAGGTGAAGGTGGCATGTGCAAGAGCTCCTGCTCATTTAGAGCTGACTGCAGAGGCTTCCTCCCTGGACTCTGGCTTCTCTTGCTCTCAGGGCATTGTCTGGGAGTGTCTCCCTAAAGAATTAAGTAATCTTATGTCCTGCTTTCATCAGCCACAGCAAAATTTAGGGACCATAGCTCTAAAAAGTTTTGTTTTGCTCCTTAATGCAGAATTCTTAAGCTACATGGAATTCTCCACCCTGCTGGTAGACTCCCCTACTACCCCACCCAGGCCTCGCAGACCAGAAGCCGTGAGACAGTTTCATAGGGCTGTGGGTAACCAGCATTCCATGGAGGGTAGAGGTAGAAATCAGCAGGTGTTGGGGGCCTTGGGCACTCTGCCAGTGGCCTGGTGTCAGACAGAAGGATCTGTGAGGGTGAGGATGCCTTTGTACTAAGAGGTATTGTCTAGTGGGTGAATCCCCTCCCCCATCCCCAACAGCTCTTGTCATTGTCTCCCTCAGAGCTGGCTTCATTGAGACTATAAAGTAGAAGGGGAGCTTTCTGAGTTCTGGGCAGGCGTCTACTTTCCCCACACACAGACTTCTTCGAGCAACTTCAGAAGCTTGCTGTGTGCTGTCCTTCTGGAAACACTACGTGGAAAGGTCCCTGGCATGGCTAACTGCCAGTATGAGTTTCAACAGGGTTAAAAATAAGGAGTGAATAACAGCTGCAAATGTGTTACCACCAAAGGGGTAACCCAGAGTTACCCCTTTGCCTGCTTCCCTGTGGCCACTTGCCTGGCCCGATGGTCTTTGCCAGAGTAAATTGATTCTGGGATCTGTGAGTCGGACACTGAATGACTGTAACTCCCTAGCAGGTATGCTCCTGTTTCTGCATCTAGAAGAATCCCTTAGAGAGACCACCTGCTCTGCATTTCTAGAGGGCTCAGGGTCATGCCTTGCAGAGGTTGGAAGGGGATGTGGCAGTGTACTGGAGTGAGTGAAGAGAACCCAGGATTGAGTCTGAGACCTGTTGGAGTCTTGCTTCAGACACTATCTAGCTGCTGGGCTTTGGGCAAGTCATTTCCCTTTATGGGCTGATCCAATGGGACTGCCTGGGCCTAAGCATCTCTATTTTTACAAACTCCCTGTGATTTTGATGCCCAGGGTCCTCAGGTTGGTCAAGAAATTCTGCTTTCCGTGATGTATATGTAAACCAAAACATCAAGTCATACACCTGAGAAATATACAATTTTAATTTGTTGATTGCCTCAGTAAAAATGCAGAAAAAAAAGTATCACTTTGCTTTTCAGTGCAGACTTGGGTACTGACCTCACCTAACAGGTGGACTGTAGATGCTGGGATGGGGCTGGAGGAAGAGCAACCTGAACTTAGCTCTCAGCACTTTGGATCCCCTCCCCTGGCCTTAGTTACTGTCCCACACAGAGAGACCTGGGGCAGGGGGCTCTGCAATATGTTTGTTACCTGGGTCTCCTCTTGGATCCCAGGGAAAGAGTCATGACTGTGCAAAGGAAGCAGGGACTGTGGGAGAGGTGGGCAGCCCCCATCACCTTGACACCTGTGACAAACACCTTTCATTATTACTGAGAGGAATAAGTCACATTTCACAGTCCTAAATATTTTTTCTTAATTGGTGAGCCCGGGCTGATTTATTTGTAATTTAACAGATGGAGGTGCATGCAATAATGTGGTTTGCTTTATTTATGCTGGAAAGAGGTGGGTTTCTGGAGAGTGCCTGGGGAAGCAGGAACTTCCTGATGGAGGGGCTGGGATAGTGGATGTGATGGGAAGATGAATGCTCCTGCATGGGAACCTTCGTGGCTATACCTGTTCCTCCAGGTGTATCTACACTTCTCTCCTGACCAGAAAATCAATGTAACTTTCTCATGGCATTGGCAAATTCATTTGGTCAGGTGAAAAAACAGAGGCATTTGTTATTACAAAGCTCAAAATTTCCTCCTTTCTCACAGTGTTTCTTTATTCCCTTCTTTATTTCCTTCTTCTACAGATATTGATCGTCTGCCACTACATGTGTTAGGCACTGTGCTAGGTGCTGGGGAGCCAACAGTGAACACTACAGGCACAGCCCCTGCTTTCAGAGGTCAGTTGCCTTCTTATGTGCAGTGGGGAGCCCTGAAAGTGCTCATTTTAAAATTTGAGATATAATTGACATAGAACATGGTGTAAGTTTAAGGTGTACAATGAGTTGGTTTGCAATATAATTACTATAGTAGTGTTAACCAATACCTTTATCATGTCACATATCTATCATTTCTTTTTTTGTGTTAAAACAGTTAAGGTTTAGTCTCTTAGCATCTTAGAAATTTATACTATAATGTTGTTGACTATGATTACTATACTGTGCATTTGATCTCCAGAATTTATCTACTAGTTGTAAGTTTGTACCCTTAAACAACACTACTCCAATCCTCCCCTTGCCCTGAGCTTGGACCTGGTAACTACAATTCTACTCTCCATTTTCACAAGTTCAGTTTTTTCAGATTCCACATGTAAGTGACATAATACAGCATTTGTCTCTTTTCTGTCTGACTTATCTCACTAAGCACAATACCCTCAGGTTCCACCCATGTTGTTGCAAATGGCAAGATTTCCTTTTATTCTCATGGCTGAATAATATCCCATTGTGTGTGTGTGTATAATCAATCACATCTTTTCACATTCATCCATTGATGGACACTTGGGTTGTTTCCATATCTTGACTGTTGTAAATGCTGCAATGAAAATGGGGTGCAAATATTCCTTTGAGATATTGATTTCAATTCCTTTGGATATATACTCCGAAGTGGGGATCATATTTTGAGCAACCTCCATACTGTTTTCCACAATGGCTGTACTGACTTACGATCCTACCAACAGTGCATGAGGGTTCCCTTTTCTCCACATTCTCACCAACACTTATCACTTGTCTTTTTGATAAAAGCCATTCTAGCTGGTGTGAGGTGATATCTCAGGGTGGTTTTGATTTGTGTTTCACTAATGATTAGTGATGTTTAACACTTTTCATGTGGAACGCTCAGTGTGAAGAAAACAGGAATCCATGACTACAGGATGCTTTGTAACAGCTCAGCTCTGGGCAGACCCGACCACATTGAACACTTGGTAGATACCTCCTCCGGGCTATACAGACCTTGTTGGGAGAGTGGGTCATCCCCAATACAATGCCAGTACGAGTGCATGTCTTTCCCTACAGTTGCTCGCATGGAAGCAGAAGCCCAGGCCTGCCTGCACTGAATGGTGTTTGCAGGGCCCTAACCTGGGATGTGGCCATTCCTGAGACATGCCCCACCCCAGTTCATGCCTTTTAAACCCACAGGTCAGGATCAGACTTTCGAGGCATCCTTTTCCTACGATCCACAGCTCGAATTCTCCTTAAAAAACTGTGGCCAGTAGGCGACCATGTTGAGGCTGAACATTAGAAGCTAGCCAATGTCTATGTATTTTGTAATTTGAAGTGTTTAGGAGTTTTCCTATTACACTGTGTCTTAGCACACTTAATCCCAGTAACAAGCCTATGAAGTAGGCACTATAATCATCTTCATTTTACAGATGACAAATGGACATGTGGAGAGATGAAGGTCTCCCAGCCGGTGAAGTGCAGAGGAAACATCTGGTTCTTGATTTGGGGTTCTGCATCACCTCCACCACTCTCCTTGCAGGACAGTGTAAACCATTTTCATGGCCAGATCTGCATCTACACCGATACTGGATCTCTCTTCTCCCCCTTCCAGCCTGTAGGTGCTCACACCTAGATGAATATCAGGACATAATCTGGGCTTGTGGTCAAGTACACTGCAGTGGAGAGGCCATTTGTCCTTTTTACTCTACCTTGCTTATCCCCCTTTTATCGCCTTTGTCTATGTGCTGAGGGGCAGGTTAACAACATCTCACATAGGCTGAGACAAGAAGAACAATAGCCTCCAGGAAAAAGCAGTTGCAAGCAGGCAGCATAGTGGCTGTGGGCTCAGGCTCTGGGGCCAGATTATCTGTGTCACAGTTCTTCCCTGGCACATACCAGCTCCGGGACCTCTGGCAAGTTACTTCACCTCTTCAGGCCTTAGTTTCTCCCCGGGTTAAATGAAGATACTAGTAATGTCTCAAATAGTTATATGGAGATTAAGTAAAGGTAATGCAGGTAAAGGGCTATAACAGTTGCAGGCAGAATAAGAGATGAATAAATGGTGGTGGTGATGATGTTGTTGATGAAGATAATGATAATGGACATGATGAAGATGATGTTAATGGAAGAGGAGAAGGAGAAGAAGGGGTCAGGCCTGTTGT
Organism: Mormoops blainvillei; assembly: GCA_004026545.1. Lineage (NCBI taxonomy): Eukaryota > Metazoa > Chordata > Mammalia > Chiroptera > Mormoopidae > Mormoops > Mormoops blainvillei. The sequence goes on along the minus strand of PVJD01000795.1, from coordinate 292,843 downwards.
GAAGTCCTCCCCACCAACTTCAGAGAGAACACGCTTACCCCTCTGGCCCAGAAGTGGCTGCTTGACGGCTATGGAGGAAGCATCCCTTAACAGATGTGCAAGGTTAAGAGTGATTTCAAAGTATTCTCTTCATGGTGGTCATCCATGTGTCTACACATGTGCCCATTCCCCCTGTGCTCTGGAGAGCACTGTGACAATGGGTCATACAGTATTGCTATGCCAGCTTCTAACTCCTCCTATTTAACTCTGCAGAGTTAATTAGGAAGTGAAACAGCTTCACTAAGATGCCTCCAAAAGGTAACTATTTCCGCTAAGCATTCATAATAGCTACCACTGTGCCCCAACCAAGTATTAGTTTCTCCACATAACAAAGTGATCATGTAAAGGGTAAATCAGACCTTATCCCTCTGCTGCTACAAAGGGATCCCCATTTCACTAAAAGAAAAGGGCAGGGGAGCCAAAGACTCAAAGACTTATGTGACCTATAGGTCTTAGGGAAGCTAACCTAATACTGCCCCTTGGACTTCAGTCCTTGCTACTCTTTCTTTCTCTCTTTGCTGTCCCAGCCACACCGGCCTGCCTTCCTATATTGCAAACACGCCAGTCACACTCCTGCCCTAGGGCCTTTGCATTTGGCTGTTTTCTCTTCCTGGAATGCTCTCCCCCAAGTAACCTCATGGCTCACGCCCTCACTCCACAGAGGCATTGCTCAAATATTCCCATCTCTGTGAGGACCATCCCCACCACTTTAATTTAGATAGTAAACTCTTCTATACCCCCTTACTCTGGTCTACTTTTCCCTTAATGACATCTACCTTCTAATATACTAGATAATTGTCTAATTTATTACAGTTGCTTGCTTTCCCAATTAGAATGTAGACTCTATGAAAGGAGGGATTTTTATCTATTTTGTTTAATGAGATAGTCCCTGGGCTCAGACCAGTGTCTGACTCATATTAGAAGCTCAATAAACATGTGTTGATGGCTAAGTAAGTGCTTTGTGTGTATTCTCATATTTAATACCTACAACAGACTTGTAAGGTAGATAGTTACATTATTGCTATATTACAGATAAGGAAACTGAGGCCCAGAGATATTAAGCAACTCTGTCAAGGCCACATAACTAAATAATGGTGGATCTGATTTTAGAACCTAGTATAACTTTAGGGATGATGCTAAGGTCAATTATACTTTGCTGTTTCATCTATCCAACATTCTATCATTCACCTGTCCACCTCACTTCCTTCACCCTCTCTCTCTCTTTTGTACCTGCACACAAAATCTACTTTCTACTAGGTACCAATATTGGCTTGTGGATCCAGAGGAGAGCTGACACATAACTGAATGATCTTGGCCTTTAAGGTGTGCATAGCACAGCAGGGCAGGACTCAAAGAGAATACATCAGATTTGTAGAAAAGTTGGTACTAAGCATGAAAAAGCTGGAAAATTTGGGATGATTTTTCTCCGTGATCTGGCTTCTAGTAATATTAATCTACTTTTTCTTGCCTGTGTTCCATAATATCCACAAAAGTCTCTGTATAGGAAGGCAGTAGTCTCATTCGAATGTTTTATTTGGTGCCTGCCATAGTGTTGGTCCCCTGAAAGCTCTTGGTAGAAATAATAGGAGGTGGGGGATGCCTGAAGTAGGAGATTATCATTATGTTGTTACTTTAGTTAAAGATAGCCCTGGCTAAAAATCACAAGGGAGAAAAATAATTAAATTGTTCTTCTATTTATGTGCAATCCCAAAGGCTAAAAGTTAGTTTTTTAATCTTGATCAGTGAAGTGTCCATATAAAAGGATAATTGAACCTGGTTCCTTTGTATGAGATGCAAGTTTTATGAATTTCTTTCCTTCTAGTGAAGTGTCAACTTAATTTCATTTGTTATTATTATTTCTAGAAAAATAGTTAACATTTATTAACTATTATTCATAGTTAATCACAACATTGTGAAGGACCAGGCCTGTTCTAAGTACATTACCTGTATTATTTTATTTGATGTTCACAACATTTACCACAGGTAGGTAATATTAGTTCTGCTTTCCATAGAAGGAAATTAACTTGGAGAGATTATTAAAGTAACATGTTCAGTCTGGCCCAGTGCCTGGATTATCATGGATGCTCAGACAGCTTTAGTCCCCTCCTTGGCTACTCTACTTGGCAGTACACTATGGTTGTAGATGCCTTGAAACTTTCTAGACACACGTGGAGTCCATTAGTATTTGCTGCCTATACCACCTCTTGGGTTAACGAGTTTTATAAGCTAACCACCAGCTGTGCCAAGCATTTTTTCCTTTCATTTGTTTTAAACTACCTATTTTAAGCTTCAAGTGGTGTCTCTGTAGATCCAGTGATTCCAGAGTTGATGAGCCCATTCAAGTTCATCTTTGATAGCATTTAATCTTGCAGCCATTTATTGTGTACCTGCTATGTGCCAGGAATTGTGTTACTTTCTGTGGATACAAAGAAGAAATCTCCTCTGACATTAAGGAGCTCTCAGCTAAAAGACATTGGTTGCTGGACTGTGTAATGTAGTTATGAGGAAATGGACTTTGGAACCGAGTGAGCAGGGTTGAAGAGACATTGTACACTGCACAACTTCAGATGGTGCCATCCGCATTGCATATGAGTACACACTGCGGAGCTGTGTAGAGTACAGTCCGCACGTCAGCATGCAGTGACCTTGTTGCTGGGGGGAGGGGTCACAAGCAACATAATATTTTCTTTAAATTCTGTTTCTTTATCTGAAATGTGGCAATCTCACTACCTTTCTCACTAAGTGGACTTGAGGGTTAAATGAGATCATGCTTGCAGAGGGAAGATTTCAGTGTCCGCCACATAGGGACTGCTGAGTAAGTAGGAGTCTCTATCATCTTGTCTTTCCAGAGTCAAGAACGTCTTTTACTGTGGAGTGAGCTCAAATGGGCCTGATCTTATCTGGGAAGGTTCAGGTCTAAAGTCTTACCTTATTCAGACCTTGGCACTAATCAATAGAAATACAGTTCTCAAGTGCTGCTGAAAATTTAGAGATCCCATCTGACTTCCTAAGGGTGAAGTGGTCACACAGAATCCTTCCCATCTCTTTCCTGCAAAGCTTAGATAAAATAATAATGCAAATTATTATTCTTATTTAATAAGCCTTTGACATGTATTGTTTGAACTCTCTCCTTAGAGTTGGGTGATTCACGCAACTTTGGTGACTCTTCTTAAGGTAGAGGTCTGAAGACTTGCATCATCATCCTCCCTTGCACCTGAGGCCTGACTGCCTGGGGTTGGGCCAATCACACTCATCCATAAACACCTGCTTAGAGAGTGAACCGTGAGTGGAGGTGACCAGGCAGAGGGGAATCAGTTTTCAGGCTGGTGCAATGGTGTTTGGTTCTCTGAGGGGAGTGGTGTTGACCTGGTGGCTTTCAGTGCTGATCATCATAGGAGGCAGGTAGATGGGGTGTTTTCACAGACCATCCACAGTGAGGTTAGTCCATTGGTCCTGTCTTCCTGGCTTTGGACACTGGCTCTGAGTTGCTGGGAGCTATGCATGTTCTTTAATAAATAATTCCCTCTCTCTCTCTTTTATTTTTTTGTAAGAACTAACCATAGTATATTGGGTTCTTTCCACCTAAGAAGGCTGATACCATAGTAATGACAATGATAATCTTTCCATTATTACAACTATAAACCCTCCTTTGGCAAGAGTGATTGGGGATTCCAGAACTCCTGGTGGTCCTGGAAAGAACTCCCACTAACACACCTCACCCTCCTCTTCTCCCAGCGCCAGGCATCACCACCACTTTCTCAGCTTAGTCATCTCAGAAGGATGCCTTTCATTGTCCTGTAAGTCAGTCACATGAGAAGTACCCTCATCCTTGGCTCTGCCCTCAATTAAGCTCTGATGTCTGCGTTTCTGAATTATTTCTGTACTTCCTGAACCCTGGGTTTTGCTCACTGGAACTCCTGGTCAGCCATCATGAAAGCCCTACTTCCTCAGTCTCTAGTTCTACCCTAAGGATGTCATTTTCTGGGAGCTCTTTTAATTGGTGGCTATTTTCTCTCTATTGCACCACTGGGCCTGGAGGTGACCAGGGAAACTTTCTTTATTTCTCTTTGCTGCTTTCATGCTATTCTTGGTCTTCTCTCTAAGAACCCCCAGCTTTGGAACTCATGTCATCAGGAGTTGTTATGGTTACCTAACAACTCGATGACTTGCCCTCATTCCTTCAAGATTTCAGCTCCCGGCTCACCATCACTCTCTCAATACAATTTCTCTTAAAATTTTTGGTGGTTTCAAAATCCATGATCTTTCCAGTGCCGTGGCCTCTTAGTTCTTTGACTTCTTCCTCCAATGTTCTTGTTCTCCATCCTACCCTAACCACCCACTCCCGTGGCCATACCCTAGGCCTTGGCATTATACTCATTGCTACATCTCCAAGATATGCATGTTAAAGAGTCCCACTTTTATTCTCTGACCCCCACTTTTATTCTTCTAGTGCACAAGCTCTGGTACACTGAACCTAATATTCTTTCCCCCATTGGAACATCCAATCCCTTGATCCAAATTCATTTTGGGGGTTCTTGCCCTTCTTAAGTCCTCTGTTTTATTCTTACCCAGCTATATTCCATAGACCATCATTATAATCTCTTCTTTTTGCATAACCCTCCATTCCTTTGTGCCCCCTCTCTTTGCATTTGAGGCCTGGAACTCTAAGTTTGATTAAGTCCAACTCTCTGCTGACTTTGAGCTTACATGTGGGCAGTTGAGCATGGTTGGAAGAAAAACACATCCTTATATGACTGGTCTTACTTTACAGTCATGAGCCAAACTTTAGGCCTCCTCAATGCTGCCCGACAACCTACTATAATTTTCGCACCTCTCACTCTCCTCCATAACTGCTTCATTCCTTTCCCCCCACCCTTAATTGTAGCACTTCCTCCCCTCTCCTTGCCCTCAGCTGATGACTTGACTTCCCATTTCGCTGCCACATCCCCCCCTCCTTGTGCTTGTGCCCATATTCCTGCCTCTGTCCTCTTAACCATGGGTGAATTGCCCAAGGTCCTGGTCAAGTGTGTACTCGATCCCACCTCCACTTCATTTCCAAGGACATCACCCTGAAATTCTTTCTTCTCTCTCCTGTTCCTCCTCTATGCTGAATCATTTCTCTGAGCATGAAATATACCATTATCTCTCCTACCTTTAAAAAAGCCCTCTCTGTACCTCACACCTCCCTTTAGCAAGCTCCTCCAAAGAAATGCTGGTACCTCTGCCTCCAATTCTCTCCTTGCACTTTCTCTCAACCCATTCCAATTAAACATCATTCCTATCTCTGAAACTGCCATTGCCAAGGTCACAAATGAGTTCTGAGTTGCTAAATCCAATGGTCAATTCTTTAGATTCATCCCACTTGATTAATTGCTGCCATTCGACAGAGTTAATGACCCTTTCCTTCTCAAAATTGTTTCCTTTTTTGCTTTTCTGGACAACACCTTTCCTAGTTTTCCTCTTTACTCACCAACTGCTTTTTGACACCCTGTCCTCTTACTGATGGAATATCCCAGAGCTCAGTCCTTAGACCTCTTTCCCATCTACTCTAAGTGATCTCTGCCAGTCCTATAGCTGTATGTTCATAGCAGATAAGACAACTCTCAAAGGTATATGACCAGTTCAGTCCTCACCCATGAACTCCAGAGTCAGCTGCTTATTTGACATTTCCACTTGGATGTCTAAAAATGGACTGCTGACCCTTCCCTCCAAACCTGCCATAACAAAGTGCCACGAACTGAGTGGCTTAAACAATGGAAATTTGCTCACAGTTCTGAAGGTGAGAAGTCTACATTAAGGTGTTCGTAGGGCCCCACTCTCTTTAGGAAAGGACCTGTTCTACTCTCTTTCCTAGCTTCCGGTGGTTCCTTAACTTGTGGCAACATCATTGCAGTCCTTATCTGGTGCTCTCCTTGTGTGTATGGATCTGTCCAAATTTCTTGTTTTTATAAGAACGACAGTCATACTGGCCTAGGGTCCACCCTAATGACTTCAATTTAACTTTACATCTTCAGACTCTATGTTCAAATAATGTTACATTCTCAGGTATTGTGGGTTAAGACTTCAACATATCTTTTTTGAGGGACACAGTTCAATTCACACCTACTCCTCTTAACTGTATCTCATTTTGGCAAGTGGCAACTCCATTGTTCTAAGGGCTCAAGTCTAAAACTTTAGAGTCATCAGTTACTTCTTGCTTTGTTACATACTAACAACCAACTCATCAGCATATCTAGTGATATACCCAGAATCCAAATATATCTCATTTCCTCAACTGCCACTTTTCTTACCTGAGCCATTGTCCCTTATCATCTTGATTAGTGGCAATAGCCACTGATTTATCTTGCTTCTGCTCCTGCCCTTCTATAGTAGCCAGAGTGACCATTTAAAGATGTCAGATTGTGTCATGGCTCAAAACTCTCCCATAGCTGGGGAACAGTCAAGATGGAAGCGTGGGTAAACATGGCTTGCCTCCTTGTACAACCACAGCAAAAATTATAACTAAACTACAGAAAAACTAGTACCCAGAATCATCAGAAAATCAATCTGTATGGAAGTCTGACAACCAAGGACTTAAAGAAGTCACCTTCATCTAAATGGGTAGGAGGGGTGGAGACACAAAATGGATGGTCCCACATCTATGAGTGGTGGATAAAAATAGGGAGGGATACACTGGGAGTGAGGGATCCCAGCCCCACATCAGACACCCAGCCCAGGGTACCAGTGCCAGGAAGATAAGTCCGTATAACTTCTGGCTGCAAAAACCAGTGGAAGCTGGGGCAGTGGTAGGAATTGTGGGATTCTCAGGCATCTCTTAAAGGGCCCTCAGTGGACTTAGGACTTATGCAGACTCACTCCCCCTGGGCTCCAGCACTGAGCAGCAACTGGAAGGTTAACAGTGGCATAAGGGGAGAAACTGAAGTGTCTGGCAATGGCGAATGCTGGGGGACAGCTTCCTCCCAGACAAAACTCCAGAGGCCAAGCAGTGGCCATTATCCCTTTTCTGAGCCCTCTCCCACGCAGAACCATCGAGCATGACACCATATCTGAGACTCCATCAACCTGGCTCACACAGGTTGCCCCACCATGGTGATTACCTAAGACTGCCTCATCCAACTTACAGGTGCGCTTTTCTACAATAGGCCACACTACTAAGACAGGGAGTCAAAGCAGCTCTACCTAATACATAGAAACAAACGCAGGAGGCTGCCAAAATGAGGAGACAAAGAACTATGGCCCAAATGACAGAACAAAAATCCAGAAAAAGAACTAAACAAAATCGAGATAAGCAATCTATCATATGTAGAGTTCAATACACTGATTATTAGGATTCTCAAGGAACCCACTGGGTATGTCAACAGCATAAAGAAGACCCAAGCAGAAGTGAAGGTTACACTAAGTGAAATAAAGAAAAATGTATAGCGAATCAACAGTGGAGGGGATGAAACTGAGAATAAAATCAATGATTTGGAATATAAGGAAGAAAAAAATAACCAGACCAGTAAGAAATAAAAATAATCTCAAAAAAACAAGGATAGGCTAAGGAACATTTGGGACAACTTGAAACATACCAACATTCAAATCATAGGGATGCCAGAAGGAGAAGAGAAAGAGCAAGAAATTAAAAACTTATTTGAAAAAATAATGAAAGAAAACTTCCCTGATTTGATGAAGGAAATAGGATACAAGTCCAGGAAGCACAGAGAGTCCCAAACAAGATGGATGCAAACAGGACCACACCAAGACACATCATAATCAAAATGCCAAAGGTTAAAGATAAAGAGTGAATGTTAAAAGCAGCAAGAGAAGAGCAAATAGTTACCTACAAAGGAGTTCCCATAAGATTTTCAGCTGATTTCTCAAAAGAAACTTTTCAGGCTGGAAGGGACTACCAAGAAGTATTCACCATGATGAAAAACAAGGACCTACAATCTAGATTACTCTATCCAGCAAAGCTGTCATTTAGAATGGAAGGGCAGATAAAGTGCTTCCCAGACAATGTAAGGCTAAAGGAGTTCATCATCGCCAAGCCATTATTACATGAAATGTTAAAGGGACTTACCTAAGAAAAAGAAGAAAATCAAAACTATGAACATTAAAATGGCAATAAATTCACAACTATCAAGGATTGAATTGAAAAAACAAACTAAGCAAAAAAGCAGAACAAAAACAGAATCATATATATGGAGATCATCTGGAGGGGTATCAGTTGGGAGGGAGAAGGGGGAGAATGGGGGGAAAAGGTACAGAGATTAAGAAGTACAAATAGGTGGGTACAGAATACACTGGGTGATGGTAAGAATAGTATAGGAAATGGAGAAACCAAAGAACTTATATGCATGACCCAAGGACAGGAACTAAGGTGGAGGATTGCTGGAGGGGATGAGGGGTACTGGATGGAGGAGGGCAAAGGGGGAAAAATTGGGACAAGTGTAATAGCATAATCAATAAAATATACTTAAAAAAACTCTCCCATAACCTTCTTCACCCCAACCCCCCTCCATAGGACATAGAGTAGAAGCCAATGATTTGCAAGGCCTTATGTGGCCTGCTACCTGCTTTACCTCTCTGGACTCATCTCTTTCAACTCTCTCCTCCCTCTCCTGCTCCACCCACTCTGGCCTCTTTACTGGTCCTACCTCAGGGTTCTGCACTTGTTGCTCTCACTCCTTAGAACACACTTTCTCCAGATATTTTCCTAACTTGCTATCATCATTTACTTAGACCTTTGTCCAAATATCACCTTCTCTATGAGGTCGTCCTTGACCATCTGTGCCAAACTGCAGCCCTCCCACCCTCAGTCTTCATACTCCTTTCCCACTTTATTTTTTTCTCTAGCATTAAGCTTCGTTTGAAATAGTACGCATTTCATTTGTTTCTTGTTAGTCTGTCTCCCTCATTTGAATTTATGCTCCTTGGTTACAGGGATATTTATCTGTTTGATCACTGCTGTACCCCCAAGCCTAGAACAGGGCTGGCATGAAGTAGGTGATCAGGGAATATTTGTACAAGGAAGTAATTGAATTAATAATCATAATTACGATAACGGTAAACGGACAGTGGTTCGCGGTTTTCAAAGGATGGTCACCACTTATTCTATCCTGCAGGAGCATGATGAGGTAGACCTTATTATCCTCATGTTGCACCTGAGGAAGCTGAAGCCTAGTGTGGTTATGTGCTTGGTCGTAGGTCACATGGCTAGCAACAAACCAGAACTTGGCTTTGGCATCAGACTGTGCAGGTTCAAATGCTTACTCTGCCTCTTTCTGTATGTGTGTCCTTAATCTCTTTCTCATAATCTCTTGAAGCCTCAGTTTCTTTTTCTATAAAATGAGGATAATATAGTTCTTATTTCATAGAAGCATTGAGGGAAGTAAATGAGACAATTTTTGAAAGTGATGGGTAAGAAGCACGTGACACATGCTACCTTTTTTGTTATTATTTTCCCCATTTATTATTGTTGTACCCCACTGATGAAGCAATAAATAAAATTGTGGAGAAGGGATTTTCTCTAAGAACCTTTATTTTAGTCTGGCATCAGGTAGGATCCAGCTATAGCAGTCTTCTAAGATCTGGACATTTAAGATAAAAAAAGCAGGCCCAATCCAGTCCCCATCTCAACAACTCTATGTTAATGCTTGTGTGTATGTGAGTGTGTGTTGCTTGTGCCATGTGTCTTTATTTTCCATTTACCTAGAAAATTGATAGATTTCCAATTTAGAACAAAGGGGTACAAGGAGGAAGAAGGAAAATGGAGCTGCCCATCAAAATTAGCAGGAAACTGGGTAAAGGTCATTTGATCAGAGCTTGGCTGTGCTCTGAATTAACCTGCATAACAGAGACTTGTGGAGTTTGCAGCTCTTTAAGGCACATATTAACACACCAGGAGTGAGGCAAGGAGACACCCAGGGAGAAGGTCAATTTGCGGTTGCTCAAATCAGCAGGGCTCCTGGAGAAGCTTGGCTGGAGAAGCCAGCCCTGGGCGGGTGAGGGAGGAAAGGTGCCTTTCCTGTGGCTGCTTCTGGAGCTTGGCTGGCCCTGTGAGGATCCTAGCCTAGCACTGGAGTTAGAAGGGACTTCCCTAGAGCTGGAGCTGCCCCAGACAGAGAATTAAAGAGAAGTGAGCATCCAGTCTGGCAATTGCCGATTCATTAATTGTCTGTGGGGGAAATAATGGGAGGCACTTATATGCTAAAGATGCTGGGAAATTAGACGGAGCAGCAGTGCTGTTTACTGTTTTTATTTTATTTTTATTATCATTAAATTGCTTCTAGTCACCTGTAATTTTCTTAGGCTGTCACAATTACAAATCTTCGAGGATTACACAAGACACACACAGTCAGAAAGCTATAATTTATATTTTCAAAGGGCTGAGGGCCTGAGCTCTTCTTCATTACCTCCCTGGCAGTTGGCCCTGATGAATTGAATTAGGTGACCCCTCCCCCAAGGCAGGCTCTAGTAGCCCCCACACTTTGTGATTTTACCACCAACTCGGGCGGGGGTGGGGGGGCCATGTGGACCACGAAGCAGCAGTTGTGCTGTGGAGGGGAAAAGGCCTGACCTGGGACCAAGGACCCAATTTCATATTGCTGCTTTGTTCCAAAATGGCTCTATGCCTGTGGGTATGTCACTTACCTTTCTGTGTATAAATTTCCCTGCAAAATGGGAATATTGATTATAATTTACAAGATTATTGTTTGGCTATAAGAGATTATGGTTTCTGTGTTCTGATACTAATTCTCTGACAGCAACTGAATGTCCTGCAATTCTATTCAAGTTTGACACTACTTGGAGTTAACATCAGATTTCATAAATTAAGGGCCGAGATCCCCAACAAGACTACCCTTACCTCAGGTGCCAGCCACACATGGGACCCCTATCATACCTGCATTTCTGTCTGACTTGGCTACAAAACTGGGGTTCCCACAACTTCCCTTCAGGTTCGATAATTTTCTAGAACTCACAGAACTCCCTGAAAGTGCTATACTTACAGTTTTATTATAAAGGCTACATGTCAGGAACAGCCGAGAGGTCTCAGGGTAGAGGGTGGCGCAGAGCTTCCATGGTCTCTGCTTATGAAATCAGGTTGAGTCACCCTCCCAGCACATTGATATGTTCATCAACCAGGAAGTTCAACTGAGTTTCAGTGTCCAGAGTTTTTAGATGAGTGTAATTCTGCGGGCATGGTTGATTAAATCAATGTCCATGTGATTGAACTCAGTATCCAGTCCCTTTCCTTCCCCAGAGTTTGCACAGTAGAAGTGAAAGTTCTAACTCTGTAATCCTGTTCTCGGTTTCTGGAAGGGCCAGCCCATCCCTTGAAACTATCTAAGGGCCCACCACTGGCATAAACTCAGTATGTTCAAAAGGAACTAGTTACGAATAGACAACCCTCTCAGGAAATTTCAAGGGTTTTTGAAGCTCTGTGCCAGGAACTGGGGACAAAGACCAAATATATATTTTTTATTATGTCAAGTTCCCAAGTTGTAGTTTTCTTTAGAATCAGCCCAGAGTATATTAAGAGATCAATTTCTGCCCTGGCTGGGTTGCTCAGTTGGTTGGAGCATCATCCCATGCACCAAAAGGCTGAGGGTTAGATCCCCAGTCAGAACACATACCTGAGTTGCTGGATCAATCTCTGGTTGGGGAGTTGGGTGAAGATAAAAAAGTAAAATTTCAACTTCTGGAGGCCTGGCCCTGTAGGTGTGGGCTGAGATCTACAAATCTGCATTTGTACCATACTTCAAGGTTATGTCGATGTTGGTGGTCTGTGGATCACACTTGGAGAAATGTGAAGGTAATAGGATGTATAGTAACATGCATGAAATTGCTTTGAAAACTGTGGCATTCATCACAAACCTTAGGCATTATCATGAAGACTGCCTCCTCCTTTGAATAGATCTGATTGTTGGATATGTTTTAAGTGTAATTGTAATTAAATATCAGAGCTGAAGAAGGCGTATAAGCCTCAGGGAGTCTAGTTCCCTGGAGTTCTTAGAAGGGTTTTTAGAGGTTGGAAAAAGTTGGAATATGAGGTCAGAAATCGGGGTGTTCAAAGCCTATTGGAATTAGAGTCCGGCCACTTGCGATATTCCTCTACTGATTCCCACAATCACCCTCCTTTCCTCCCCTGCTATTTCCTCCTTGTTCAGGTAAATAACAGGCAAGTCCCACTTACCCATTATGGCAGTATTCATCCGAACACTCCTAGGCTGACTATGAAAAGACCAGCCTGGTTCCTCTACAGATCTATGACTTCAGCTGTGACCACGAAACTCTTATGAGATTCTAATTTAGTTTCTCAACCTGTGGTCTTGGGACATCTTCTCAAAAAACAACCTGGAGAGTACCTTTACAGGGTGGGTCATGGGATTGTCATTTTAAACAAGTTCCCAAGGACCATAACACACTCTCCCTTTGTGGATGGCCTGGTCTCTGACTTGCTGGGAGTCTAACACAGGCAAACAAAGGCTAGATTTTCACCTGGCAGCATCCACTGGGGCACTCAGTGGATGTAGGGAGAAAATGAGAGTGTCCATAAATAAATTCAGTTTTCCTTTCCTCCAGCTTCAAGTTCTTTTGTGTCCTCCTTTGTCTTTCCACTCTCTGCCCAATATCCTGACCAAGGAATTATTACCTACCCTCTAACTTCCAGTCCTCTGAAACCCCTAGATTCCTATGCTTCTGGACCTAAACACTTGCTTCATTCTCTTGCCTCCTTGTCCTTATCCTGTTCTTTTCCCAGCATCACTGCTCCCTACTAAAGCTGTTCACTTCCTTCCAACCACAATGGCACCTGTTCCAGGAAGTCTTCCATTATCCCCGGAACCTCCACAGCCTGCTGCTGGTCTCTTCTCTGCTTTGCTTTGTGGTTACTTATAACAGTTACATGTGTCTTAACTTCTGAGGTTATCAGCTCCTCGAAGGTGGGTAACAATGTCAATTATAGCATGTCCAATGAGAAGGACTACATTAATTGTTGATGGAGCGCCTACTATAATTAATACATTCTTCACATACAATAACTTTAAAACTTATTATCATAGTCTGACTTTGTTGTCTCCATTTTAGAGTAGATATAGAAACAGAGGCTTAGAGAGGTAAAGGACAAAAAGCTGACAAGTGGCAGGAATGAGATTCAAACCCAGATTAACTCCACACTCACTTCTTTATACTTTACAACACAGCTCCCAAGGCAAAGAAGAAAACTCATATTTATTGAGCAACTACTATGTACCAGTGCTGGCAGGGGTCCAAAGCTGAGCAACACAGTCCCATGAAATAACATATATGAAAGTGTCTGGCATAATAGGTGCTTAATATAAATGCTAACTGAGAGATGGATTAAGTGAGTGTCCACTCTGCATCATGCTTGCTCCCTAGGTGGGGAGCTGTGCAAGGAACCCTGAGGCCAAGATCTCATTTGAGCTCAGCCAAATGCAGTTCTGGTGACACTGAGAAAGCCACACAGCCTCTCCAACCTCGTTTCCTCACAGTGAAATGAAAAAACTGGTGACTTTTTTCTAAAGCCTTTCCAACTCTAAGAGACGAGGTGATGCAGGGGTCAATGAGCTGTAAACAGCAAAGCAAATGCAAACGAAAGTTTGCATTTTAATTATTTTAATACTCTAGATCCTTCTTGCAACAAGGGCATTGCTTTGGTTTTTAGGAAGAAGAATAATTCCCTCCTCAGAGGCCCAGTTTCTGAGGCCCAAATCTCCAGCTCTCCTGAGCTGGCAGAGACATGGGGGCAGAGGGCAGTCGGTCACCCCGCCCCAATGCATGGGGGAAGTTCACTACTTGGGAAGTTCACTGCTTGGGAAGCCCCCTCTGTCTTCTACAGCACTGACTTCTGTGGGATCTGGCCATGCTTGGCAGAGAGTTAATTAATGTCTTCAGGGTGAGTTAGCAGAAATAACAATTACTCTGACGAAGGGAGAGAGATGGCTATGAGCTTTGCTTTACACAAAATGGACAACGAAGGGATAGGAATCATCCACTTGGCTTTATTTCCTGGGTTCACTGGCCTGGTCTTCCTCTGGCCTGGCTGCTGACCACCAGCTTCCCCCAGGAAGTGACATCCCCGTCCCCCACCCTGTTTTGCCTTACAAGGGCCCAGTTTTTGTTGTTGTTGCCCACAAGAGGCTCAGTGCTGATGTGGGCTTTGTGAATGTGAATTTGGAGAGGGGGCTCAAGATGACCAGGAAGAAGCGATGCTGGCAGGGCTGACGAAGCGGAGTGCATTCAGGTGGCCGGTGCGGCTTGCCCTCGGAGGTCTGCTGTGTGCAGGCCCTGCATTTTCTCATCCAGTCTACACGCCTGCCCCAGGAGGAAGGGTGAATTCTCTGGTTCAAGTCACTCAGCTTGTGAGCAGTGGAGCCAGGATTCTAACACAGGTCTGTCTGTCTGGGGTGACAAAATGATTAGTCATTATAATATACCTCCTCCTGGGCAAATAGAATGTGAGGAGGGTGGAAAGTATTTAGAAAAGAAGAGGAAGGGGGAGCCAAGAACACTGGGTTTAAGGTGAAGGACTGAGCCCAGCTGTCCTCAGATTTACCTGGGTTGACTGTGGGAGGCTTCTAATGCTAACACTTGTTGAGGCCCTATTATGTGAGCAGCACGGTGCTAAGGAGCACTGCGTGTACCAGCTCACTGAGTCAGCACAGTAACTGCACAGGGTACATGTTATTTTAGGAGGAGTTGGAAGGCTGGAGAGAGTAAACGCTTTGCCCAAGTTGTGCCGCCAGTGAAGACTGCCAGAGACACATGAAAACTATCTGAAAATGAGATGCACACCCAATGACGAGGCTCTTAGCATTAAACCATGTCACTGTCCTGCCTTATTGTAATTATGGTTTCCCATCGTTGCCAGAATTTGAACCCAGTCCAGTCCGACATCTAAATTTTATGCTGGCTCCACCTTCCAGTGCTGCCTCCCTCTTTGCAGAACATCACAAAATGCTGATAAGTGTGGCCTTGGCATAAAGCATACTTCTTACTCCAAGGGCAGGAAAAGGAGGAGAAGTGGAAAAGGGAATGGGAGACAGAGTTCTTGTTGAAGTACTCAACAAGAACTTGACCAGGCACTCCATATGTGTTTAATCTCATTTAATCTGCCACTTGACCAGGCACTCCATATGTGTTTAATCTCATTTAGTTCTCATAACAACCGGGTAGGAAAGACATAATTGCCCACACTTTGCAGATGAGTGTTTTGAGGCTCAGAAATGGTAATTGATTTGCCGAAGGTCACAGAGCTGGTAAGTGGTGGACCAAGGATTCTGATCCAGATAGGCCTGACTTCAAAGCCCAGGCTAATTAAAAATATAATTTTGTATTAAATCAAGTAGCATCTAATACTAGATACTATTAAAGGCAAGCTGTAACAGAGGCCAACATTTTAAAATAAATTTGTAGCTGAAAAATTTATAATTAAGGCAATCATAAATTAACCCATCTATCTGGGAATAGAGAAAAGTTTGCTGTTATTGAATTTTAGCTACAGAAGACTCTGGAGCGTTGTTTAAGAACCGTGGTGTGTGTTCAGTGAAGCAAGAGACAGCAGCTCTAGGAAGCTGACCCAGGCTGCAGTCCCAGAAAGAGGACTGTTCAAGAGTGTTCTGGGCATGGAGAGCAGGCAGGAAGCACAGCCAAGTTAGCTGCTGTCTGGGAGAGTAGTTTTGGCTTCAGTCTAGGCTGTACATAGCGTCTGCCAAAAAGAATCATATGTTCTCCAAAAACAGGGACTGGGAACAAAATAATTCAATCATTTCTCTTCCATGCTCAATAACCTTCAATGGTTCCCCATTGCATCCCCCCAAAATCCCATAAGCCTTACCTTGACATTCAAAGCTCAGCACAATCTGGTCCCAATTTACTTTTCCAATCCTGTGTCCCACTCATCCCACATAAACTGCATGGTCAAGTGAAATCGACCCACTTTTTATTCCATTAACCCAATTCTGAGTCTTTCTCCTTTCTTCCCTTTTCTCTCCAAATCTACTTAGTAAAATCTTGCTCATTCTTCAAGTTCCTTTCCTAGGTGACTTCTCCATGAAGTTCCCTCTGATTGCCCACCAAAGAAACAAACACTTTCTCCCTTTATTTACCGTGTGTACATGGCACTGATCACATGGTTCCTTGAATTGAGATTATTTACGTACATGACTTACCTTTCCAACTAGGTACAACCTCTGTGTGGGCAGAGGCAATACCTTACACTTGCGGAGGTATGTATTAAACAGTAACTAGTGAGCTAAAAGCTTAATGTCTTCATTATAATGTCATTGTAGTTGAATGCGGTCAATGTTTAAGTTCAACAATTTAAAAGGACTCAACTTGAACTGGCTTAAAAGTGTGTTAGAGACTTAAAACCCTTTGAGAACAATATTCAGTCATTCATTCATTTGTGCATTCGTTATCCTCAGTGGACAACAGCATTTTTTTTCCCCTTAAAATCTTGTTTGAGAGCTTAGGGTATCAGTGCTCCACTGAGATTGGGTCTCTTACGAATCACAAATGCCACAGGTCCTACATACTGGTAGAACTGCAGGGTACATGTCCTCAGGAGCTCACACATCCTATTTTCTGAGGCTCTATGTTTGTTAGTCACCGCGCTAGGGTCTTCAGTCACATGGTTCCATTTACAACTGCAGAGAGTGGCTTTTTGAGCAAGATTCATGACTGACCAGGCATCCATCTCCTCCTGTGCTTAGGTTGAGCCAAGGGAGAGAAATTGAAGGATTCTGCTATTAAAAATACTTAGTGACAAGCCAAGTAATTCCTCCTGCTTTCAACTCTTACATTGTACTCTGTTCATGACTGGGAGGGATAGACATTCCCAACCAAGGAAAACCCCTTGCCAGTTTGCATAACAGTACTGGCAACTACCTCGTCTCTAGTAGACTCGAAGTTAGCAAAATTAAGTCAGCAATGTCCCAACTTAGATCAGTCATTGTCAGTAGAAGGACAAGCATACTGACTCTGGCCGAAAGCCAAGTGCTGCTCAGCTCTGTCATTCTTTGCACAAATCTGAACTTACCTGAATGAAAAAAAAAAAAATCATTGTTCTTTCTGACCCTCTCTCTTTTTGAAAGTTGGAGAATGATCTCATCTCATTTTGAGGAGGAACCAAGATGATTTTGCTCTGCTTCCTGCATCCAGAGGCAGTTTACATAGTGGTCAAGAATTCAGGGCTTCAGGGTAAGTGCACACCCTTTATTAGTTGTAGGTTTTGTTTTATGGGGGGCCAAGTTTCCTGACTTTGCTGTGCCTTGGCTTCCTAATCTGTAAAGCAGGACTAATCATTGTACTTCATGGTTGTTGAGAGAATCAGATAGGCTAAACATAGTGACAGACAAAGGAAGCACTCCATGAGTATTATCCGTTATCAGAATCACAACTGCCAACTGTGTGATGGGACGGCTCAGATGACCTGCTATAACCACCTCACCAAATCACCAAAGACATCAACCTCCTTTCTCTACTTCTTATCATGCCCCAGCACACCAAAAATCTAATCAAAATTCAAACTTAAACATGAAGTTTATAGCGCTTCCTTTTAATGTGACCCTATACTGGGGCATCAAATACCTTCTTTATTATTCAGCTCTGTGCAATCAACGTTCCCACACTGTTTCCTTCCAGGAGGTGCTGTGCTAAGCTGTGGGAGGTCTGCAGGGTGAAAAGACAGTAGAGACACCTCCTGGCCCTCAGGGAGTTTGCAGTCTGGTCAGACTTGAAAGGAAGTTTCCCGATCTCTATAAAATAACAACAAATGTGAAAACTGCTGAAAATGAGACGCACACTCAATGACCAGGTTCTTAGCACTAAACCATGTCACTGTCCTGCCTTATTGTTATTATGGTTTCACTTCTCTGCTATCATTAAATGAAAAACCCATGACATGGGAATTGAGCAACACTGTTATATTGTCATTCTGCAGATTACATGTAAAGAACAAATTGTTTTCAGGGAAATTTTCAGGCAAATTTATGAGCTTACGGACAAATTGCCCATAATTGCTTTTAAAAAATGTAAATACTGTCAATGGACAAATTTTCAACCTTCAGAAAAAGAATACCATCTCAGCTTTAAGAACTGATTTTAATAGATTGATTGGCTCCTAAGATTTTAAGAATAAAATCCCAGCTTTAAGACTATCAATTTGCTGTGACATTTCCCCTCTGAATGTGCATGAGGACACTGTGAAGGCGAGAGGCACTTGGGCTCAGGGTAGGGGCACAGGCAGAGGCTGGGACAGGTCCTGTGTCTCCTTGGTGCTCATGCTGACAGGCTGGTAAGGTTTTGGAACCCAGGACTCTGGACTCCAAATCTAGTGTGTTCTTTTTGCTACATTACTCTGTAGTCAACTAGTTATGCACCATTTCGCTAACATTTAATTAGCTAAAAGTAGAAACAGATAACCTTGAAATTAATTCAAGTTAATGTTGAATGTTGCTAACTTTTTATTAACTAAATGTTTCCATGAACTTTTCCAGTGACTTATTCTTTTGTACCCCCTCACAGCAGTGAACAAAATTGGGTAAGTCCTCCATAAGGATTTATTGAATAGACAAGTAGCTTAGCTGGCTGGGTTTGGCTGCAGGGTGGGGTTAGAAGGTTGAATCACTGAAGACAAAGTTGAGCATTTAATGCACTCTTTCATTTGTCAAGTATTTATTAAGTCCCTGTTCTATGTTCAGTGCTCCATGGAGTAGAACACTGCACACATGTGGCCCTTGGCAAGTTATTTAACTTCTCTGAGTCTCAATTGCCTTGGCTTTAAAAATGAGAAATAGTAATAGTACCAAATTCATGGGGTTGCTATGAGGATCAAATAAATGAACGTATTTAAAGAGCTTGGTACGGAGGGAGCACATCGTGGTGGGTGCTCAGTAAATGGTAAAGATGGAGATGATCCAGCTCCATGTTATATATTTATATGTGGTTCATACCCCAAGGTTCCAGAGACTCAGTGAAGTTGTTTGCTGTAGTCTCCACAGTGGGCACAGAATGCCACAAGGATTTGTTGCAGAGCAGAGGAGGTGAACAGAGGCAAGTGATGGAAGCAGAGTTGGGTTCCCATGGTCTCAACTAAAGCAAGAACCTTGCCCCTTAATTTTAGATGGCAATGGGGGAATGGACCCAAATATCTTGGGTGCCAGTCACATGCCATACTCCACATGGGGTCTCCGCTCAGCAACTACTGAGAATTCAAAGGACCGCTGGGCCCTTTGGCAAATTGCCTGGATCAGAGGCGAGTGCAGGAGTGTGGGGATGAGTGCCTGTGGTATGGGGAGCACCCTGGGTTTGTGCTACAGAAAGGTCAAGCTGGCAAAAGCAGGTGAGGATAGACTGCATCTTCTTCTGCAGCCCTCTACCCGCTCTCTGCAGTGGGAGGGAGGAGTCCTTCCTGGGGCCCTGAAACACTCCTGCCTCAGCCCTCCCCTTGAACAGGACTCTCCTGAAGCTGCACTCTGGGCGGGCTGGGGAAAGGGCAGAGTATTGACTCAGGCAGGGAAGGGGTGAATGTTGTACAGAGAGACCCACCACTTTGGCACAACCCCAGGTGGGGCCGCAGTCTGGGCCTGAAGCACTGCCTAGAGTTGCTCTAATGAATGGAGCTGCTGGCCAGTTCATGTAGTCTGGCATTCCTGCTGGTCCTGCCACTGGCCGCCTGCTCTCCTAAGCCGGGGGAAGCCAATTCAGAAGACAGCGGAGCAGCCAGCCACTGATCATCTATCAGCAATTAGCTTCCCTCAGGGATTGCATGGCCCGTGGGGTGGAAAAAGGTCAAGCTGGGAGGGAGAAAAGGGGGCAAAGACAGCTCTGTCTGTTTAATCTTGTCAGGTTTCCAAATCCCAAAGGGATTCTGGGGGCTTCTTCATAGACCAGGCAATAGCTGATTGTCTCTTTCAAGGGGACAACTGGGTTCAAAGGAGCCTTTACCTTTTTCTCTCATGGTAAGTGAGGAGTAAAATGGAAATTTGATGATTGTATCAATTTGTAGGAGTACGTGAGGTTTATTATCAATCATCCTGGCTATCCCCCCTGATTTTTCATCCATCCCCACTTCTATTTGGTCTCCGATTTGTTGTATATTCTATATCCACATCCATCCGTGTCTTCCAATTGGTTCATCCTTGTGTCTACTCCCATATTTTTCTTCCCTAGCTGCAGTTGAGCGGTGGGTCCTAACCAGAGAGCTGGTGTTGATATGGGAGAGGTGGTGCTTAGAAATGTGTGGGGCTTTGGTGGTCTCAATGATTAAGGTCTGCCGTTGGCTCTTGGCATTCAGTGCGTAGGGCCCAGGAATGCTAGAAATCTTGCAATGGGCAAAACAGCCTCACATAACAGACTCTTCTCACCCCAACAGGGGCAAGGGTTCTCAGAAATAAGTGGGCTCAAGGTAAATTGACTCATGCTAACTGACAAGAGGCTGATAAAGACAAATTCAGTGGAATCTTTTACAGAGATTTTTTTTTTCAGTGAAAAGAGACTTCTATCTGTTATCTGGAGCACTTCCTTGGGCCAGGACAAGTGTGAAAGTGACCTATCAGTCAAAGGCGAGCATGGGTGGGGGGTCAGTGGAAGCTAGTGCACAGTGAGGCCCAATGAACCCCAACGTCCTCATAACCGGCACAAATACCTCCCTAGAGCCTGGAATACTTCTGTAGATCTGTGTCTAGATCTGTGTCTCTACCTTTTATCCAGTGCTGGATAAACCCCAATCAACAATCACTCCTCGGGCTGCTATTACACTTAGACCAGGGTGATAAGGTTCTTGCCCTGAACTTGTACTTTAGAGGGACTGGCTTTGGTCATCTCCCTACTGGGGACCTGGAATTATCTGCCCAAATAGCCCAAGCCAGTTCCCAGGGCCTGTTTGCCAGGTCCAAGGCCAGTATGAGCATCCCGAGGCTGAGGGTGGCTGAAGAGCAGATGTTTTACAGGAGATGGGGAGACAAAGTTTGGACATGTGGCTCGAGGTCTGCGATAGAACCAGGCAGGGAGAGGATGGGGTAGGGCCTCCTCTGGGCTTCCTTTTCCAGGGTC
Organism: Mormoops blainvillei; assembly: GCA_004026545.1. Taxonomy (NCBI): domain Eukaryota; kingdom Metazoa; phylum Chordata; class Mammalia; order Chiroptera; family Mormoopidae; genus Mormoops; species Mormoops blainvillei. Next base: position 271,744 of record PVJD01000795.1, on the reverse strand, counting down.
CAAGCCTGGCACCTTCTCCTGTTAGTATACTCACGTCCAGTTCCCCTGGGGAACTGCCTGTGTCATCTTGGCTGGACTTAGGGCGATTCACTCTTCACTCACTCAGATCTTGGTTTCTCTCTAATATGCTCTCAGAAGGTTAATTCCATGGATTTTGTTGGCTTTTACAAGTCTTCACATATTTTCTGAGGTTCTTTGTGGCAGGTGAGGGGGTAGAATGGGACTAGGTCACTACAATTTCCCACAATCACGACTACCCCTTGTGATGTCAGCTTCGCTGTGACCCCGAGCTCTGTTCTTAAAATGTCTGTTCCCACGTCTAGTGTTTTGTTTATTCTGTTTTCTTAAAAGCTCTACCTTTTGGGGACTAGGGCACAGGACCATAAACCTATCCCATCAAGCAGTAAATATGCAGGGTTGGTATAGCATCTATACAAGCATTAGAGGTTTTGATGTTTTAGGCTGCAGTCCTAGCAGCTTCTTTGATCTTTTACTGACCAGTAAATTATTCATTGGCTCTGTCATAAAGATAAACCAAAACCTATAAAGTATATTTATAGTATCACAAAAAGCTTCCCTCCTACCTGGAACTTCAGATGTGGACTGTGGTTCTGATGATAATGAAGCAGCACTAGGGTTTTATCTCCTTCCCACCCTTCCCCCTTTTCTATACCTTTTTTTTTTTTTTTTACTGTCCTTGGAGCTGTTTGTCTTCCTTCCATGGTTTCTCTTCATTTTCCCTACCATTTCTGGGGGTCCAGAGTTGACATTTTTCTAAGAGTTCCTTAATTAAGATCCCATTGCCTCTCCTGGCCTCCATCCCTTCTCTGCCTAAATCCCAGCCCAATCTCAGCTCCTCCCTAAGGAGCCTATATGCCCAAACCCTGGCCCCTCAGTGCCAGCCCCAATGACTGATCCTTTCCTGTGCAGTCTATCTGCCCTGAGGCCTAGAACACCTGTCAATGCTGGGAAAATGACCTGTGCATAGTCGATGGTCAGTTCCAAAGGAAACTTTGGATTGCTGGGAGAATTCATTCCAGAGTGTGTATCGTGTGCACATGATTGTGTGTGCAGTGTGTGCATGGCTGTGCATGCACAGGAGCAGACGCCTGCCAGCCATTAAACACTTTCTTTTATTTTATTGTTCCTTCGGCTATTAACCAGCACTTTTCTCAATTAAAGTGGAAAGGCAGAGCAGACAAGGAAATCAGTGGATCTCTTCCCGAACATCAATAAAACAAATTTCTCTCCAGGTTACCTATTTGTTATTTGGATATCAGACTGACTGTAATCTGTTTCCATTTTCCTTCTACGCGTCCCCCGCCAGAAACTAGAGGCTTAGCCATGGATATCCTGCTGTTTCCATTTGGTTGAACGAGAGAAGAGATTACATTCCTATTTGCTATGCGGACACTCCTATATGAGATCCACTAGATGTGTCAGGAAGAGCCTGGAAAATGTGTCTCCCCCAATTATTTTGGGTGTGGTGGGGTGGCTCTTGGAAGAGATCTCCAGCTGCCTGAAAGATACCAACATGGCTTTCTTCCTTTCTCTATTTGGTAATAAACTGTGGTCCATGGTTATTTCTATTCTGAGAGATACGGATCAGGGGCTTCTTCCTGCTGCTACAGAAGGAGAAGCAGCTAAACTCTGCTTAAAAGGTGAGAAGAGTGCCTTTGATGTAGCGAGAGAGCCTAGTGTGCAAGGCGCTCCATTGTACAGATAATGAAACTGAGGTACAGAGAACTTAAGTAGGTTGTTTTCATCGGACTGCCCAGCTCCCTCTTCTGTCTTTTTTCCTGCTGCCAGTTCACCTGAGGGGGGCCTTCCAGCCTAGCCATATCTTACCCACTCACTCCCTATGAACCCTGAGAAGTGTGGCATGTGTGTGTGATTTATACATGTATTTCCAGCCAATCAGGGAGGCAGGGTTAAGTCTAATATTCTGTTTGTGTCCTACAAATTGCCTAGCATGGTGCTGGGCATAGGCGAGCTCACAATACATCCTGGTCCATTGATTGAACTCTGGGAGTGACCTTTGAGGTCCCCATCTTCTATAGCAATTGTTTACTGAGCCTCTGCAACATGCAGATCTAGTCAAATCTTCTGGTCCCTGGAGACCAGGTTTTGTGGGTCTCCTCCTGCCCTTCTGGAAGGCCCACCCTTCCTGCCCTGGCCACCAGGCCTGCCTCTCCCTCCTTTTCGGCTCTTTCTCCTTCCCCACGTCCACCAGGGATGTGTTAGCAGGACAGTCCTCTGCCCTGTGCTCTGTTCTGCCCTCACCTCCAACCCCTCCAACAGCTGCAGCTTGTTCAGGTTCCCCACTTCAAGGGACGCTTCTTTTTAAACAGAGTGTTGTCTCCTGAGACATGGCAATCCTTCCGAATTGACAAGACCTGTCTCTGCATCTCACACTCTGCCACTGGCTCTCAACCTGGGTTCTAAGTGACTTGTTATCTTTTTCTTGTCAGTCGCTGCTCCCACTGGTGCTCCTGCCCTTCCCTCCCCACAGGAGCTCAAATCCTCTCCCTTCTCTCTCCCTACTGCCTCTGTGGCTCTGCGCAGCTCTGTGGCTTCTGTGGCTCCGCAGGAGCTCTCAGCCCTCAGGGCCAATGGAAACAACCACAACACAGGCCTTCTGAGGAAAAGAAAAATGTCCATCTCTACCCTATGCCTCTCCCTCCCTCCCTGCCAAAAAAACATTTAGAGTAGATGTGATAGTCAGGAACAGGAAGAAGCACAGAAAGGCCCTCAAATGAAAGGTTCTGTTTGAAGGGGGATTATTTATTTCCTATGTAAGCAGCATGCTCAAGAGAACTGGTTCCTGCTCTTGGTGCAACAGGGGAACAGGTTGCCCAACAGCAGGACAGGCTCAGTTTTCAGAAGCAGGTGAAGAGCAGCGAGGCCTCCGGGAGGCCCCATAGTACACCGTCATAGGATTCCGTCGGGCTCAAGATCTGGGAGGCAGGGAGGCAGGGAGGCGGGAGGGATGGGAAGACAGTGTAGGTTTTGGAAGTCCAGTGAGATTACTCATTGCTAATGGCTTGGCATGGAGTATGCCCAGGGCTTCAGTTGTTGCTGTTGCGCAGGTTCTGCCCTGTCCCCCAACCTCCAAGCGGGGTGCCCTCTGAGGTCTCTCTCTGGTTGTGTGGACTGCCATGCCAAGGGCGCTGGGCCAGCTTTCTGAACCTTGGGATCCATCCCCTTTTTGGCTCTTCGATTCTGCACGGCAGAGAGGAAAACACGGTCAAAAGATGCACAGGTTTGTGCTGTCACTCACTGGGGGCGAGTGCTCTTTCCCCACCTTAAAATGAATGTAAAAACTTGATGTTAGGAAAACAGAAAGACCTCGAAGCAACTGTATTTATGCTGTTTTATATGAATTATTTTACCTGCATGGGACTCAGTTTTTTCATCTGTAAAGCAAGGGTAATCTTCCATGTCACCTTATTATAGAATCACAGGAGGAGATGGGCATGAAAATCCTTTCTGAAGTATGAAGCACAAGGGATGGTTATTTGCAACCTTTTATACTCGGTGTGTTAGGGAAGGAAGATAAGATAGAATCTGCCTTAAAGGCTCAGAAATGGTTTCCAGGTTGACCAAATCTCTTGTTGTTCCCTCCTTACCAATCCCCCCTTCCCTAATTTGCTTAACCTCATGTGTTCCTGAAACACTGTCCTTGCTCCCTGCTAACACCCCTCCCCCATGACTGAGTGCAGACTCCATGCCTGGTTGACAAAGAAGGCTTTGGGGATATCTGGCTCCCTCATCCTCCTCTCTTGCCATTCTTCCATTTATAGCTCTAGCCAACCTGAATTTTGACTTGTTAGGACGTGCCATGCTTACCCTGGCTTCCGGGCCTTTGCACATGCTTTTCCTCCTTTATCATCCCTCAAGTTCTGGTTTCATTGTCGCTTCCTCCAGGAAGCCTACTGATCCAGGCCCTGGAGGTGCATTAAATGGCTTGCTTGTTTATATTTCCTGTTTGTCCGTAAACTCTATGAGGCAGGATCCATGCCTATTTTGTTCTTTGTATATTCCTAGCACCCAGCATAGTGCCTGAATTATAGCAGGTGCTCAATAAGCACTTGTTGCAGGAAGGAATAGTAGTAGGCTGATCCAGCACAAAAAAAAGTGAGTTGACATTCATGAATTAGACTGTCCACTAAACCCAGGGAGCTCCTGGGCTACAGTCCTGCCTGCAGCAGTGTAGACATCGTGTGGGAGACATTGTGTCAAGCAAAGTAGGACGGAGCCCTCTGCGCTTGACGCCTGACTCAGGCCCCCCAGCCTTTCCCCCTAAGCCCAGCCAGCTGTCAGTTCCAAGGCCAGACTGCCCTTAGTTATCCCCAGCAGGGAGGTACCTTGGCCCTAGCCCAGACCTTCACCTGATTTCTACTTGTGCGTTACTTGTGTGTTTCTGGCTCAGAGCAGCATCAGTGTGGGAGGAGAGAGACATGACCACGCCCAGTGAAAGCAGCAAGGGCCTCCAGCCTGGCTCTGGGATGCCCTGCTGCAACATTAACATTTGGAGGAGGAAGCCCGTGATTACATTTTAGACTTGCAAGTGGGTTTCATAAACAGGCTTTGCTGAGAGGTAGGACAGACAGCTGGACTCAGCGAGTGATAACAGCGAGCAGCCGCTCACTGGGTCGTTAAGGAGGAGATTTGCTCCCCTAGGAATGGGGGCTCTCCAGGGCCTGTTTCCTGGTGAGAGATCTTTTAAGTGAATTCATTTTGGCAGTTTTGCCTTCCTTCAGAGAAGTCCCTGGGCATTGCTTTTGCTGTGTGTCTCAGGGGATCAGAGAGACTGTGCAGAATGATAGAAGGGCACACGCTCACCCATGTGCTATACAGGTGCTTGTTGAAGATTTCACTCACTCACTCACTCACTCACTCACTCACTCACTCACTCACTCACCCACTCACTCATTCATTCATTCATTCCCTCAACTAACTTGTATTGTGCACCCCTTCTGTGTTAGGTACTGTGCTGGGCTCTGGGAACATAGCAGCGAGAAAGACGTTCAGTTCCCACTCCTTCCTCCACACCAAGATGTGGTTGGGGCTCAGAATGGAGGTTAGAATGCACTCAGTGACTCAGTTTGCTTTTATCAGGCCCAGGTTTCTTTTCTATCCAACACCAAGGCTATCACAGTGGACATGTCACACAGACCCAGGCTGGGATGGTTTTGCCCTCTGACCACCTTTGCATTCCCAGCACTATGTCTCTAAGAAAAGAACCCAAGGCCATGTAGGTGGATCAGACCTCTGGGTATTGCAGTGTTGCCCATAGTTCACATGGTGCCTGGCATAAATTGTAAACAAGGGCTCCTTCCTCAAGACATGTCTTCTGGAAAATTGTCACAAGGAATATACAACACTGCATGGCTACAGTGTGAATGGCGCGCCCCAGATTTGTTCAGTGTCTATGCCTATGCATGTCTCTCGGTCTGTTGTTTAGTAGGAACAGAACAATGCTCCAAATCCACAGGGTAGTTGCTACTGTCAAATATCTCAAGAGAAATATGTGGTGCTATATCCAGTGCCAAACACTTGATACACCAAAAATCCATTTTTATTTACTATTAGCATATATTACTAAAGTTCTGTTAGGTGGAGGGTGGCTGAGGGTGGTGGTTTACACTGCTCCAAACTACATGTGAAAATCTGACAAATGTGGAGGAGGTCAATTATCTAAGAGGGTCTAATTTTCTTTTCCCTCTTCCTTATCCATATCTTTAATCCATGCTAGGGGCAGATAGCACCACTACTCAGGCAAATGTCAAATACTTGGCCAGAATATTTCCCAACTCCTTGGCTCCCGATACTCACACATTCTTGGAAGAACTCTTGAAGTATTTTTGTTTAAGAGTCATTGCCTTAGAGTTTAATGTACAAATCCCTGGCCCCAAGCCCTTCTGCCCACAAAGGAAGTAGATAAGCCAAGCAATGGATTTAATCAAGGAGAACTGGAAACCCAGGTTTGCCTTGAAGTATACTGAGGACCTAATTTCCAATCCCATGGGCACTGCGACATGCACCCATCTGTACCTGTGTGTGCAGGGATTGGGAATAGTGGAGCTGGTGGCTGACTCAGTGTCTTTTGCCCACTGTGCCAATGAATGTTGATCGATGCAAATGGTGGTGGTGCCACTAATGACTGGGGCCTTCACTTCCTTGACCTTTGAGTTTCTTGTAGGTAAAGCAAAGATATTAGCTCTGTTTGGTGTTTTAATCTGCTTAGGATACTGTCATGAAAACACCACAGACTGGTGGCTTACACAACATTTATTTCTGGTGGCTGGAAAGTCTGAGATTAAGGTGCTGGTAGATTCGGTGTCTGATGAGAGCCCATTTCCTGGTTCGTAGACTGCTGCCTTCTTGTTGTGTTCTCATGTGGTCGGGGAGGCAGGGCACTTCTGTGGGTCTCTTTTATAGAGCGTCTATCCCATTTATGAAGGTTTCATCCTTATGATCGAATCATGAGTGAATTTGGGGGATGTACACCTTCAGTCTATAGCTGTGTGTCATCATTGCCTACACTGACCCCAGTGGTTTTACAGGCCATTTTTGGCGAGCGCTCAGAGGCTGGTAGCTCCAGTTGCAAAGGTATTTGCCCTAAATGGCAGGAAAGGGCTGACGCAGGAGCCCGAACCAGTCAGAGACAATACATTCCCAAACTAAGCATTCTTGCCCTGCCTTTCTCTGCCACGAGGACCCAAGGACTAGATCCCATCAGCCTTGAATGCCATCAGCTTTCTACTTTGAATTCTTCATCTATTTCTATACATATTTATGTCATCTGTCCATCAGACCCCAAGCTCCAAGTTAAAACAGCTCTGAGCCGATATGCTGTCTGGACCTAGAGTAAATATCGCTCTGGGCCATTGCTGCTGCCTCGGTGGTGAGACACTGGGCTCCAGGGGCTCTGAGAGAATCAGCGTGTCTCAGGGCTGAGGGGCAGAGTACACGTTACCTGGGTCCTGGCTTGTATTCATCCACTGATGTGCTCCGTGCTGCGTAAACACTCACTGGTTCAGGGTTGTGAGGTGAGGGCTGTGAGGGCTACAGGGTTGACACATATGGCTGCAGGCTAAAGGGCTTACATGAACGGCCCTGGTATAAGGCAGGATGTGATACCCAAATGTCACAGGGGTTCCAGGCAGCAGAGAGCACCTCCTGCTGGAGATTAGGGAATTTTCATAGGGAGGGAGCTGGCATTTGAGCTGACACTGAGTGCAGGGAAGTGGGAGATGTTTTGGTAGAGGGTAATCCTGGGAGGAAGGTAGGAGAAGCATGCCACCTCGCTGGTGTGTGGCAGGTGGTGAGTTCTGGTGGTAATGTAAACTGTCAGGAAGGGGGTGAGAGAAGGTGGGACGGAGAGCATTGGTTGGGGACTGATCAGCAAGAGCCTTCCATGTTGATCGAAGCTGTCGACCAGGGTTGGTGTGACAGAGTAACAGGTCTCTAAGACCACTGGGGCCTAATCCCCAGAATCTGTGAATGTGTTACCTCAGTGGTGGAAGGGACTTTTAGGTTGTGAACTGCTGACACCTTGATTTTAGCTTTGGAAGAACTGTGAACAGATACATTTGTACTGTTTTAAGCCACTAAATTGGTGGTAATTAGTTACAGTAACAACAGGAAACTAATGCAGTTGAAAATTCCTCCAGTTCTTTTGGTGGTAACCTTAGGCAAGTTATTTAAATTTTCTATCAGACATCAGTCTCCTCATCTTTTATGGGGTTTAATGGTGGTACCTACCTCATAAAGTTTTAAGGATGAACTGAGATAACACATGCAAAGCACCTACACATAGAAAGCCTGTAATAAATTATAGCCATTAGTATTATTATTCCTGCAGGCCATGTGGGGCTCCACACCCCTTCCTGGCCACTTCTCCGTACTGTTTTTCTCTTTTCTGGCTCTCTCCTCCTGTAGCTGAGTGATTGTGGCTCTGTGTTTTAAGTGAAGATATTCATCCTCACCAACCCCTGCCAAACCACCCCACCCACTAAGACTACAGATCATTTAAAACACAGTGTGAGGGAATGGATGGCTACTGATGTACTGCCATAAAATTCACAGATCTTAATAATTTTTTATAAGATATTAACATTTAAAATTAAATGTTTTATTATAAGCACAGATAAAAATTAAATGTTAATTTTATGTATAATATGCAATGAGGTTAACAAGTGAAACTTTGAGACATCCCCCTGTAGTTGTGTGTGACTAATCAGATTTTATAAGGGCTGTATTAGAAGCCTTTCCCTGTGATAAGACTTCTAACACATGTAGTTTTTATAAATACACTTTTATTGAGGTATAATTACATGCAAGAAACTGAACATACTTAAAACATACAATTTGGTAAGTTTTGACATATCTATATACCTGTGAAATTGTCACTGTAATTAGAATAATAAGCATCCATTACACCCCAAATTTCCTCATGCACCTTTATAATCCATCCGTCCTGTCCTTCTCTGACCCCCACTATGCCTTCTTACCCACTTTCCCCACAGACAACCACAGATCTGCTTTCTGTTACTCTCAGCGTTTGCATTTTTATAATTTTTAAAATTTTCTTTTTAAAAATTAAATTTATTGGGATAACATCGGTTAATAACATTATATAAATTTCAGGTGTACAACTTTATAGCATGACACCTGTATACTCTGTTGTGTGCGCACCACATGAAGCCTAGTCTTCTGTCACTGCATATTTGACCACCTTGCCTTCTTTGTTCTCCTCTCCATTCCGTTCCCCTCTCGTAACCACCATAGTGTTGTCTGTGTATGTGAGTTTATTTGTTCATTCGTTTGTTGATTTTCATTTTATATCCCACGTATGAGTGAAAACATGCAGTTCTTGTTCTTTTTCATCTGACTTATTCCACTGAGCGTTAATGCTCTCAAGATCCATCCATGTTGTAACAAGTGGCAATATTTCATCTTTTTATGACTGAGTAGTAGTCCATTGAATATATGTATCACATCTTCTTTATCCAGTCATCAGTCAGAGGACACTTATGTTGTTTCCATGTCTTGGCTATTGGAAATAATGTTGCAATAAACATAGGGGCACATATATCTTCATGAATAAATGTTTTCAAATTTTGGGGGTAGTTACCCAGAAGAGGGCTTGCTGGGTCATATGATATCTCTCCTCTTAATTTCTTGAGGAACCTCCATACTCTTCTCCGTAGTGGCTGTAATTCTAATTCACATTCCCACCAGCATTGTATAAAGGTTTCTTTTTCTCTACAGCCTCTCCAACACTTGACATTTCTTGTCTTATTGATAATAGCCGTTCTAATAGGTGTGAGGTGGCATTGAGACAGGATAGTAAGAAGCTAGGAAAATTCCTTGGCAAGTGGACTAGGGAAACTGAGACAGACAGCTGAACACAATGACCAGGCAATTTACAGCCAGGTGCACATGGTGACCAGGACAGAAGACCCTAAGTGCCTGGCAGGGAGCAAAACTGGGAAAACAAGGACCTCACCCCTAGGGTAACCTTCCCTCCCCTGGCCATCCTTTCTGGAGATAACATGTAGGCCTCACTTGTATTTTAGTTTTAGGTCCAGAAAAGTAGCAAAACCAGGAGGGTGATACCAAAACCAGTTGCAATGACTGAAGACCCCCTGCCCTGTCATCGACCAATCAGTGGAGACCACGGACTCTGGCAGGGCACACCTGGGGAACTGATGAATATTCTGCTGAAACTCTCCCCTGAGACCTCCCCTAAGGTTCAGGCCTGTAAGAGTGAGATAAAAGCCTCAGGACAAAGAACTCAGCTCTCGCTCTCCATCTGGGGAGCACTCCAGCCATTTCCTTTTCTTTCTTCCTCCACTTCTTCCCTCACTGGCAAGCATCTCCTAAACTCTAAGGCAATGGGCAGCTGGCAGCTTGTCCCAGGCTGATCCCCTGAACCTGTCCCCAAGCCCCCCTTTTCTCTGACTTCCCAGTGAGCTAAGGCCGCCCAGCCTAGGCTCCCTGTTGCTGCTTCCGTGCTAAGCCCTTCCTTGTTTCTCTGTCCCAGCTTTAATAAATGGATCCTCATAGTCACCTGGACCTGTGTTGTGAAATCCTTCCTACACAAAGTCAAGGACCCACACACTACAGCTGGCCCTAGGCAGACCCACTCAGGGCGAGGCCCTGTGTCTGAAAACAGTGTCTCATTATGTTTTTTTTTTAATTTGGTTTTGTTTTTTTTCCTTTTGCACTTTAAAATTCTTCCTTTAATTTTCTTTTTTTATTTAAATATTTTATTTTTTATGCTATTACAGTTATCCCAATTTTTCCCCTTTTGCTCCCCTCCACCCAGCCCACTGCCCCCCACTTCCACTCGCAATCCCTACACTGTCATCTGTGTCCATGGGTCATGCATATATGTTCTTTGACTAATCCCTTTGCTTTCTTTCAGTCAGTCCCCACTTCCCTTCTCCCCTCTTACAGCTGTCAGTCTGTTCCATGTTTCCATGCTGCTGGTTCTATTTTGCCTGTTAGATTATTTTGTTCATTAGATTCCACTTATAAGTGAGGTCATATGGTATATGTCTTTACTGACTGGCTTATTTTATTTAGCATAGTAGTCTCCAGTCTTAGGCATGTTGTCATGAAAAGTGAGAATTCCTTCTTTTTTTTTTTTTTTTACTGCTGTGTAGTATTCCATTTTGTAAATATACCACAGGGTTTTTTTTTATTCACTCATCTACTGATGGGCACTGAGGCTGTTTCCAAATCTTGGCTATTGTAAATAGCGCTGCTATGAATAGCATATGATGTTTCAGGATTCTTAGGATATATTCTCAGCAGTGGAATTGCTGGGTCAAAAGGCAGTTCCATTTTTAATTTTTTTAGGAAACTCCATACTGTTTTCCACAGTGGCTGCACCAGTCTGTATTCCCACCAACAGTGCACTAGGGTTCCCCTTTCTCCACATCCTTGTCAGCACTTGCTGTTTGTTGATTTATTGATGATAGTGATTTTAGCAGGTGTGTGGCAATAGCTTATTATTTTAATTTGCATACCCCTGATGGCTAGTGATGCTGAGTATCTTTTCACATGTTTATGGGCCATCTGCTTGTCCACCTTGGAGAAGTATCTGTTCAGGTCCTCTGTCCATGTTTTTTAATCTTCACCTGATGATATATGTTTATTGATTTTAGAGAGAGAGAAGAAGGGAGGAGGGAAGAGAGAGACAGAAAGAGAGAGACAGATAGACAGAGAGAGAGGGCGAGACAGACAGAGAGAGAAACATTGATGTGGTAGAGAAACATCAATAGGTTGTTTCCTGTATATGCCTTGACCAGTGATTGAACCCAAAACCTAGGTATGCACCCTGACGGATAATCTAGCCTGTGGCATTTCAGTCTATGGGACGATGCTTCAACCAATTGAGCTACCTGACCAGGGCAGTATGTATTTCTTTTTATCTAGCGTCTTTCACTCAGCATAATTAATTCATCCATGGTGTCAAATGGATCAATATTCATTCTTTTTTTTACTGAATAGTATTCCATTGTATGGATATACCTGTTTATATATTCTCCAGTTGATGAACATCTGGATTCTTTTCAATTTGAGGATATGACAAATAAAGCTGTTATGAACTTTAGTGTAAAAGTCTTTGTATAGGTTTATGCTTTCACATCTCTTGGACAAATACCTAAGAGAAGAATGGCTGAATAATGTGGTAGGAGTATGTTTAACTTTTTCAGAAACTGATGAACTGTTTTCCAAAATGGTTGCACCATTTACATCCCTACCAGCAATATATCAGTGTCTTATCCACATGCCACATGGTCAGCTTTTTACATGTTAGTGATTTTAGTAGATACGAAATGTTAACTCATCACTGGTTTTTAAAATCCTCATCTGAGGGTATGTCCCTTGATTTTAGAAAGAGAGGATGGGGGAGAGGGAGAGAGAGTGAAAGAGAGTGAGGAGAGAGAGAAACACGGATGTGAGAGAGAAACATCAATAGGCCACCTTTCATATGCGCCCCAGGAGGGGACTGAACCTGCAACTTAGGCATGTGCCATGACTGGGAATCAAACTTGGAAACTTTTGGTGTGTGGGACGATGCTCTACAACTGAGCCACCCAACCAGGGCTCACTCTGGTTTTAATTTACATTTTTGTAAGGACTAATGATGCTGAGCATCTTTTCATACGCTTATTTGCCATTCATACATCCCCTTTGTTGAAGTTATCTTTAAATATTTTACTCGTTTAAAAAAATATGTTGTTTATTATTGTATTCTTTATTGATTACATTATAAGATTGTTCTCCCTGTCCATGGCTTGTCTTTTCATTTAACGGTGTTTTTTGGAGTATAAAAGTTTTTAATTTTGATGAAGTAAAATAGTTCAATTAATTTTGGTTTTTTTATGGATCATGTTTTTCATGTCATATTTAAGAAATCTTTGTCTAATCTAAGGTCACAAAAATTTATCGTTATGTTTTTCTAGAAGTTTTATAGTTTTAGGTTTTACATTTAGGACTTTGATTTATTTTTAGCTAATTTTTACATATGGAGGGATGTATGGATTGTAGTAGACAGTTAGATAGGCATGAGCAGAGTAGAAGTGATAGGCCAGTTATGGAATGTCACCAGTGTGGACAGCCCCAGGTACCTAGCAATGGGCAGAGCTGGGGAAAAAAGGTCTTTGCCCCTAGGGTGAACTTTCCTTGCCTAGCATATTGCTGGTCATGTGGTTTAGATCCTTTGACCTTTCATATTGTTGACCATATGTTTCAGACCCTACCCTGACTTTCCTCCCCTGGCATGACACTAGTCATGCAGTAAAACCCTGTAAAGGAGGAACAAAAAGACCCAGAGAATAACTTCATACAACACACATAGAAGCCATGGCACAACCTCTCCCTTAAGCATTAGGCCCCAGAGATGACATCTAGGCCTCAGCTGCGTTTCAGCTCCAGGCCCAGAAAAGCAGCAAGCCCAGGCAGGGGGATGCCACGCCTGACCTCAGGACCACCTGCAGTGACTGTTGACTCCCTACCCTAGTGCTGACCCATCAGAAGAGACCAGGACTCTGAAAGGACATAATTGGAAAGCTATTGAATATTCTAGTAAGATCCTCCCCTAAAATCCCCACATTTAAAACCCTTTAGGTAAAAAAACCAGTGCACCCCCTTTCTGTCTCTTGAACATGCCCGAGCCTTTCGCCTTCTCCTTCTCACAGGTGTGTATAGCCTTGGTTTATTTCTCCTACGCTCCAAGGGCCCTTCTTTTGCCTCTGTAACTTGTTTCCTGAGCCCACGCAGCCCACCTGGCTCATTTATTCCATGGCTCACTTGTTCTACCTCTGTGACTTTCTAAATAAACTTTTGCTTATATTTGAGTTTTGCCTCTGAATTTTTCCTTAACCAGGACTCAAGAATTGAGGTTACGGAACTGAGGTCCAATTACCAGTGACATTCTGGTGCCATTTCACCACTAACAGATGGAAGTTAATGTTCAAATATGGGTATCCAATTGTCCCAGAACCATTTGTTGAAAAGACTATCCCTTCTCCAACTGAATTGTCTTTCTACTTTTGTCAAATATTAGTTGTCCATATATGTGTGGATTCTTATAAATATTTTTATATTATCTCCTAAGTATGGAATAAGTTATATATTTAAAGTAGCACACTGTAGAATTCTTAGGTTATTTTAAAAAAGTTTAAATTAACAAATGCTAATAAATGAACATAATAAATTTACCTATCAACTATTTGTGTTACTACAGATGCTCCTTGACTTACGATGGTGTTATGCCCTGATAAATCTACTATAAATTGAAAATATTGTATGTCAGGCATACATTTAATACACCTAATCTATCAAATATCATAGCTTAGCCCAGCTTACCTTAAAAAGACTCCGAACACTTACATTAGCTTACAGTTGCCCAGCATGATGGGGAAGTATTGCACTGCTTGTGCCCTGGCCTGGGGTGGTAAGAAAGGCAGCCAGGTGAGCTGAGAAAAGGGTGTAAGGAGAGAACTGATGCAGCTGTGCAGAAACCCGCCAAACCAGGCATGAATTCATGAGAGATGCTTAGAATGCTGAACTGTGACCAGGGAATGCTAACTTCTGCTTCCCTGAAGGATATATGGGGAGGCCCCTCTCCTGGGACACGCGCCTTCTCTGGCCTCCACCATAATCTGAGTAATATGGAACATGCTTTCCAGGACTCCTACATGAAGGCTGAAGACGACCTCCTGTGCTGCTGGAGGAGAGAGCGGCTGCGAGAGGAGGGTGGCTCTGAAGGCCACATGGATGGGGGACTGTTTGTGCAGCTGGCTTAAGAACAGATAAGGATGTGGAGAACTTCTGGGCATGTTTCTGGCTTATCGCTTGGTGGGGAGTAAGGGAAGTGCTGGGCCTCATGGGAGAACAGGTCTCTGAGCAGGAGTGCTCTCAGCATCCCTCACCCCGAGTTTGGAATCCTGTAAATAAAACCCTGTTCCCCTCAACACTAATTGTGAGGTCGTGCACCAAGGCACCATGTGAACAAGGCCCCAGTTTGCCCGGTTACACTTTTGCTTCATAATACTTTGGTTAGAATAAGTCACGAAAACGACACCTTACTGGGCCTCAGGGAAACATACTTCAGTGTTTTATAAATGTCTTACAGTAAAATTTTGATATTAAACTTGGTGCCTTTCCAATTCCTTTAACCCTCTCACTTCTCCGCCTCACCTTTTGAGTAGCAGCAGGGTTTTCTTTGTTCTTTGCCCTTGGGGTAGGGACCATACAGAGAGAACAAAGAGTCCCTTTCCCTGGCTTTGGAGCTCTTAAGTAGCCTTTTGTAAATCTATTGTAGAAGCAATGGTATTGAGAGTCATGGATTTCAATTCTAAGGGCAAGGTACTTGAGAGAAAAAAGGGTATTTTTGAAATTCAAAAGCTTGGCTTTAAATATCAAAAGCCAAGCCAGAGGGCTCAGAGCACAGATTTTATATCATAAACCAGGCTGTGGAGAAGAACAGTCTCTTTGTCAGCCCCCCAAAAGATAAAATTTCTACCAGGGAATTTGATTAGAGTTTAAACAGGTGGGTCCCACCAGGCCCAGGCTGCAGTGTTGACAGAGCCAAGACAGGCCTGAGGAGTGGGTCCTCAAGAAGATGGGTCGCTGCCTGACCAGCCAGAATGCACCACAACCTTGTGTCCACAGGATTCACACCCAAACAGTGTGAGAGCAGAGGTTAAAGGCATCTAGGTCTGAAGGGTCCCCAGCCTCTTGAAATCCTTACATTTCGGTAAGGAGTTGGGGCAAGGAGGAATGCGTTTCTGCATTCCCAAGAAGGTTTTGGAATTGGCTGTGAGGGCCGTTGACTGGAAAGGGGCGTTCTTAGTGGAATGAGAAGGATTTGGAGTCTGTGTCGCTGACAAGAGGATGCCTTTGCTGGACCTGAGGAGAGAACCTTGCATCCCTTTTCCAGTGCAAGCATTCCAGAGGCAGCTTGATCCTGTAGGAATGGGCAAAAGATTTGACCGCAAACCAAATTTAGAGTTACCAAATGTTCACAATCCTAAACTGAGGTTGTGTTTACAACTTAAAGTGCTGGAAGAGCTTCTTGATGGGTGGGACTAGACTGTGGTCTGGGAGACTGATGGCAGAGCCCCCAGGGCAGTGCCCAGTCTTGGGTATGCTTGCCCATTTATCTTGCTGTACATTATTATTATAAATACTCTATCTTTATGCTTTGATAGAAAGAATGCTAGGAAGCTATTTATTAACTTGCTACTGCTGTATAACAAATTACCACAACCTTAGTGGTTTGTTATTTGACAGTTTCCATAGGTCAGGAGTCAGGGCATGACCTGCCTGGGTTTCCTGCACAGGATCTTACAAGGCTGAAATGAAGGTGTCTGCTGAGCTGCATTCTCATCTGAAACTTGGTATCTTCTTCTAACTGTTGGCAGAATTTAGTTCCTTGCGATCGTAAGACTGAGGTCTCCATTTCACGCTGGCGAGAAGAAATGTCCTGGGGCATGGAAACTTCTAACCATTCTGCTATGAAGGAGTCTTATATAATGTAACATACTGAAGGGAGTAACTATCCACCATGTTTTCCAGTCCTGCCCACACAAGGGAGGGGGTTACACAGGTTGTGTGCACCAGGAGGCAGCAATCTTGGGGCCATCTTAGAACTCTACCCATCGCAGTGACCAAGCTATGGTACATGCCCAGGATCAAGATTGTAACTGAAGGCAAGGGGAAAATTGCCTCTTGCTGAATAAACCATAAAGGGACAGTGGGAAACAAAAATAAGTTATGATTCCAGTTACATGCAAAGTAAATACTTTCAATTGGGCTTGTTTTCATGAGATCACTCAAGCCAGTGAATCACAAGTATCCAATGATC
Source organism: Mormoops blainvillei (assembly GCA_004026545.1). NCBI lineage: Eukaryota > Metazoa > Chordata > Mammalia > Chiroptera > Mormoopidae > Mormoops > Mormoops blainvillei. The sequence continues at coordinate 255,348 of PVJD01000795.1, read as the reverse complement.
CTGTGAAATCAATGAGAGTTCCAGCATTTCTGTACTGGGTAGACTTGGGGGAGGTACTTTGGTTTAAAAGAACGGAAAGGGAACTTTTCTTAAGTCACAAGTTGTTTTTATTTAAAATGGATGTTTATTGGACATGCCTCAGGAAATCATTGAAGAGGAAGATGTTAAAGCCATCTCTGAGTCACCTTTTGGATTTTCTGCTAGTGAATACACATCAGAACTTTTGAGAAATATGTCTAACTCTTCTGGGTGCATAGATTGAGTTCTGAGTATCCAGGTACATGACGTCACTGGGGTTGACATGATAGCATAGTGAAAAGTGAAAAGTACATCACAATCATAAGCCTTGGCTTCTAACTCTAGATCTGTCTGCCTATGTCTGGCTGTGTGACTTTGAGCAAATCACTCTCCCTCTCTGAGTCTATAAAATAAGGGGTTAGGACAACCTACTCTCCAAGGGCCAGCCTGTCAGACTTTTCTCTGTGTCCTTGGTACCAAGGCCATCTTGGATTTCCCAAAGATCTGAAACACTCTGGAATAAGAAATCTTCCTGGCTGTTGGGCTGGTCAGAGAATATTTGTCTCTAGACAAGTCAATATTCACCCTGATGCATGTATACTGAGCTCTTTCTTTTCTGTTGGAAAATGTCCCTAAGAGATGCCTTTGCCTCTTCTAATCTACTCATGCGTTTCACCATCACTGACTCCACTCCCATAGCTAGAATGACTTGCCATTATCTTACCAATGCCATACATGAATGGGATAGGATGTCATAGGATGCACATTGTACCAACACCTGAATTACATCATCTGGAAATGCAGTCAAATTAGTAGCTTTTGAAGGGGGTTGGTGGATTAGAAACTGGAAAATATTTATTCAACAAGACAAAATTCTTCCGAACAACGTTCCCTGATTATCTCTAGTACAAGAACACTAACAAACCCTGCTCGATGTAAATATAACTACCAAATCCTGGCCTTTGTTCTTAAGGAAGCTCCTCACATCAGAGAACAGTGGGGTAGAGCAGTGGAATGAGTTTCTAGGGCTTCCCAGACCCACTGAACTTCATGAAGTGGGTCATCTTCTCAAACTGCTATCCACTCTGAGGTTTACAGGAGCTTGTGGTTTCAGGAGGTTGAAGCAGAAGACAGGTCCTCAGTGCGCTGTATCTTCATCTGTGTGATAGTCTCTTTGATGTGCCAACTTGATTATGTTATAGTCCTCAGTTATTCAAACACTTATCTAGGTGTCACTGTGAAAGTATTTTCTTTATTTTGTTTTTTTTTTCAGAATGGCAAAATAATATTTAATGTTATGATTTTGAAATTTGACCTATTAAAAAGGATGGTTAGATGTAATATGCAAATGAAAATACCTCTTGTAAACCACATGCCAGGGCTCACAGTGTCTGAGTACAAAATGTTATATTTCCTTTAAATTTAGAAAAATAAAAAACGAATACATTCAAATGGTGGGGGGTGGAATCCAAGCACTACAAAAGTTTTAAAGTTATCTCACTATCACTACTCCTCTCTCCACCATTAAGAATATATAAATCCAGAAAAATATGGTATGGTTATATACAAATTATTATAAATATATTTCATATACACAACACACACACTTTAAAAAATTAGGAAGGCACATGGGCCATGCAAGACACACTCCATAGAGCTCTATTGCCTTGATTACATGGAAATAGATCTTGGAACATGGAGTAGATCTTGGAGAATATACTTTTTCAAAATCTCTGCAGAGATGTTGTATCATTTTATCATAATTTATTTAACCAATTTATTATCTTGGGGCATTTAAGATGTTTGAAATTTTTGCTCTTACAATGAGAATGAACATACTTGGCATATTTTTGTTTATGTAACTTAAATATTTGGAAGGAGAATTGCTGATACAAGGGGTATGTATTTTTAACCAATTTTTTAACTGTGGTAAAATAACATAGAATTTACCATCATAACAATTGTTAAGTGTGCAGTTCAGTGGTGTTAAGTGTATTCATATTGTTGTGCAACCATCACCATCATCTATTTCCAGAACTCTTTTTATTTTGCAAAACTGAAGCTCTGTACCCATTCAACTGTAACTCTTCATGACCCTCTCCCCCCTCCCTGACAACTACCATTCTATTTTTTGTCTTGATGATTTTGACTATTTTACATACCTCATATAAGTGGAATCATATGATATATGTATATGCTTTTGTGTCTAGCTTCTTTCATTTAGCACAATGTCTTCGAGGTTCATCCATGTTGTTGCATATATCAGAATTTCGTTACCTTTTAAGGCTGAATAATATTTGATTGTATTTGATAGGGATATGTATTTTTTCTTATCAGAATTTCTTTTTTCTCCTTTTAAAAATTTAAATATTTTATTGTTCATGCTATTACAGTCACCCCAATTATTCCCCCCTTGGCCACCATCTACCCAGCCCCCACCCCCTACTCCCACAGTCAATCCCCACACCATTATCCACGTCTATAGGTCATGCCTATATGTTCTTTGACTAATCTCTTGTGAAGGTGTTTTGTAGATGTGATTAAAACCCATAACCAGGTGACTTTAAATAGGAGATGTTATCCTAGGTAATCTTGGTCTTCCTGACTCAATCAGTTGAAGGGCACTTAAAGACAGAGTTGAGGCTTCCCTGAAAGAGGAAGAAATTTCACCTGCGCACCACAACTTCAAGACCTTGCTCAAGAGTTCCAGGCTTCCCTATAGATTTCAGACTTACCTAGTCACTCCACAATCATGTAAGCCAATTCCTTATAATAAGTCTCCTAATATACATCTCCTACTGGGTCTACTTCTCGTGTTGAACCCTAATGTAGATTTTGGTACCAAAGTGGGGTAAATGTATTTGTGTTTGCTTATAGAATGAACCTGTATCTTTGGGGATCAGAGGACAGACTGTGGTGGGCAGAGTAATGCTCTCCACAGACCAGCAAAGGCATCCACACTTGGAATCACTGGGACCATGTGAATATGTTAGATTACATGGCCAAAAGGAATTAATACTGCATGTGGAAATAAGGCTGCTAATTGGTTGACTTTAAAACAGGAAAATTATTCGGGATTATTCAGTGGTCCAATGTAACCACCAGGGCCCCTGAAGGTGGAAGGGGGAGGAGGAGGAGGCAGCAGAGGACGATCTGGAGAGATGGTGGCATGAGAAGCACTCTGCCCAGTGTTGCTGGCTCTGGAGGAAGAACAGCCAAGGAAAGCAGCAGCCTCTAGACGCTGGAAAAGGCCAGGGAATGGATTCTCCCCTAGAAGTTCCAGAAGGGAATGCAGATCACCTGACACTTTGATTTTAGCCCAGTGAAACCCATTCGGAACTTCTGACCTCAAGAACTGTAAGATAATAAATCTGTGGCAATTTGCTACAGCAGCAATAGGCAAGTAATACCATCTGCACATCTCCCAGCAGGGGATCATCAATGGCTGTGCCACCAGTACTGGCATGGGGGTTTGTTCTTTCCCTGCTGCCACACAGGCCTGCTAGTGTGCCATGTAGCCTCTGCCTTCCTCTGCCCAGCAGCTTCCTTCCCAGGGCACACACCGCAGTTCTCCGGCCTTTGACACAGCCCACCCTGTCCCCATAGTCTGGACAATCCTGGCAAGGTCCAGAGCCCATAGCCTGGCATCTGTGCGCATCACCTCGTTCTCTATCCCCTCTTTCACCAAGACAGTTCCCGCACCAGACGCACTGTCTGTGTGTAGGCTATTGGTGCCCAGAAGACACTTGAGAGAAATCACACAATGTTGCCTGTGATAATTTTTTTAAAAAGTGTTTCATTCTCTCTCCAACCTTACGAGGCCATGGGGATTCTCTAACTTTATAGCCTCATATTATTTTGTCAATTGGTTATCTGAAGGAAATGTTTCCTCAACTTCACCCGCTTCCTCTTTTAGGAGAATGCATCAAGCACATGATTATAATATTTGCTGGAAGAAATCTTTCTCTTCCCATACACAGAGCCTAAAAAACCGCTGGTAACTGTTGAGAAGGACATCATTCGGGTCAAAATGGAGTTTTATTTTCTTCCTTCTTTTTTCCTTTTCTTCTTTCTTCATTCTTTCCTCTCTTTCTTCCAAAAATATTGATACAGTTCCAAATCTGGTTGACACTGTTGTAAGGTTTGGTATTGTATTTATCTCCTAAGGCTGCCATAACAAATATACCACAAACTAGGAGGTTTAAAATGACAGAAATTTATTCTCTAGTTCTGGAAGCTAGAAGGCCAAAACCAAGGTGTCGGCAAGGCCACACTCCCCCTGAGACCCTGGTGGAATCCTTCCTTGCCTCCTCCAGCTTTTGCTGGTGGTCAGCAAGCCCTGGGGCTCCTTGGCTTGCAGCTGCATCACTGCAGTCTCTGCCTCTGTTGTCACGTGGGCTTCTCCCTGTGTATCTGTGCTTTTTCACATTGTCTTCCCACTGCACATGTCTGTGTCCAAATTTCTCGCTTCTTGTAAGGACAGTAATCATATTGTATTAGGTGCCCGCTCTACTCGCGTATGACCTTATCTGAATTAATGACATTAGCAATGACCCCGGTTCCAAATAAGGTCACACTTTGAAGTACTAGGGGTTGAGACTTCAGCATATCTTTTTGAGGGAGACAATTCAACCTGTAATAATAGTATTCAGAGATGAGCTTGACTTATTTCTACTTTTAGTTAGGGAGGGAGAAGGGGAATGTATATTGACAATGACCACACAGCATGCTAATTACTAGAACAGGGATTATCACTGGGCAATCGAAGAGCACATGGAAGACAGGATCTCTATTAGTTAGGGGAGTGCTAGCTACTGTAACAAACAAACAAATCCATACTAGAATTTATTTTTTGTACAAATGTTTGTGGGCAACATGACCATGGGCAGCTTTTGCATGTGGTGTTTCAGGGACTCAGGTTCCTTCTATCCTATGGCTCTGCCATCCCCTAGGACCCGGTCTTCTGCCTTCAGCCAGTGGGGGTGAGGGGGGTGGGGGGTGGGAGGGAAGGAGGCTAGAAAAAGGCACGTTTGGAGAAATAATAATAATAATAGCAATATTTATAACAGTTATTAATATTTAATAACATCACTTTACAGATTAATTTGAGTACCAGTCCTCTATATACATTAACTCATTTCATGTGCACAGTAATTCTGTGATGAAGACACTGTCATTATTCCTCTTTATAGATGAGGAAATTGAGGATGAAAGCTTAAATGACTTGCCCAACCAGTTGAGAGTAGATTATAGCAATGTTAGGGGTAACAGGGGTCAAGAGGACCCAGGAGAGTGAAGTTAAAGGATGCAGAGCTGTGGTGGGAGCAGGGGCTGGGTCATGAAGGACATCGTGGACCATTCTAAGACATTTGGACTTGAAATTAATGTCAAAAAGGAACCATAGAAAGGTTGATGCGGCCAGATTTGCCACCAGATTTCTCTACTGTGTGGTTGTGGAGAATAATTTGGGAGAGATAAGACTGGAGTTGGAATGATGTGTCAGTTTGAATGCTGCAAGCCATGGGGAACCGAGGCTAAGCTGATTCAGACAATAAGGAAAACCCTCATTGCATAGGGAGAGAAGCAGAGCAGCAGAGAGTGTCCAGGTTAGGCTAACTCGGCACCTCTACGATGTCATTGAGAGTGCGGGCTCTTTCCACCTCCCTTCTCTGTGGTCCTCAGCATGTTGGCCATGACCCCTGACAGTGCATTTTGGCTTCCCCCGCAGATAAGACAGCCTGTAGTGCAAGAAGAGACCGTGGCTCTTCCTATGTATCTCTCTTTATCAGCAAGGAAATCTTTCCCTAAAGCCCCCCCCAACAGGTTTCCTTTTCTTCCCATTGGCCAGGTTTGGGTCCGATGTGCTTCCTAAATGAGTCACTGACAAGAGGAATGAGTTTACAATGATTAGTTTTGATGAGCCCGGATTTACCTTTGTGGCATGTACAAGAGAGGTAGACACCTAGACAAAAAAGTTGGGCAGGCAACCAACAGTGTCTGCTGCAGACAACCATGTAGGTGGCTTTTGCAGGAATTCAGTCTAGAAATGCTGGTGGCCTGGGTCAACAGATCAATAGCAAGGCAGCAGGGCGGAAGAGAAGTAGACTGACTTGCAACTATTAAGGAGACAGGATGACCATAACTTGGTGATTAATTAGGTGAGAAGGTTAGAGAGAAGAAAAGTCAAGGGTGACCAGGTGTTAGCTTGGGCAACTGGGATTTCTGCCTATGCCTAGGGCAGCTTCTCCCTTCCATCTTCATTAAATATTACAACTCATATTTTAAAAAGAAATTCTCATCTGAGGAAATGTTCATTGATTTTGAGAGAGAGAGAGAGAGAGAAAGGGAGCGAGGGAGGGAGGGAGAGAGAGAGAGAGATACAGATGTGAGAAAGCAACATTGATTGGTTGCTTCCTGTACGGGCCCCAAGTGGAGATTGAACCCACAGCCCTTTGGTGCACAGGATGATGTGCCAAATCAACTGAGGCACCTGGCCAGGGCAACAAATCATCTTTTATGAACCAGGCACTTCCACCTGGGGGATGAGTGTTTTTAGATGAGAGGTTTATTTATTTAGGTGAGAGATTTGTTTTTAGATGGAGGTTTTATGAAATGTTACAACTCATCTAAGGTCACTTGGATGACAAGTAAGTGGTGGCTCTGGATTTGAATCCAGATCTTTCTGTCTAAATCCAAAGCCCGTTTTCCTACCATAATCCTATCCTGACTCTGCCAAATGGTCATGAATCACAATGCTTGCTTCATAAAGACCGAGAGAGGAGCATACAAGTAAATATACTAAATGGCAGAATGTGATAAGCACCAAAAAGAATAGAAGAAACTAATGTTTTTGAACACCTACTATGCTTCAAGCACAATACTTAACATGTTACATAATAATAATAATAGCTACTAATCAGGCATTTGGCGAAGTGCTTTATGTGTAAGTGTCACAACCACCCAATGAAGTATGTACTTACCCAATCTGAGGGGCTAAGACATACTCCCAGGGACATACAGTCAGAGTTCATCTTGGATCTCTTCAGTTCCCTTGGATCTCTTTAGACTTTCAGCACAAAGGCCAGTCTCCTTGTCTGGCACACCATCTCTCCTGGTCCATCTCCAGCTCTCTCTAGCCTGGCTGTTTACTATTTCTGCTTTGCAGTTTTTGCTCCAGCAACACTGACTCATTTGTAGTTCAGAGCTGAGACTGAGTTAGGCAAGAGAAGCCATCCAGGGTGCAAAATTTAAGAAGTGCACAGAGACCTCAGCCCCAGTTCTTCATACAGCTGTCACTCAATAAATCCTCTCAATTTTTGAGTTGCTCAGAAGAGGGGATGATTCCCCTATTTACTGGGTTAGCATTCCAGTCTTCTTTGATGAAAACTGAACCAAGCTGTGGGAGGTGGTGCCCGGCTGGTCTCAGGAAACTCTGACTTGGAGCCTGCCCGACCTCTCAACTCTTTCACACCCAGTGTGTCAGGAAGGGCAGCAGCAGTGGTCTCAGGCACTGGACCTGACACCGCCCCATGGCCTGGCAGCACAGGCGTGCCTGTTGTGGTGTGAAATTGTTATATTTTGAGACTTCAAAGATTACTCGTCATTCATTAGGTCAAAAATATTTTCTGAGAGCCGATTATGTGCCAGGAACTATTCCAGGCACTGCAGAGGTGGCGGAGAAGGAGACAGACCAGTTTGTCTCCCCTCCTGAAGTTCACATTCTAGGGCAATCAGGATATTTCCCAACATTAACATTCTAATGATAAGCCTACTTCATGTTGTCACAGTGCTTCATAGTTTACAAAGCTTGTTGATGTTCATTAGCTTACCCGATCCTCTCCAAAACCTTGTTCAGTAAAGATTTACTATTATATTTCATAAACTTGCACTCTGACATTTTTTCTCATTTTAACATCTCTGACACCAGGATAGGCCTTAGAATTGGCAGCGTGCTATAGTTTAATTGATAGCATTTATTTTCTTAGTGGTAAATAAGAGAATGGTGGGTCTTATACTCAATGGTATCTTAGATTTAATAAAATACAGAATTATCCTTGTTTTGCAGATAATGAGGCTGAAGTTCAGAGAGATTTGGTGACTTTTCAAGGTCACATGCTATGTTGTCTGCACAGGCAGGAGGCACCCTGGACAAGTTAGGGCAATGCCAAAAGCCATGGTACTCATGGCCAGAGCATTGTCTCTGTATCCAGGACATTGAACACATCTCCTGGATACATTCTGAGCACATCATGCTTGCTGCTCTCATTTTTCTACAGGGAAAGGAAGCTCTGCACTATACCAGGATGAGCTTTTAAGTTGAACCTGACCCCTCCTTACTCCACCCTACCAGGGGAACAGCAGGAGTGTGGCTGAGACTAGAGTTAAGCCCATTTGGGATCAAAAGATCCCCCATCTCTCCAGAGCACCCATGGTGCTTGAGTGAGCTCCCTCTCTGGTCTGCTGAGTGATCAGTTGACAAAAAAATGCATCTGGGCAAGGAGGAGGCCTCTGTGATCAGTTGTCATCTCTCCTAAAGACACTTGATGCATTTTTTCTCTTTATTACCTACAAGGTATCAACCCTTCTGTGGTGATCTACGATCTGACAAAACCGCTTCCCTGTGGCTGAGAGGCAGTCATACTGCTGGGGGAGGGGTAAGAAGCAGGGAGGCATCCTATCTGGAGACAAAGAGGAAGGGGAAAAGAGAAAAAGGAGAAGAAGGCTATTGAAGGTAAAAGTAGGAACCACAGTTCGTGTTGCCTTGTCTTTACCTTGGACCTAACCCCAAAGCTGAACCCCAGATCCAAAACCAGATGTGGGGTGACTCCAGTGAGCACAATGTAAGCATGGCTGTTTCTCCAGCACCTTGTCCTACACACACACACACACACACACACACACACTCATTCACTCACTCACTGCCCAAATCAATCTCTTTCCTTCCTATTTGTAACTCTCCACCTGGTTAATGGCAACACATAGGAGGTTTTGCTACTTTCTCCTTGGATTTCCCATAGATAATGTGAGATCCCAAGAGGTCACGTGATCTATGCGCATTCCTCTACCTCCACCATATCTATATCCCTTTTTCAGCTCTAGAGTCCCTCCAGAAGAATTGCTAAACTCCTTAGTCTGATATTCAACTCCCCTTATAATCTAGACCTGACCCACATTCCCAAATACAATAATCAGTACTCTTTAACTATATACTCCAGTAGACAAATTTTCTAACTAGACCAGAAGCATAAAAGAAAAAAATCCCACCTTAGTGTCTTTTCTCACTCCATATTTCTGCCTATAAAGCTCTACCCTCTGTCTATATCCTTTAGAGTTCAATTCAAGTTCTGCTTGCTCTAGAAAGACCTTGTCTGGTCCTAGCCTCTAGCGGGTCCTGCCCATGGCTGAACAGCTGACCCCTCACTTGAAGGGAAGCCATACCCGGTGCCCAGGGTCAGAATGAATCAATGAGTTAGGGGGACGCTGCTTCAAAAGGACCCAGGTGAGAACTCCTGCATTCTCTTTTCTAGTCCCACATCAATGCTATGCGCCAGCTCTGATGACTTTGGTTATGCACATGTTCCAGCAGTGAGCTGAGAGCCCTGGGCGGTGCATCCACCAATCCCTATTCCAGGGTTCAGTTCAATCCCAGTCCTTAAATTTGAGCCTTCCAAGGGTCACTCTCTCTTCACCTCCTTTGAACTCTCATCCTGGGCCAGGACTGGAGATGTCTGTGTCCCACTGTACCTGCTTTGTTCACCAGAAGGTCTCAGATGTCAGTGTCTTCAGCTGAGTCAGTTCCAGGGGCACCAAGTGCCACTAGCACCGATCCTATTCCAGGGGCAGGTGAGTGCCAGAGCCCAGCCCCTTGATGTCCTCTGTATCCTGGTCTAGGGACTTGCTCTGCTTGGCCAAATCCTGACAGCCCATGAGGCTTTCTCACCGTTGCTGTCAATGGTGTTTCCATTCTCATCTCTTAAGCGGTGAGTACAGAAAGCAGTGCTATCATTGGATGTACATGTCTTATTCCCTCACCTTTCTTATGTATTCCTTGAGATCAGAGGCCTTCTTGTGTTTCACATGCAGTGGGTACAATGAATGCTTATTGACAATGCAGTTGTTGAAATCCTCAGGAAGTCCTTGCTAATACCTCACATAAACTCTTCCTGTTACAACGATTCCCTCTGCCTTTGGCTTCCACCTGCCATTTCACCCATCTTTCAACTAAAACTTAGTGAGTTAGATGGAGACTTTTCCATGGTAGGAGCTATGATTTGTGTATGTCTTTTCCTCAGTATCTATCATAGTACTTGTCATATTGTAAAACTGAGCTCCATAAGCATTGAGCCCCTAATGTATAAAAAGCACTATGTTAAGTATCTTATGTTTCAGTAAGAAAATAAAACCAAACAGAATATCTGACCTTCAGGAAACTGGGCCAGGCAAAAACAATAAAAGTTCCCAATTAATTACAAATGACTGCCACATAAGTTGAAGTTTTCTTCTGGATAAGGTGTGAGAGATATAGTAGCCTCAGAAAGAAATGGGATTTCTTAATGATTTTGACATGAACAGAATTCTCCATGAGCACATAAGTGCAGTTTTTTGGAAAACACAAACTCTTTGCCTCTATCCCAGGGCAGCTCAAGGTCTTCCATATTGTGGCTAATAGTATGGGGTTAGGGAAAGACTGAAAGCCACCAGTCTTAGAGGATTATAGTCCCTGCTGGTGCCAGAAGGCTTAAGCTCCAGCTCCTCTTCCCTCAGGTAAAGAATGAGGGTGCTGATGGGAGAAGACAGCCTGTTGGTGGCTGTCTGCATGGCAGCAGGCAGTCTTGTCAGCCATTACACTGCTGGAGTAATCCTCGAACCCCTGTGCCATTCCATTTGATCTGCCTGAGACCGCCTGAGACTGCAGGAGATAGTCAAATGCTTTTGGCTAATATCATATGCACGCATAATTAGATGGCAGCAATTACCATCTGGGTTCCTAGCACTTGTTCCAACATCCAGGCCTTGGGCAAGGAGCTGGTGGGAATGAGGAAGGGAGGCTTCCCCCCAGCCCTGCTAGTCTTCTGTCAGCCTCCCAGAGAGCAGATTGGAAGCCTGGAGCCTGGGAGCACAGCCCTGTGGCAGGCCAATGACACTCAATGAAGAGTGACAACAGGCAGGTGGCTGAGGGAATTGAGCCATGGTAGCATCTCTCCCAGCTCATGAGTTGGCATGGCATTGAGGGCTGGGTGGATTGCCATGGGCATGGGGGATGAAGACTTGTGGGCAGCCCTTGTTTCAGAGGGGAAGCCAAGTGTAGGTTTGAGGTTCTCAGAGCAGTGACTGGGCTGATGAGATGCCATCTGCCCCACCCCTGGCACCAGGTTCTTCCACCTCCTGACTGTGGAGCTCCCTGCGGGTGCCAATGACACAGGCATATGCTTGGCCGGGCCTGGCTGACATTTTCTGGAGGCTGGTGCTCAGACTTCCTGGCTGGGAAGTCTGATGGAGATGAAAGAAGTCAAGGCACATAGGGGAGGGTCTTCTGGTGCAGGAGAAGCTAAAGAGCATGGGAGAGCATGGAACCGGCCTTCAGGCGTTTCAGTTTTTCATATCCTCCAACGTCCAAGCAAGGGCAGGTTGGCATAGAACCATGTAGCACTTGCTACCTGCTGTGCACACATTTAATCAATCAGCTGATTCAGGTGCACATCCGGCAGCTTCTGCCTGGAGGACGTGAGGCAGCACGTAGTGGAAAAATGACTCCTGGGCTTTGGAGTAGGCAGGTGGGTTTGAATCCTAGCTCTGCATTTCCCAACTGAATGACCTAGGTTAAGTTACTTAACCAATCTGTTACTCCACTCGTAAAATGGAACTGTGAGGACGGAAGGGGTGCCTGGTATATAGAAGATACTAAAAAAATGTCAGCTCAGTTTCTTCTTCCCTTCAAGGTAAGGTTAAGCCTGTGAGGGAATCTAACCTTTCTGTTATTTCCTGATTGACAGAAGGGGTAAAATGAAAAAAAAAAGAAAAAAAAAGTCATATCTTGTAGAGGCCTCTAGGCTCAGCTGTCTGTCATCGGGACACTTTGCGTGGTCCATTTTGGCCAAAGAACTTCCCAGCGCTTCTAGTGTCCTGTATCCTACTACTTGCCTGACAGCAGGCCCTAGGGTCCCCTTTGTGTTGTCCCATAAGTCCATAGACACTTGTCTGTCATGGCAACCAGCACTTGGTCATTGTTTGTGTTGTACTTATGTTGATTCCTCAATCTCTTGCACAATTCCTGCGAATGGTAAGATTATGAGAAATGCTTACTGAGTGACTGATTGTGGTCTAACTCAGTTGATATACCATAGATCCATGTTGGGCTGTCAGGAACAGATTAGAGGAAAATGAAGATGGAAGGGAACCAGGAGACTTCTGTAGTCCAAAATATCACAGTGGAAAGAACATGAATTTTAGACTCAGCTGGCCCAAATGCTGACTCTGACAAAGTAGTTGTATGATCTTGAGGAAGTTACTTAACCACTCTCAACCTCAGTTTACACTTCAGTAGATGGGTATAATGCTTACCTCACAGGGTTATATGAGGATTAAAAAAATGATGTAAAGTTTGCCACCTACTAGGTGCTCGGTAAAATGGAGGCTGCAATAATTATGCTCTAAGGTATGAGCTGTAACCTCTTAATCCTTAGAGATCTATTAAACTTGACTGGAACCTGAGCTCCTTCACTGATGTTTTTGTGTTCGTGTGGATCCACTCCCAGGCCTGTCTGTCTGCTTCTTTGTTGGTTATATATACCATCTAATCACTTCCAGCATTTGCTGACTTTTTGTAGACTTGTTGAAAATTAGGGGAGGTGGAAACTGAAGGAATGTTTCAGTTTGTTTGGCGAGACATAACCTTTGGCCATCTTGTCACTTTCTCTCTCTCATTTCTTTTTTCTGTTCCTTCTCAGAGCATCAGGCAAATTCTTGCTTCATGTAGAACATTTCTATTCATTTCCAGATCTCTTGGGCGACTTGCCTTCTTTTGTAGAAATTCATAGGATGTCTGTCCTGAGGAGGATTCTGGGGAATGATGAGCCCTCCATCTGGTTACCTCACAATCAGTGTCTCACTCAGCAATGTGGCTGGTGCCTGGTGAGGGCCACCAAGAAGACTTGGGATGATTTGGGGCTTTATTCTGGATTGGTGTGTCAATAGCTACAATGAGCTGGGGTAGGTGCAGTGGTAGGGTGGGCTCAGGAGGTATTAGTGCAGGAAGTTGGGTAAGCATTTTCATTGTGGATATGGATGGTCCATCTCGTCAGCGTAGGGACCCTATAGGCAAGTAGAAGTTCTGAGGAATTGCATCCCGATTTCTTCGCAAGGCAGGGAGTTGGCTAGAGCTCAGCAGGAATGCATTAGGACTCTAGCCAAGCAGGGCATGGTTTTATTGCCATAGAGAACTAGAGTCATTAGCAGGAAGCTGAGGCTAAAGACCAAGTCTTCAAGTGGGCTAGGGCTGCTTAGGCTAGGAAAATAGATCTTTGCTTTTGAATGTATGTGTTTCTTGCCCATGTATGAGGTTAGGGGGCTGCCTTTTTATATGCTCATGATGCTGAGGCCTGCAAGGTCAGGTGGGTAGAAGCGGAGATATTTGCCGGATATTCACTGCCTTAATTATCCAGTCAAGAGGTGAGTTCTGAACCAAGAACCTAGAAATCAGAAGGCAGAGCCTAGGTAGGCTGGAGAGTAAATCCCATTTCACTTACTCAGATATGGACCTCCAGGGTCCTGGATGAGCTGAGGAGCAGCGGCCTCCAGCAAGGGGCCACGCAGAGTCCATCCCAGCAGGAGTAACTGCCTGAGGTCTTTGGGCTGAACATGAGCCAACTGTAGGTCTTGAACTGGATGGCCTGTTTTGTATTATCTTGTGTTTCCTCCCTTTTGTTTCTCCTGAGCCTTTGGTAAAGTTTCATTGAACTATTCCAGCTTCATCTCAGTTATAAAGAAAAGGTTCCTACCACACTTGAGATCTCCAAGTAAGTGGAGAGTATCCTGAACCCCAGGCCTTCGTCATCCCCAAAGGTCTAGTGATCCAGGGCCCCATGAGAGCCAGCTTCCACTTCACCCAGGAGTCCTCTGCAGTGCAAACCAGGAGGATCGGAGTTTTGTGTTGCTAAGGACAATGGTCATTTCTTGATAGCTGGCAGTAATGAGGCTGTGGTTCAGGGTATACAGGCTTCTTGAGAACACATATTTGTTGTGTCTGCAGCAACTTAACGTAAATCAGACCCACCCCCTGTGGACCGAAGCCCTGAAAGCTCTCCTTGCCTCCATGAAATTTACATCCAGAAACTATGGGGAGTGGCTGGGTCTACAGCAGAAGGATGTTAGGCAGCTGCTGGACAGAACTGAGGTTGGCAGGGAGCTCAGAACTGACCTTCCAGATTCTCCCTTGCTACCCAAATTCAATTCCCAGCATGGACTGGCAGCCTGCCCTTCTCTGAGCCCTGGGTCTATGCTCTCTGCTGGCACTGAGGGGCCTCAGAAATGCCCTTCTCTTATCTCCCTGCCAGCAATGCACCCCAGAGGCCCGCACCAGTCCAGTCTGAGCTGACCTTGGGTGTCAGGGGTCCAAGGCAATGACCTCTGCAGCAGGAAGCCCTTTTCCAGAGAATTCATCACAAATCCGCATCCAATTAGGGAGAGCAGGCTGGATGAGACAATAGCCCACACTCCTTGTTAAGGAACATCCCTAATTGATGACAGGATGGTACAGTGGCTTGGAAGCCAACTCAGATAGTGTTTTTAAAATTCTCCTTTCTCCTGGGCTGCCTGCCAGAACTCTGTGGCATGGCTCTTCAGGAGAACAAAGGAGGCTTTGAAAATCTTTCTCCCCCTTCTTCAAATGCTTATCTGAAAGGACATCATTTCCCCTTAGTTGCTGCAATCATAAAAGCACAGGTGATAAACTGCTTCTTTGTAATCATCAATTGTGAAGGTTCCCCCCAAAGCAGGAGCTGCAGCAGCAGTGAGAGAGAGAGAGCCAGCTCAGTGCCACACGGATGCCTGTCAACCTCCAGAAAGGAGAGGGAGGGGGTCATGAACTTTCTTCAGTGACAACTTTTATCTCTGGGTCTTGGGCTGTTGAAATGTCAAGCCAGGGCTAGATAGGGTTTTCTGACAGTGACTGCAGCTGCTGCCTAGCTCCCGGGGACAGAGGGCTGGCGGTGGGGAAGAGGAGGCCTAGAAGTGAACTGAACACATCTTGAATTCTTGAAGCTGCCGTTTGGGTCTTGGAGAGGAAGGCTGCAGGGAGGGGGCCATCAGACCTCACAGTTGCAATGGCCTTGAGAAGCTATCTCCCAAAGGATAGTGCCTAAAGCCATTTGAGAGGGGAATTCGTCTGGCTTTTAAGTTCCCCAAATATGTAATTGTAGAAATGGGGATACTAAGGCCTGGGACTTGGATCAGAGTCTAGACTTCGGGGTCCCTCAGTCAGTTTCTGCCCTGGCTCCTCCATTTAGTCCACAAGCTGTCTGTGGACACTCACTGACAGCCCCTGTAATGCACAGGCCACCTCAGGTCACCTGGAGGGGAGCACGTGGCTAGCATTTTATATCGTTTCATGTTTTTCAGGCTGGAGATAATGCCTGAGCCTACCATTTTACTTTTAAAAGTTCACAGAGCACCTACGATACAGTGGGGGCTGGTCGAAGTGCATTACGCTTATTAACACACTCCCCTCCCCCATACCCTGCCCACCTTCCCTTCTTCCTGACTGCCTGTCTTCTGAGGGGCCTCTGCCAGCTCCCCTTTGCCCTCTGGAGGGCCTTTCTGGCATCTCAAGCCCCTAAAAGCTCTAGGAAATTCTGACTTAACGCCCAAGTGATACGTGTCTCTGCCCTTCTCACTGTTTTCTGCCATTTGATCACTTTTTGTCTTCCTTCTGGCATTCCCAGACCCCAGCTGCAGACCACTGCAGGGCCTGAGGTCAGGGGTGGAGGCCTGGTTCCAGGAATGTCTGTGTAGCATCTGGATTGGGAAAGGATGGGGAAAGCAGGAGGAGCTGGTGGGAGACCACAGAGGTCTGAGAAACTTGAAGCTGTGTGAGTCAGTTGGAAGAGTTACCCATGTCGGTCCACTTCCTCTGGGCCCTGGAGTTGCGTGAGAATGGGGCCAAAGTGCAAGATACAAGACACAGGTGAAGCCTTTTCTCAAAAGTATCAGAAGCTCCTCTTGGGTGCTGCCTGGCCTCTTTCCTGTGAGCAGCTTCCTGCCTCGCAGGTCTCAGA
Organism: Mormoops blainvillei; assembly: GCA_004026545.1. Classification (NCBI taxonomy): domain Eukaryota; kingdom Metazoa; phylum Chordata; class Mammalia; order Chiroptera; family Mormoopidae; genus Mormoops; species Mormoops blainvillei. Next base: position 239,059 of record PVJD01000795.1, on the reverse strand, counting down.
AGGCAAATTCCACTCACAGAAAAGGGAAGCAAGGGAGAGTAGTGTGGGATGGGGAACTGAAGAGGGGAGACGTGCAGGTCTCAGACCCCTGAGTTCTAGGTTCAGCTCTGGTATAAAACTGCTTTGTGGCCTTAGGCCGTGTCACATGTGAAATGAGGAAACAATGATACTCGGTCCTTCCCTTCATTTCTATGGCTCTGTGAATTCTAGGTGGGGGGTGCTCCTTTACCTCTCACCCATTCGGCTTGTGACTCCTGGCGAGAACAAAGAAAGAGAAATCATAGTCAGGTGCTTTGTGGGGAGCACCCAGCACATAGCAGGTGGTGCTGGGGTGGCCCTAGTGGGGCAGGCACCCGGCTTTGGGTAGCTCAGGCAGCTAGCTACTAAATATGATGGAGAGTCCCCAAGGAGAGGTTACTCTCTGTGCCTCTGGTGGCTGAGAGATTAACTCTTATTCTCTTAGCCAAACTGCTGGTGCCTCTTTTCAAAAGTATCAGAAGCTTATTTGCATGTCATTTGCATTTCATTTAAACACCAACTCATTGAATGTTCAGAGACCACTGAGATTTCTTCCAGGTCCCTGTTTTTGGCCCTTCCCAGGCCGTTTCTCTCCCTCTCTCAGCCCTTTCTGCATCTGGTAGCTGGTCCAGCTGGACAGGACTGGCCCACTTGGGCTTGGCCTCTGTGAGCCCAGCCTGGCCTGAGGAACCCACCCATTAGCTGTGGAAGGAGAGGCACCAATGTGGGGAGGTAGACAGGGACAGATCTCCAGCTGCAGCTGGGAGGGCATGGCCTCCTGCTTCCTCCCCAGGCCCCTGACCCTTCCCAGGCCATGAGCTTTCCAGAGTTTTCCCACAGACATCAGCTTCTCTCTAGCTGCCAGTGGTCACAGAAAGGATGGGAGGGATAGAAGAGAACACCTGGGAGGAAAAAGAAAATTAAAGAACTGATAGTTTTATTTTACTCTGCCACCTGCGGGCTCTTGGGGAGGACTCCTGGGGAATCCTTTGTGGGAACTGGGGAAAGAGTTTCTCTTCTAGAGCACGCAAAGCTCTGTAGGAGCCACTGGGCAAATCAACATTGTACGAATGCAAGAGGGAAGCTTCTCCCTCCTCCCCTTCTCTTATTCCTTGCCTGGCTGTGCTGGAGCCCAGCCCCTTGGTAGATAAAGCTGCCTCCTGGCAGGAACCGAGACCCAGGGCCATGCCATGCTGGCCTGGAACCCACATCTCCTGACCTCATCCACCAGGCTTTCAGGAAATCGCTAGACCTCTAGGAAATCTCCAATAACTCAGACCTGATTCTAAGTCCAACTTGCTCCCCTCGCTTTGCGGCTCCTGAATAGGGCAGGAGTTCCTTAAAGAGAGAAGACATTAGCGTCTCAGGCTGGTCCTCCCTGCCACCTTGTCTCTTTTCCAGAGCCAATTGTTATTCTCACTTCCTCCCTGCAGCTCCACCCAGACCTTGGTCCTCTTTCATGATTTGGCCCTTCAAGGTATGCTTCCAAAAATACTGTGTACTGTTCATCAGGTGCTACATGACTGCTGGGTTTATCTCATCATGTTAGCTCACCGAGAGCAAAGTTCTAGAGTCTCTCTCTCTCTCTCCCTCTCACATACCCCACCCCCAACAGAAGCGCGTTATACACAGGGGTCAAACCACGTTCTTTATAGTTGCTATCGGACTGGCCGAGGTGCCTCAATCTCTAAGTGTGCGAAATGAAGACATAAGGCTCTTGTGATTCTGTCCATTTACGCAGGGAGCTAAGCCTCTCGCCTTGTGGATGGTTTGGTTTCCCGCCTGTTCAGGGGACTGGGGTTGGGGCAGGGAGGCTGGGGTGGCCCTGGACTTGCCGCTGGTCGGGGAGCCTCCTCTGGGCTCCTGTCACCTCAGGGAGTGAGTGCTATGCCCTCATGTGCCCTGTCAATAGTGTCGGACAGAGCTCATTATGGGGGATACTGTTAGCAGAGTGACACGACCTATCTGTTCTCTCCCCACAATTACACTTGTCGGTCACTCTCTTCTTCTAGCAGGTGAGCTAAGGGGTTTGATCGCCTGTGTGTCAGATCTCTCCATAATAGCCAGGCAGAGGAGATAATTGGCTGCTCAGATCATATTGGCCGGAAGCTGCTTCCAGGAGCCCCAGGAATGAGACCTGGGGAGGTTCTGGTGCTGGCTCCAGTGGAATGGCCCCTGCCTCTCCCCATCCAGGCTGCATGACAGTTAGGACCCAGAGAACAAGGAGGATGCCATTACAGTTGTTGCCCAGACAGAACGGACATTGGAAATGAGCTTTAAATCACTTCTCTGAGAGCAGGACCAGAAATCTGTACTGTACCAATTCCTAAGTTGATTTTTGGTACATAGCCAGAGTTGGGGACTGCTGATCTGGCCCTGTCCCTGTCCTCATGTTACAGATGTGGAAGCCAAGGCCAGAGTAGTCAATGTGACTACTCTGACATGTGGCAGAGTCAATGTGACTTCTCTGACACGTGGCAGAGTGGGTCATTTCCAGGTGCCAGGAGAACCCATAGGACAGATTCTGGGAAGGTGACTGAGAGCTGTGCAGTGTGATGCTGACAACACAGAGAGTACCCAGCCTGGGATGGGGGCAGGGTGGGGAGCCAAAATGTGATCCAGAAGCTCCCAGGTGCAAGGCCGATCTGAAGGGGCTTGTTGGAGGTGTGCAGGATATGGCTGGGCACACAGGATGCAGGTAGGATGGGAGCTGTACATGGGAACAAAGGCCCTAGACAGTAATGGCTGGCAAGATGCCAGTCTTGGATTTACTAACAGTTATTGTGAGGCTAACTCCCTGGGCGGAGGAACGGGATGGGAGCATCTAAGACAGCGCTGGAACCATGGCCACAGAAGTCATGAGGTTTTGAACAGAAGCCAGCATAGGAGAGGAAGAAGGTCACTATGTCTCAAAAGGTCTTTTTCCCCTAGACCAGAAGAGGAGCTGGCAACACTGGCTTGGCCTGAGCTGGCTGTGGGGTGTAGGGAAATGAAGGGAAGGGAGTGAGGCCAGTATGCAAATGAGCATACAATTCTAGGTGACACCAGCAAATCAGTCCTGCTCCCCAAAACCCCGAGCCTTCAACAGGGACATCCCTTCATGATGACTATGTCCCTTGAATTGAAAGAAATACACAATTCCCCCACAGGGCAAACAGACAGAGCCCTCACTGCCTTATTCTAAACCATCTGCCCTCCCTCTAACATCCTGCATGCGGTAGGCACTGTTCTAAGAATGGACCCCAATGCCCCCCTACACTCACCTGTGAGTATGATATCACTCCTGTGATCATGTTATGACACCACTGACCTTTAGATAGGGAGATTATTGGGGGGGGGGTGCCTAACCTAGGTAAACAAGCCTTTTAGAAGCAGAGTTTTCTCTGGCTAGTGGGGGAGGGGAAAGTCAGAGAAAAACCTGAGATGAATTGCATGAGTCATGCTGACTGAAGATGGAGGGAGCCCGGGGAGGAGGGATGGGGAAGCCTATAGGAACGGAGAGCAGTTCCTGGCTGACAGCCAGCAAGGTTGTTGGGACTTCAGTCTTACAGTCATAGGAACTGAGTTTTGCCAACAACCTGAAGGATCTTGGAAGTGAAATCTTCCCCAGAGCCCTGAGAAGGGACCAGGCTAGCCAACACCTTTAGTTTGGTTTGCCGAGACCCTGACCAGAGGCCTCAATTGAACCTGCTTAGATTTCTGACCTACAGGCTGTGAGATAAAAAAATGGGTGTTGTTTTAAGCCACAAAATTTTTGGCAGTTTGCTATATGCATCAGTAGAAAAATATACGAAGTTTAGCATCCAGTCACCTGGCCTGAGACCCATCCCTCCTGATTTCTGGTTCCCTAATAGTGGGAAAAATGTCAACTGGGTGCCCATCCTCTTCAAATTTTTCAACCCCCCAGAGACTTCCTACAGCTTGAGTGAGTTCTGCTCTGTGGGCAGAAGGTCAATTACCTCTTGTTCTCATTGTAAGAGCAGTGATGACAGATGCACCTTAAACCTCAGGAATGACCTAGACTAGTGGTTTCCAACCTTTTCACCCCTAACCAATAGTAAGAGCAGTGAGAGTGATGGTGACAAGAGCTGAGACTTACGGCATGCCTCCTCAATGCCAGACAATGAACTAATGTGTTCTCTGTATTTTAATCCTCGTAATAACCCTAGACGATGGATATTATTATGACCCCCGTTTTGTAGGTAAAGAAACTGAGGCTTAGAGCATTGAGACTAGTGTAACTTAGTGTTAATAGGTGGTTGAGACAGGGTTTGAATCTCTGTGTGTGGTTCCACAGCCTGTGTTCTTCATAGCCACATAACCTCTCCCTCCCTCTGTACCATGCACGGCATTTCGAAAGATTTTTGTCTACCAGACAAACTGAATTTATCAAGTAATAATTTGTTTTCCCATTTTTTATTAATCAAAGCTATGTATGGCTGCCAATCAGGGGTTCAGATCAGCATGAGATTAGCAGTGTTATCACACTGAGTTGATATAATTCCAGCCAAAAGCAAAGAAATGATGTCTCAGTTAGCAGTCTGTGCAGCCTTATCTTTGGTTAAGTGTGTTGTTTCTGCTAGGCATACAGAAATATTAAAAATAGCTCCTGAGCCCCCATTACTACCCTTGGGAAGCTGCAGGGGTCTGAGGACTGCAGAGGGGACTGCTGGCCTAGATGTTCCAGACACCCCTTATCTTCTCTGCTCAAACCTCCATGCCTCTGCAGCCTGTTCAGATACCTTTCCTCCACAGAGGGGGTTGCGGAATGTTCCTTTGTCCCCAGCCACCACCACTGCCAGTGACAGAGTGAACAGTGTGATTTCCCTTCCAATGCTCTCCCAATGCACACGTGCACACACATGCACATGGGCACATACTCATGGACGCACACACCACAACCAGTGTACCACCACCCCCTTTGGGAATGTGGGATGTTAAATAAACTCCTTCCCCAAATCTTTACATTCCTTGCAAACTCCTGCACACACACACACACAACCTTCACTATGCTCTCCTTCGATAGCATAAAATATAAAACTTTCCAATCTCAAATCACCATGAATGTACAGATGTATTAACATATGTAAGTGAGGAGAGTCATTTTTTCCATTCTGACTGTATGGAGTCTGAACTCCATTTTTCGTATCATGAATCTAGTACAATGAGCTCCTAAGTGTCATTCATTCACTCAAAATATATTTATTTGACTCCTAGCATGTGCCAGGCAAGTTAGGTAGTACTGAGGATTTATTGTAAATAAGGGTCAGGCCAGCACAGGCCAAAAGGATGCCTTCTGGTAGCCCAGAAGCCAAGCTGAGTCCCAGGAACCTATGGCTGAGGGCAGGAGAGACTGGGGCAGAAGGGCAGTGCTGGGAATTCCAACAGGATAGTGGGGGCCAGAGGCTATGAGCCAAGGGCCTGGTGTGGATGGGAGAGTTTCCCTACCTGCTCTTCAGGTGGGTAGAGGCTCTGACCTATAGTTGTGAGGGACATGGGAACACAAGTTCTCCTTCTGTGCCATCACAATGAAAATAAATACCACTGAGTGCATCTATAGTCTACTTTAAAGATGATAAAGTATTACATAGACAGGATCAAAGGCAAATCACTCAACAAACTTGAGAAACAGACTTGGGCAGATATCAGTGTCCCCATTTCACAGATGTGGCTCAGACAGGATAAGCAATTCACTTAGGGGAGCAGCTAGGAGCACAGAGAGGAAACTGGGACCTAGCTCTGTTATCTTTCCAGTACACCCGGTCATGTCGGTCATGTCAGTTAATGTGACACAGAGCTGTTCCTGATGGCTGAGGGACACATGTGAACCAGTAAATTGGTCAGAGTCTGAGGGCATGTATTAGTTCTCTAGGTCTGCTGCAACAAATTCCACAAACTAGGTGGCTTAAAACAACAAACGTTTATTCACTCAATTCTGGAGGCCAGAAGTCTGGAATCTAGGTTTCAGCAGGGCTGGCTCCCTCCAGGGGCTCTGAGGAAGAATCCGTTTCATGCCTGCCTCTAGAGCTTCTGGTGGGTGCTTGCAGTCCTTCTTCCTGGGCTTGTGTTAGTATCACTCTGGTCTTTGTCCCCATTGTCTCACAGCATGCTCCCTGTGTGTGTCTGAGTCCATGGTGGGTTAGGACAGGCCTACTCCAACCCAGTATGAGCTCCTCTTAACCTGCAAGACCCTATTCCCAAATCAGGTCATATTCACAGAGTGGTCATGAATTTTGGGGGGAACACTATTCATCCCAGTATAGGGCTCATGAGGGCTGACTGCGTGAGAAGGGGACTTTAGTCAGTTAGGAGTAGGGTGATGGTGTGCCAGAAAACTGGACTGAGGGGGTCCAGGTTTGATTTAACCCCTGGGACTCCTGCTGTTCCTCTGTCTCAAAAGGACTGGACAGGAGAAGAAAATTGCCCTCCCCTCTCTCCTTAATGCCTTTCCCGTCCAGCGTTGTCCTCCTACTCCTCGTGGCCTTTACCATAACCCCGGCTTCTGTTCACAAACAAGGACGTGCTAGGGTGGTTGGTAATGCGACTGCTATAGAACAACTAAGGTTTATTGAGCACTCACCGTGTGAGGTGCTGTACCAAAAACTTGATAGGTATTATTTCATTTAATCCTCAAAATAACTCTATGAAATAAACCTATTTTTATTTTCACTCGCCACTTGAGGACACAGAGGCTTTGGAAGGCCAAGCCATGTGTCTGAAGTCAAGATATAACTGGTGATGTGAATAAGATTCTAGTCCAACTCATGCTTGAACGGGGGGCTCAAGTCACTGGATACTCCTGACCCCTCCATCTACTCCTGGCTTATTCCCTGGGGAGTAGAGTGTGGCCTGGGAGAACTATGGGGACCCCAGAATGGAAGGACTGGGGAGCAGGAATGTTGTAAGGGACATAAAAAGGGAATCGGGAGGAGAGGGTTCCCATGTCAAACAGCTTCGAGCTATTTCTAGCCAACCAATCTAGCATGTCCTTTCTAGTCATCTTCTAGGGCTGCTGAGGAAAAGAGAGAGGAGGAAATGAGGTTTCTACCTTACTGCTGTTTCTGCGGGTCCTGGAGGTTCCCTACCCTGCTTGCAAGGCCATAAATAATCGAGACGTATTACTCAGGGATTGCCATGGTAACATCTTCAGGTTACCAGGGATGCAAGATTCAAACAAAAGTATTCGATTAAATATTCCTGGCCACTAGAGGAATCTAGCAGTGCAATATTGAGATGTGGGGAAGGGGATAGCAAGGAGGCCTTACTGCTCCTTTCTTCCGTCTGTCCTGAACTTCCACCTCAGAGAGTTACAGGTCTAGGGAGTGTGTGGGGGATTCTCTCCCCCTTCTCTTGTTCCTGGGCTCTTTCCAACCTACAACCCATATCTCTAACATTCAACCAGCATCCTGAATTTAGCTCTAAAAGAGATGCCCTTGGCTCTCTCAATAAACACACCCCCTTCTAATTGGTTTAAGATTGAGTTGGTTATCCAACTAAAAATCATTCCCTCATATATCATCCTTTTAAATGGAATCAGCAGGCCGGCAAGTTGGTTTTCCCCAGACACCAGGAGCATGATATAGGCATGGAATTATGGCCTTGCAGAGAGAAGAAATCAGGGAGTGATCAGTCTGGGCTGGGGCATTCCTGTCCCCGGGGACTGAGAGAGCTGCTCAGTGACAACTCTCCTCCCTGGAGCCCCAGCCTGGGAAAGAATTGGTCTGTATTCCCGGAGCTGTACAACCACTACAAATATGTCTCTAGTAACCAAGCGGTGTTTGTTTAACATAAACTTGCTCTTCCCTCCTGTAATTTAAAATTGTGTTGGCAGGCTTCTGTGTGAAGCTGGGGAAAGGAGAAGTCTCGCAGCAGCCTTGTTGCCCTCTCTGTGTCTCCACCTCTAAGAGATTAGAGCTGGATGAGAAGTCAGAGGTCCTCTAGCTCAACACCTTTATTTTAGGGAAAGGAACTGAGCTGGGAGGTGGGGTGACAGCCCAAATCACCCAGCTAGTAAGTGGCTCCGCTCTTTCTAAAACCCAATTTCCTGACCCAATGCCTTTCTCCTCTCTGGGGTCCCCTAGCCCTGGATGGGATTATTGGGGGTCTGCACACATCCTGGAGAAGGGGGGAGCGCTGGGGTACAGAGACACGCAGACAGCCTCCAGGACGCTTGGTGATACCCCTTCAGCCCACCTGGTCAGGGGTGTGCCTGAGCCGCAACCCAGGCCAGTAATTCCTGTAAACAAAGCTCTTCTTCTATCCCATATCTCCAGCGATCAATAGGTATCCCTTGGGCAGGCTGTGCCTTCTAGACTACTGATTAGCTGTCTCTTTCAAAGAGCAACATTTCTCTTATATGGGGCTCTTGACTCACCCAAATACCAGCAGCTTTGCAACAAGTGGGGTGAGGGTGATGGGAGGTGAGGGGAGCCTGGCCTGGGGCCAGGGGATGGCAACCACCCGTGTGCACCCACCCAAACCCGAGTTTGCACCTCATACATTGTTTATGAAGTGTTTTCAGAGCTCTAGGTGAGCTGGGAACTTGGCGAAACAAATAACACAAAGTAGCACAGAGTGCAGGCGTCAGGCGGGATAGTCAGCAGGGTTGTTTACCTTGGGGGTTTGCGTATTTTATCACTGTTCCATCGCCTGACCTCTCTTCCTGCCTCCCTTCCTGCCTCTCTTCTCTCTTGATGTTGCTGTGATTAGAGTTTATATTACGTAGTACACTGGTTTGTAAACCTATTTACAACCCAGGCGTCTTTGGTTTGCATTAGAGAGAGATGGTCCAACCCAGGTTAGTTAAATTGACAATAAATTGGTTGTTAAATAAAAGCCCTCTGTGGAATGTGACAGTGATGAATGAGGGATGGATGCACCTGGGGAAGGGAGTGGTGGCTTTCTGGATTGAGACAGTTGAGCTGAACTGCCCCAGGAAGCTCGAGTGGGAGCCTGGGATGGTCAGAGGCGGAGGGCCGAGGATGGCTGGGCAGAGGTGGAGCGCAGTGGAAGTGGGTAGTAGGGTACAGCCACAGAGGGCAGTGGAGGGTAGAGGACTTGAGCACCCTCTAGAGAACTATGTTTCATTTTCTGATGGTATATAAGGTATTTTATATATGATATGTCTTTGATTTTACAACTTTGTGATATATTTTTTATACTTGACAGATATGGAAACTCTAGTGAAATGACTTGCCCCTGGTCGGTGTCAAATAAAAAGCAAATAAAAACCTTCCCAGACTTGGTAAGGAGAGATTTTGTTTAAAAGGGCTATTGTGAGGCAGGAAAAGGGCTATTGCAATAGGGAGAATGATCCAACCATGAGAGCTGCAAGCAGCCCATGAGTTGGGCAAAATGGGCTTTTACTTTATAGTGAAAAGGAATAAACAAGCCAAAAAGAACTAGGCACGGAGGGATGGGGTGAAAGAAGATGTGATGGGACAGGAGATGAGAGAATGGGGCTGCCTTCAGTTCAGGGGCCCAGAGGAAGGAGAGAAGCATAACCAAGCTTTGGTTAACAAGCATTTTGTGGGAACAAGCAGATTGGTTTATCATTTATGCGGCAAGAAAGGGACTTTCGAGGGTCTGTGAGTAGCCTTGTCCCAGGGAAACAAGGAAGGGGTGGACTCCGTGAGTCTTTCCTAAGCCATAGGAAAGGGAGATTTTTTGCAGGAAACTGTTTTCTAGAACAAGGAGCATAGAGGATTTCCTAACCTTCACAGTTTTCTAGGCTCACAGGCTCAGGTAAATTCCAGCATTGTCATCATGCAGCTGTGCGTGGCAGTGTTAGGATTGGGATTCAGGACTCTGGACACCCAGACTGCTGATGTAACTTATTTCTTCATCCTCTTACCTCTTTCATATCTGAGCCGTCTTATTATTTTTCCCTCCATCACCTCCTATTAAAACCTGCCGTTAAGAATAAAAAAGCTGGTGACAACTTAAACTGCAACCCTTTCAAGGAATGTTTGTGTTTGACAAGGGGCCAGAGCTTTAATTTTGGAATCTGAAGAGGAGAGTCCTTTCTAGGATTAACTGACCCTGCCTTCTCTTTTCTTTCATAAAAAATCATAGGGCCACATCCACTGGGACCTGGGAGGGACAATAGATCAGAGAGGAAGATAGAAGATGATAAGGAGTTGGTTGATAACAGAGTATGGAATCAAAGAATTTCAGAGGGGGACCTTAGAATATCTGCCATTATACAGATAGGGAAAGTGACAACTAAGAAGGAGAAGGGGTAGACTTGGTAATAAATGAGGATCTCCCTGACTGTTCATGTCATGAAGAGAATGAGGGGTGGGGCATGTGGCTGTTTCAGTGCTCTTTCCCATTTGTGTCAAGTCCTCTTCTTCCTGATACCCTGCCTCAGTCTGGGGTTACAAAATGACCAGTGGTTATTAACTTTAATACGAATAACAATCTCTAGGTGATTCTAACTGCAGAAGCCTTCAACTCCACTCCTTTCCTGGATTATATACGATTGAACCCTAGGAACTGGCATATAATCGAGATTCTGATGAATCTGAGAACCACACATTTGGGAAACACTGGTAGGGCCCTTAGCAGGGTGGACAGAAGAACTTCCACAGGGCCATCAGTGATTCACTGGGACAGTCGAGCAAGTTTGGAGGTAGTGTGGTGGTGGCGAGTGACCATGATTTCTCACATGGAGGATTGGGGGAGAGGAAGGGAAGCCCTCTTCCTCTCCCCTTATTTCCTCTTCATCCTGCTTAGAGATGGAGCCAGGGAAGGAGAGGTGTTCCTCAGTGGGATTAAAGATGCTTCCTTGAAAGGTAACAAATTCCTCACTAATTATGCAATTATTTTATTACACAGCCTTAATGAAAAAAAAAATACACACCACTCAAAGCCTAAAAAAGGGTGTAGCTAGTGAAGGCTGTAGCCAGCACTAACCCAATTTAATAAATCCTCTCCGTCCCATAATTATTTCCCTGACTCTTTTTAATACAAGTCTGCTAGAGGGTGAGGGGACAGTCTTTGCTTGGCTGTGGGGGAGGTGGGGAGACAGGCCTTTCCTTTCCCACCCCTATTCCACCCCAGCCGCCCCCTCACAGTGGGTGCCAGGGGATGAGCATACGTTGTTTTGACCCACCTCTCACCCTCCTTCTCTGTCTCATCATATTTCAAGAGAAGGGCATGAGAGTGGGAGGCCGGGGACAGATCGTTTAGATCATAACTCCCTTAGTTTAATTTTGACTTTGGTGCTTCCCCTTGCAATGCCCCATCTCCTCCCTGTGAACCCGCCCCGCCCCAACCCCTATTCTATGTCCTCAGCCTTCTTCTCAACCAGCAATCATAAAACGTGGATGTGTTACTCCTTCAGAACTGCAGATTTGGAATACAACAGGCCTGGGCTTGAAGTTTGGCTTAGCTAAGCACTAGTTTTTGCTTAACCTGTCTGAGTCTCAGTTTCTTTATCTGTAAGATGGGAATACTAATATCTTCCTAACTGGGGGTGTGCATAGCAAAGGAGTAACACAAGCTTGTGTCTACCAACAAAAGTTTCATTTCACGGCCCCACGCTCCCCCACATCCTTGAAGTCTTTCGGTGAATATCTGAAGGTGGTATCCATAATGGCGGGGAGGCACTGAAGCAGTGACTCTCCTTAATTTCTCTCACTTACTTTGTCCCCTGCCATAGTCTTGTGATGGTGTTGCTATAAGGAGGGCTTGAACTCTGGGGGTGAGTAGGTGGAAGTTTGGGGGTTAGGAAGACCTGGGGAATCTTGTTTCTCAGCCCCTAGCAGAAGGGCTGGACCAGGAAGAGCTTGCTGCTTGATGCCTTCTCCATCATCATTGCCATGGTGACTGCCTGCAGCCTGCATTCCTCAGCATTCTGACTGAGGCAAAACCATGCAGGATGCTGGCCACACCTAGGTCCTGCTGGCCCTGTACCCACACTGCATGGGATGGTGGGTTAGTATGAGGAAGATGCCCCCCACTTAATTGGAGCACCTCCACCACCCCTGGACCTCTGGCTGCCTCTTTGTAGTTATTCTTTCACTGACCTAACCTGACCATGCCTTAACAGGCACCACTCTAGGCACCTCTCCCGGGGGTCCCAGCAGGGCAACCTGGAGTCTGAAGTCAGATGGACACCATTAGAAGGCTGTTTCTAGTGCTCACTTGTGTCACCTTGGGTTAGAGTTATATAAATTGCCCAGACCTCAGTTTCTTCACTGTAAAACAGGTATAATAATAGAATATGCATTGTGGGGTTTTTACAAGGCTCAGGTAAGGTGATGTATAGAAAAGAGCTTTGTTAAGTTAAAAGCACTGTACAAACATGGAGGGTAGGTGGGACCAGGCCAGCACTGTTTGAGCATCTTGTCCATTATTGTGCTAAACCCTGAGCACACATCATTTTACTGGATTTAAAACACCATGAAGTAGGGCTCAATCTCTGCATTGTACCCTTGAAGAAATGGAAGCTTAGGGAAGCTAAATAAGTCGTCTGACTTCACAGAGCAGAAAAGACCTCATAGAATAGGAAGGACCTGCTCATTCATTTCTCTGTAAGGACCTATAAGAGAGCCCCGTTCCTAACGACACTGATGAATAAAGAAGGTCTTTATTGACCATTTACTTATGGGGGCACCAAGGGCACCGGAGCAGTATATGACAGGATCTTTTTGTGAACTCAAGGACTTTATACCTCATTTGTGGTAATAATACATGAAAAATGAACCAGCCTTTAAAAGGGGAGTCCATGACAAAGCTTTGAATAGAGTCTGTCAATGCAAGTTCTTAAGGTCAGAGCAGAATGTTCCTCCTGGGTTGGGGTCTTTAGAGAAGGTTTCATGGCAGGTAGCGAACTTAGGGTAGGCTTTAAAGAATGGCTAGAGTTTGAAGAGGCAGAGTGTGGTTGAGCAATCCTGATGGGGACACAAACCACCTGGAGAGAGCCCTAGAAATGTGCTGAATTGTGGGGAAGGGTAAGAGCTGTTAATAGTTGGCCGTAGATTATTTTCCACATGGATCTGCAGAGTTGGCTATTACTTGCAAGAATCAGTTCCATAGCGGATAGAAATGTGTACCCCAGTGGGTACTCAGACATGCACCACTGTGGTCCCAGGTTGCCTCAGGCTTGCTTTCTTTGCTTTGGAAGCAGCAGAGTGGGCATTAAATTGCTTCCTGTGCCTGCTTCTTCCCTTTGAAGCAGCCTACCCAATGGTTTCCAGCCCAGCCTTCTCACTTTTTAAAGGTCAGTCCCAGCTGGATCAAACTTTATATCCTCCAATGCTGGTGTTGGAGGAGGTGGAACCTGTGATGCTGGGTCCTGGTCCAACTAAGCTGGCTCCTGAGGGCTCTCAGAGCAGGCTTCAGGCCTGTCCTCTTCCCTGTCATCTGAAGCCCCATGGTGTGCATGAGCAGAGTCAGCCTTGGCTGTCGTGGGTGAAATAAGAATGGACTTGGATCATTTCAGGGCTGAGATGGGGGTGGGCTAAGTTACTATGGGTACTCTGTGTGGTTAGGAGGGTGGTGGGAGCATGCCCTGTATGCATGCTGGGGAAGATTGGGAGGTTGAAGAGCAGACCCTTCCTTTGCACCCCATTCTGTGCCCCTTTGGGTGTTGAAACAGGCCAAGGATCCCAATGGGGCAACTTCTGCCTTCTCACATTTAGTACTTTATCTCATCTCCTAGAGGGCATCCACGTATCCCTAGCTAGGTCCATCAGTTGTGTGCGAGGAAGTTCTGGGTGTAGAATATGTACTGGTTGGCAAGTTTCATAATCACAACCTGGTCACTTAATTTGGTGTGACTCAGATGACCACATTAATCAGGCTGACTGACTTAACTCCTTTATGCCTTGAACTTTGGGCTATTTAGTCCCATGCCCTTTTGGTCTCCTGGATAAATTTCCTTTCAAAACGCTCTCTTTTCTTTGTATATATGCCTGAAGCCTTGGCTGTTGATGGTCCCTGTTTTCCATTCCAGGCTCTCCAGTCAAGTGTCCAGGCCCACTGTGGCCACTGCACTCACATATGCTGCAGTGTCACTGCCTCCACTTTCTGTCCTACTCCTGCATTAGAGCCTCTGTCTTGGGTGAGGGAGGTTTCCCTCTTTCCCTTCCCTCTGCCACCTTTCTGAGCTCATATCCATTTCTTTTCTCCCACTGGCCTTTTGTCTAGGTTTTCTCCTCCCTTACTTTGATGGTTTAGCTGAGCCTGCCTCCCTCCTCTAGACTCCTAAACTTTTTCTAGCTTATCTCACTCTCCAACCCCCTGTTAAATTTTCTTCATCTAGAGTCTTCTTTCATAAAGTGCTTCCCTAAGTACTTCCCATGGAGATTGCTGTGTTGATAGGTTAACCTCTGCCAGCATGTGAATTTCTTATGTTAATGGTAATGTACTTGTAATTTGGTATGGCCCTTTTGAAGTTGGGTCTTAACACAATGAAATGGTGAGTATTCCAGGCAAAATTTTAAAGTCATAGATTGAAATTCTTGGGGAAGACATCTGAAACTCCTCATATTTTGGGTGGTCTTAGTCTCAGAGAGTGCTCCAGGTTAGGGTGACCATCTTGGTCACTCTCTGTTTCTTCTTTTATCTGCCTTTGCCCTCCAGTTTACCCCTGAGCTTTGGACCAGAAACTAGGATGTGGCATACAGGGTCAACAGGGGCTGTGGCTTCATTGTTTACTTCTATCTCCCCCCAGGAACAGCATGATGGGGAGCAGCAAGAATTCCTGGAAGATCTAATTGTTCTTCAACTTTCTTTTTCTCTAACAACCATCTTCTTGGATGCTTCTAGAAGGGAGAAGAAAATAGTTTTTCACTCTGGATCATCCAAACATCTAGGGTCTAGACCCCTCCGGACCTTCATGGTTATAGTAGCTTTCAACCTGTGCTGTCTACATTCCCATCCACCTGTCATTCTGTAGGCCCAACCATGGTAAGAACAAAGCCCCCCTTTTCCCAAGAAGGCCATCTGTATGTTCACAGGCATTCTGTTATTATGGTTATAACTTCCAGTAAACTTTAAAGACAAAAACTGCAAAAATATTGTTAGGCTCCTACTTTATTGCTATGGCTTTAAAGTAAACAAAAATAATAATTCCATTAGCAGTTGAAAATCATAGGAGTATGGTATTGTTGAGCATAAATTTTGTTATTATGGTAACTGTGTGTCCCTGAGATAATAAACACACAATTGAAGAGTGGTTATTGGCAGGCTGGGCAGACAGGAGACAACATGTCACATTTGCATGACCACCTGGGAATTGAGGTAGAAGATTTTTCAGTGTTCTGAGAACTACATATGCTTCCTTGTACATGGAGAGTGAGATGGGGTGGTTGAAAGGCCACTGAAAGCAGACAGATCTGGGTTGAAAGCCTGGCTCTATCCATTTCTAGCTGTGGAAAGCTGAGCAGTTCACACAACTTCATCAACAAAATGCGGATAATTCTTCCAGGTTGCAAAGATTAAATGTGACACAAAATATAAATGTTCTTGTAAACTGCTTGAATGTAAATTTCATAAAGGTAGGGCCCTGTCCATTTTGTTCTCTACTTTATCCTGTGTGCTACTTCCATGCCTACTTTGTAATGGGTTTATTAATGTAGCTAAAGCACTGTTTTAATATTTCTGTTTGTTGTTATCATTCTTTTTTTTTGAAAATAAATCGTTTTACTTTTTAATACCATGATATGCACATTTATTTTGAATAATGTCATTCTTAAATTTTAATCCACAGGGGAGAAAATAAAGACAGAAAAATAAATAATTTATGTAATGATCTTGATGTAGCCAAACACATAGCTTTGCTTCAGTATGTTTATGTCTCAAACGATATATAATTTGGGAGAGATGTTTTTTCTCACCCTCCCCTGAGCTAATTGGTAGGATCATCTTTCTCAGTGAATGAGGCTTTGTATTATAAACTTAAACCAACTAACTCATCTGGTACTGGTTCAAAGAAACAGTGATCAATGGTAAAATTGACCTAAGGCAATATTTGTCTCATTTTCTAAATTGTTGACTTTACAAATTAAATTCCACATATGATGCAACTACATAGAACATAAACACAATAAAATAAAATGCAACCATTAAAATAGTATCTGTGTAAAAAAAGAAGGAATAAAAACATTTCTAAGCATTTATGTATTACTGGGTGTGAAAAAGATTTTCTTTTTCATTCCCTCTACTTTTATTCATTTATTTATTCATTGGTATATTTTATTGATTATGCTATTACAGTTGTCCCATTTTTTCCTTCCCTTTAGCCCCTCCACCCTGCACCCCATCCCATCATCCCCCACCTCTTAATTCATGTCCATGGGCTATACATATCAGTTCTTTGGCTTTTCAATTTCCTATACTATTCTTAACCTCCCCCTGTCTATTTCTTTTGTTTTGTTTTGTTTTTCAACATTCTCCCACCACCACTTTCCCCAGCCCCACCCACCCTCAATCCTTCCTTGATGTGGCTTTGTCGATTGGTCTTTTCTGCATGTTCCTTGATGACCCTTCCCCTTCTTCCCCCCCATTACACCCCCTCCTGCCCTCCCTCTGGTTACTGTCAGTTTGTTTTTTATTTCAACGATGCTGGTTATATTTTGCTTGCTTGTTTGTTTTGTCGATTAGGCTCCACTTATAGGTGAGATCATATGGTATTTGTCTTGCACCATCTGGCTTCTTTCACTTAGCACAATGCTCTTCAGTTTCATCCATGCTGTAGCGAAGAGCAGTAGCTCTTTCTTTCTTTCTGCTCTGTAGTATTCCATTGTGTAAATGTACCACAGTTTTTTGATCAACTCTTTTACTGTTGGGCACTTAGGTTGCTTCCAGTTCTTGACTACTGTAAATTGTGCTGCTATGAACATTGGAGCATATACAGTGTTTTGAATTGGTGTTTCAGGATTTTTAGGGATTAATCCCAGCAGTGGAATTGCTGGGTCAAAAGACAGTTTCATTTTTAGTTTTTTGAAGATATTCCATAATGTTTTACATAGTGGCTGCACCAGTCTGCATTCCCACCAACAGTGCACTAGGGTTCCCTTTTCTCCATATCCTCCCCAGAGCTTGTTGTTTGTTGATTTGTTTATGATGGCCATTCTGACTGGTGTAAAGTGGTATCTCATTGTGGTTTTAAGTTGCATCTCTCTGATGGCTAGTGATGCTGAGCATCCTTTCATATGTCTCTGGGCCCTCTGTATGTCCTCCTTGGAGAAGTGTCTGTTCAGGTCCTTTGCCCATTTTTTAATTGGATCGTTTGTCTTCCTGGAGTGTAGTCATGTGAGTTCTTTATATATTTTGGAGATCAAACCCTTGCCTGAGGCATCATTGGCAAATATATTTTCCCATATGGTTGGTTCCCTTTTCATTTTGCTATTTTTCTTTAGCCATGCAGAAGCTTCTTATTTTGATGAAGTCCCATTTGTTTATTCTTTCCTTTATGTCCCTTGCTCTAGGGGACATATTGGTGAAAATATTGCTGCTTGGAATATCTGAGATTTTCCTGCCTATGTTCTCCTCTAGGACTTTTATGGTGTCACAACTTACACTTAAGTCTTTTATCCATCTCAAGTTTATTTTTGTGTGTGTTGTAAGTTGGTGGTAGAGTTTCATTGTTTTGCATGTAGCTGCCCAGATCTCCCAACACCATTTGTTGAAGAGGCTATTTTTACTCCATTTTATTCTTCTGCCCCTTTTGTCAAATATTAATTGACCATAGCGTCTTGGGTTTATTTCTGGACTCTCTATTCTGTTCCATTGATCTATGTATCTATTCTTATGCCAATACCAGACTGTTTTGACTACAATGGCCTTATAATATAGTTTGATGTCAGGTATTGTGATCCCTTCTACTTTGTTCTTTCTCAAAATTGCTGCAGCTATTAGGTGTCATTTATGGTTCCATATAAATTTTTGAAATATTTGATCTGTATCTTTAAATTATGTCATTGGTATTTTAATAGGGATTGTGTTGATTCTATAAATTGCTTTGGGTAGTATGGACATTTTGATGATGTTAATTCTTCTAATCCATGAACATAGTATATGCTTCCATTTATTTGTGTCTTCCTTAATTTCTTTCTTAAGGGTTGTGTAGTTTTCTGAGTACAGGTCTTTTAACTTTTTGGTTAGGTTTATCCTTAGGTGCTTTATTTTTCTTATTGCTATAGTAAATGGGATTTTCTCCCCCTGATTTCTAATTCTGGTATTTCATTATTGGTGTACAAAAATGCCTTTGATTTCTGAATATTGACTTTGTATCTTGCTGTTTTGCCAAATTCGCTTATTAGGTTGAATAGGTTTTGGATGGAGTCTATGGATTTTCTATGTACACCAGCATATCATCTGCAAACAATGACAGTTTTACTTCCTCCTTTCTAATTTGGATATCTTTTTTTTTTCTTGCCTTATGGCTATGGCTATGGCTTCTAATACTATGTTGAATATAAGTGGTGAAAGCAGACATCCTTGTCTTGTGCCTGATCTTAGTGGGAAACTTTTTAGTTTTTGCTTGTTGAATATGATGTTGGTTATAGGTTTTTCATAACTGACCTTTGTTATGTTGAGGTATGTCCCCTTTATTCCCACTTTGCTAAGTGTTTTTTATCATAAATGGGTGCTGTACCTTATCAAATGCTTTTTCCACATCTATTGATGTGATCTTGTGATTTTTTTCATTCCTGTTGTTTATGTGAAGTATTACACTTATTGATTTGCAAATATTATACCATCCTTGCATCCCTGGGAGGATCCTACTTGAGCATGGTGTATGATCTTTTTAATGTATTGCTGGATGTGGTTTACCAATATTTTACTGAGGATTTTAACATCTATGTTCATCAGTGATATTGCCCTGTAGTTTTCTTTCTTTGTTGTGTGTTTATCTAGTTTTGGGATTAGGATGATGCTGACCTCATAAAAAGAATTTGGGAGGCTTCCATCTTCTTGGATTGTTTGGAACAGTCTGAGAAGGACAGGGGTTAGCTCTTCCTTAAATGTTTTGTAAAATTCTCCTGTGAAACCATCTGGTCCAGGGCTTTCGTGTGCTGGGA
The DNA here is from genome assembly GCA_004026545.1 of Mormoops blainvillei. NCBI lineage: Eukaryota > Metazoa > Chordata > Mammalia > Chiroptera > Mormoopidae > Mormoops > Mormoops blainvillei. Next base: position 220,004 of record PVJD01000795.1, on the reverse strand, counting down.
GTTTTTTGATTACAGCTTCAGTTTCAACAGCTGTTATCAGTCTGTTCAGGCTTTCTGCTTCTTCTTCATTCAGTTTTGGAAGATTATATTTTTCTAGAAATTTGCCCATTTCACCCAGGTTTTCAAATTTCTTGGCATATAGTTATTCATAGTAATTTCTTACAATCCTTTGTATTTCTGTGGTATCAGTTGTGATTTCTCCTCTTTCATTTCTGATTTTATTTATTTGCATCCTCTCCCTTTTTTTCTTGATGAGTCTGCTTAAAGGCTTGTTGAATTTGTTTATCTTTTGAAAGAGCCAGCTCCTGGCTTTATTGATCCTTTGAATTGTTCTTTTAGTCTCTATGTCATTCAGTTCTGCTCTGATCTTGATTATTTCCTGTATACTCGCTTGGGCTTTGTTTGCTTTTGTTTTTCCTGTACTTGTAGATGTAGGGTTAGGTTGTTTATTTGAAATGTTTCTATCTTTTTTATGTAGGCCTGTATTGCTATGAAGTTTCCTCTCAGGACTGCCTTCGCTGTGTCCCATAGGTTTTGGGCTGTTGTACGTTCATTTTCATTTGTTTCCAGAAACTTTTTGATTTCTTCTTTGATCTCATTATTGACCCATTCATTGTTTAATAGCATGCTATTCAGACTCCATGAGTTTGAATGTTTTTGAGTTTTTTTCCTTGGGGTTGGTTTCTAGTTTTAAGCCATGTGGTCTGAGAAAATGCTCAATATGATTTCAATTTTCTTAAATTTCTTCAGACTTGTTTTGTGTCCTATTATGTGGTCTATCTTTGAAAATGTTCCATGTGTATTTGAAAACAATGCATATTTTGCTTTTTGGGGATGAAAATTTTTATATGTGTCAGTTCAGTCCATTTGATCTAATGTGTTGTTCAGTTCCACAGTATCTTTGTTGATATTTTGTTTGGAAGATCTATCCATTGCTGACAGTGGGGTATTAAAATCCCCTACTATACATGTGTTGTTGCCTATATCTTTCTTGAAGTTCTCCAGGATTTTCCTTATATATTTGGGTGCTCCTATGTTAGGTGCACATAGGTTTACAATGTTTATGTCTTCTTGATGGATTCTTCCTTTGAGTATTATGAAGTGCCCTTCTGTGTCTCTTTTTATGGCCTTTGTTTTGAAGTCTATTTTGTCTGATGTAAGTATTGCTACCCCAGCTTTTTTCCCCTGTCCATTTGCTTGGAATATTTTTTTCCAACCTTTCACTTTCAGTCTGTGTAGGTCTTTTGTTCTGAGGTGGGTCTCTTTTAGGTAGCATATGTACAGGTCATGTTTTCTTATCCATTCAGCTACTCTAAGTCTTTTAATTGGAGAATTTAATCCATTTACATTTAAAGTTTTTATTGATAAGTACTTATTCACTTTCTCCCTTTGTGTCTGTGTTCCTCTCTCTCTCATTCTTTTTCTTCATCTTCTTAAAGCAGCCCCTTTTAGCATATCTTTAGCAATGCTGGTTTGGTAGATGCGTATTCTTTTAGTCTTCTTTTGTCTGGGAAACTCCTTATTTCACTTTCCATTTTAATTGAAAGCCTTGCTGGCTAGAGTAGTCTTGGTTGAAGACCTTTGCTTTTTGTTACCTGGATCTCTTGCCATTCCTTTCTGGCTTGTAGTGTTTCTGTGGAGAAATCAGCTTCTAGCCTTATGGGGGCTCCGTTGTATGTTACTTCTTGGTTCTCCCTTGCTGCCTTTAAGATTCTCCCTTTGTCTTTGATATCTGCCATTTTAATTATGATGTTTCTTGGAGTTGGCCTCTTTGGGTTCCTCTTGATGGGGACCCCCTGTGCTTTCTGGACTTGTATGGCTTTTTATCTCCTCAAATTAGGGATGTTTTCCATCATTACTTTTTCCAGCAGGCTTTCTATCACTTGTTCCTCTTCTTTTCCTTCTGGTATCCCTACTTTAGGTAAGCCTGTATTGCTAGGAACTTTCCTCTCAGGACTGCCTTCACTGTGTCCCATAGGTTTTGGACCTGCATTAAATAATGGCTATTATTGCGTTTCATATTGTCCTGCATTTTCCTTAACCCTCTTCTTTCTTTTTGAGTCTTTTTTCATTTTATTGCTCTTTCTGGGAGTGTTTTTCTATCATGTCATCCAGCTCACTGATTCTTCTAGTCTGATTTTGATTCCTTCTGCTGTCTTCTTCAATTCAGAAATTGTATTCATTTCCTCTTAGTTCTTATTGATAGTTTCTATGTCCTTTTTCACACTGATATAGTTTGCAGTAAGTTCCTTGTAGTTTTTGGTAATTCTCACTGAGCTCACTGAGCTTCCTTGTAACCATTGTTTTGAACTCAATATCGGATAGATTACTAGCCTCTATTTCATTTAGTAGTCTTTCTGAGGATTCCTCCTTTCCTTTTGATTGGGGGTTGTTTCTTTGTCTTCTCATTATTTGGCTGCCAGAGCAAAACCACAAAGCCCAGGAAACAAACCTACATCCACAAGAATAACTCCCTCTGGCAATCCCACTATCAACAGCAAATGAACCAGTAATAATAAGCCTGTAAAGAGATTAAGGCTATTATAAGGAAGGAGAGAAATAAGCTATAATATAAAATCTAGTGACTTAATATGCACCAACCTGATGGACAAGAAATGAATGTTAAAAAGTTATGTAGTAAAGAAAATACCACAAATCATGAAGAAAACCACAGCGGATTTTGACTTGATAGCATCTAGTATTTACCTCTGTTTTGTTTTTGTTTTTCCTGGATCTAACTGTGGTGATGTCAGATATTGACCTCGTCTGACCTTAGGCAGACTGTTTGAGACTTCCAGAGATCTACTGTCTGTGGATGTCTCCTCCAGTTGTTAATCTAGTCACTCTGCACTCAGATGTCAGGTTTAAACACCATGAGGAGGGCAGAATCCCTCCTGGGTTCAGGGCTAATGTTTCCCCACAGGCTGCTGCTGCTGGGAGGGGAGTGGTCTGTGTGAGCTCAATGGCTGCTCCCTTATGGGGGATGACTCAGCACTGGGATCCCGGAGGCTATTCTCTCAGTTCTCTCCCCAAAGTCTCCATCCCCAATCTCTCCTCAAGCACCTCTAGTCCACTCTACACCCCCCGCCCCTTTGTCAATGGTCTAATGTCTGTGGCTGCCACTCTGCACCCAGCAGTTAGGCATAAGCACCACAGGACCAGGGCAGGGTCCCTCCTGGGGTTGGGGCTATTGTTTACCCTCGGGGTGTCGCTCAGGAGAGTGGTTTACTGAGCAAGATGGCTGCTGCCACATGGGGAATGGTTCAGCACAGGGATCCCTGTGGCTCCTCTCTCAGTTCTCTCCCTAAAGCCTCCATCCCCAGTCTCTCCTCAGGTGTCTCTAGCTCACTCTGCCTATGCCTTTGCTGGGTAAGTGGCTGCAAATGAAAATTTATGCATTGGCCCTTTAAACAGTTCTTTGTTTTTCTAGCTGCCTGTCTCTGGCAGAGAGCAGCCCTGCCACTTTTCACAGCTAGCCGTTATCTGTGTACTTTTTGGGCTCTGGTGCTCTAGGCTGGGGATCTCACTTGTGGTTTAGACCCCACTCTTCTCAGGGGGATCCAGCTGGCTGCTTAAATATCCCTCTAGCGCTGTGGTCTGTGGGTGCCTAGCCAGCCTTCTTGAGTCTCCGCCATACTTCTTACCAGTCACGTTGTGCTGAAGCTCATTCTTCTGTCTGTCTGAGGTTACAAGGCTTCTCTCTCTCTATTGTTAAGTTGTTTGTTCTGGGCGATTTCTCCATAATTTAGTTGTATTTCCAGATTGGTCCTGGGAGGAGGTCAGCATGACTTCTATTCACTCCTCTGCCATCTTGCACTCTCTGAAAAAGATTTTCTGCATGACTAGCAGCGTACCAGAGGAGGAAAGGTTAAGGGAAGGTCTAGACCAAATGACCAGTGATATGCTAGTCTGTTGTTATCATTCTTTTAAAATATATATATTTTTATATTACCAGTGGGTTATCAAAATCCTTTGGTCTCCTGCCTCCTCTACTGTCTCAACCAGGAACCCATCCCTCCCAATCCAATGCTGTAGAGTCTACAGGGTAACCAGTTGCAAATTAAAAGAAGGCTTGAGGGAGAAAGATAAAACCAAAAATGCTTTTCCACCAACACATGAAATTGATGAGCTACGAGCATGTATATTTTAACCTTTTGGCAAAACATTTCTGAAGCAAATTACAATATTTGATTTAATAGCAAGACTCCAAGACACAGCATGTCTCAGATAGGCCAGGGATTTGATGCTTGATTTATAGGAAATAGTTTTGGTGTAAATGTTTATTACAGGCAAGATCTCTTTAAAGGTGATATATGGCATTATTACATTAGCATGAAAAGTGGTGTCTTTGGATCTCCCAGATTGCACTGGGGCAGAGATTCACCTCTTCCATGGCTGGGAATATTGCTTTCCACCATCTCACCCAGCAGCACTTATGGTTCTTTATCAACTTTACGTCTCAATCGTCACACCTGCACAGCTCCTGTCAAGCATTAAAAGTTCTCAGTTTGCATCTTTTGGTATGTAGATGATCTTTGGCTTTTTGGATTTTTAATTTTATTTCTTGGGGAGAGCTAAGAAAATGTAGCCAGCTAGAGAACCTCAGCTTCCCTATGTGTAAAATGAGTAGTGAAAACAGCATGCTCCCCACTACCACATTGCTTCTTAAAAACAGGTTCCCTGTTCTGCTTTCCTTTCTACCTCCAGTGCTATGGATAATACCTCATAGGCAATGTTCACCTATCAGCTTTTGATGGAATGAATGAGTGAATGATACCATCAGTGGGGGATTTGGGGTAATGAAGACCTATAGGGCTTGTTTTCTAGACATTGAGAGAAGAGAATTATATCAAATCTTTATTAAACTTTCTTCTCTCTTCTTTTCCCTTACTTGACGACTTTGCCTTCAGATATGCCCAATTGGCTTATTTTCTAAACTCTGATGCTGTTGTAAGTTTCAACCTCCTGCCCCACACCTCTTCAGGCTGCAACTCATTGTCTGCTTTTGAATTCCATCCCTTGTGGATGGAGTTGGTGAACACTATATAATTATATTGGAAATCACAGGTTCCCAGAGACTGAGGAATAATTATGCTTAATAGGAATAAAATGAATTCCCAGTTGCCCTCTTTGGGGTGGATGACAGTTGGACCCTATATTTACCTTGTAATGATATGGCAATTACCATCTAATCATTACCCTACTGGCTGGCACCTGCCCAGGCATTAATTGGTTAATGGCCATCATGCCATGCAAGGAATTGAGGAATGTGCATGCTCCTTAATTTCCATAACTTAAAAATCTTCTGCAGATTGGGCAAGGCTCTTAGGAGACAGTCATGTGAGGAGCTGGGAAGAGCAGTGCCACCTGCAAAAGGACTGGTGTTCTCAGCCAAGATCCTGTTCCCCGGGAAGGCAAATCTTGTCATCCTGGGAGTGGCAACAGGTGGAAAATAGACAGGGGAGAAGTCCACAGAAGTCAGAATGACTCTCCTCATTCCCATCTTTATGGCAATGAAAGGGCCAGATGTGTTGGATGAGTAATAGTTAAAGACCAAATTAAATTCAACCTCTTCCCTTATATAGTAAGGAAATCATTTATTCGCCCAGCCTGTTTATTGAGCACACACAACAAGCAATGCACTTCCAGCCTCCTTCGTGCACACTGATCTTACCCTCCTGTGAACCTCTCCCTTGAGACTTCACTTGCTAAGTCTATCTTGTGTGGTTTCTTCATGCTGCCCAGCATCTTAGCCTTGTCTTAAAGAGTGAATTGGAAGCTTTCTGAGGGCAACATTTGTATAAATGGTACTTTACACTCTCTTTATGACAAGTCCAGAGTGGGTGGTTAAGATGTATGTTAAATGAGTAACATTTAGCAAGACAACAATGTAGAGGAACAGTTCATGAGTTTTGGGGTCAGCTAGACCTGGGCTCATATTCCAGTTTTCTTACTAACTAGTTGTAAGACCTTGGATGATCTTTACCTTCTCTAAGACTGTTTCTTCACCCAAAAAATGGCAATAAAAATAATTACTACATGTATTATAGTATTAATAACACATGTATGTAGCATCTTTAGTATATAGTATATACTGATTATATGGTATTATTAGTATATAGTATTATTATTATGTAGTATTATACATGTATAATGTTATTACATAATAATAATTGATCATGCAATACATAGTTGACACCAGAATGGTTCCTAATATTATATGTACTGTGTATTATATTTGTATATTAATTCATATCATTGCACATACATATGTATAGCATGTTACATACTATGTGTGGAAATACATATGTAGAAATATATATGCATGGATATATATATATATATATATATATATATACATATGTGCATGGGTATATATATGGACATATATAGAAATAACAAAAATAAGGTAGGCATTTTTCCTTTCCTCTTTTTCATGGGAGCAGGGGTGATGGGGGGTGGGGTTGGAGTTCTGAGTAACTGTGATTGTTTTGTGCTTAATTTTTCTCTGTCCTGTGAGTGGGCCAATATTCTTCCTCAGTCTTGAGAGTCATTGGAGATCATTCAAGTCCCACTGGGGATAAATTATATCAGAGGTGCTGTGCAATACAACTTTCACATGTTATTCCATTTAATCCTCATACTAACTCCACAAGGGGAAAAATATTGTGAAAGACAGAATGCACACTAGGCAATTAAGAGGATGATTTTATTAAGACTATTAGCAATAGGAAGAATGTTCATTAATGTGGGGTGTCTCAAAGAAAAAGAAGGGAGTCTGGGGTTTCATGGAAGCAGATAAACAAGGGCGTCATCAATGAATCTCATGGGAGTCATGAGAAAGGATGGGGGTATCTAACTCATTGAGACAGGGTGGCAGTAGGTCTCAGAATATGCAAGCAGGGTGGTCCTTTGAGACTAGCCATGTCTAGGAAACAAAAGGGTAGGGACTTTCTTAACCTTCGGGAGCACAGGGCTTAGATCAAGTTCAATATCACCTTGATGTTTGCAGTTTAGTAAACTAAAGATAATAGGAGAGCTAAGTAACTTGTCCAATATTTTGTAATCAGTTTGAAGCAGAGCAGTCTAAGAATCCCAGCCCACCTGCACCCAAAGCTGCCATCTGTTGCAGTGGCAGTGGCCTTTTTCTCATTAATTTATTCAATAAATACTCATTGAGACACTACTATGTGCCAGGAACTATTCTGGGTGTTGGAGAAACTTCAGTGAAGAGATAGGAAGGACCTAGAGTTGATGAAAGTTACATTTCAGTGGGGTAGAGACATCGAACAACTTAAGAAGATGATGGAGATTTAGTTTGCCATGGGGATTAAGTGTTACAAAGAAAATAGAACAAGATGTTGGAGCATGACTCAGGGTGGGGAAGGCTCCTTGGGGGAGGGGAGCGACAGTTGAGAAAGCACCAGCCATGTACGCAGCTCAAGGGTGTGGACATGGGGAGGGGATGTTCTAGAAAGAGGGAGCGTCATGTGTAAAGGCCCCTTTGGGCTTGGCTTATTTGAGGAACAAGCAGAAGCTACTGAGGCGGTGTGAATAATGAGGAGAAGGATAGACTGAGGTAAGAAGGTTAGGAAAGCACCAAATCAGAAAGGACCTGATAGATCCTCATGAGGAGTTTGGATTTTATTCCAAGTGCAATCAAGGAAGCCACCCAGAAGAGAACAGAAACTATTGGGGGGTGTTAGGAGAACATTCAAATTGTGAGCATTTGTGAAAGGTGTGGGTCCTGAACAAGCCACCACACAATGTGCCTCTGTGGTAAGAAGATTGTTTTGAGCTGCAGGCTGAAAAGAAATTTCTGCCCCCCACCCCCCCGCACGTGCTACCTTGAGGATTTTGAATTAGGGGACTTGCCCATAAGAGATGATCAGATTTAACTTCTTTTGACCTGTCTGTAGGGCAGGGTAAACTTCTGTTTACCAAAGTTCTGTTCTCCTTATCATCTGCAATGGCCTTTTGAAGCCACCAAGGCACTTTATGTCATCGCTACCTCAGGATATCTTATATAACCATGTTCCTTTCTATCTCTGAACCTCTCTTGCATGTGGGGTCCCTGACTCTAATCAGTATGTGGGGTTTCCATAAATATGTATGTATTAAATTTGGTTATTTTATTTTACTAACCTATTTCATGTCTATTTAATTATTAGACCAGCTAGTAAAACTTTGAGGGTAGGGGAAAGTTTGTTCTTCCCCCACAAAGCTCAGGAGAGAGTGCCGCTGGCCCACCTGCAGCTTGGCTGCCTGTCAACCATGTGCCGTCCCTGTTCTTGGGCATGCAGCCTACTGACTGTGAGGATGGGAAACAGAGTTATTCTGCTGCCCACAGACTGGAAACAGAGATCGACCTCCTGCAGCTGGGCCTTGGCCAGCTTTGCTGACCATCTTCTGACTTCTGTATCACTGTGAAATGTCAGAGTGTGCTCTCCTCTATCATTTATCCTCATTTTGCTGTCTGCAGTGAATAGAGCAGGAATATGACACATCTCCTCCCTGAGAGACAAGGAATCACAGGAGTTGCACGGTGGACCCGACATCCTGCAGCTAGTTGATGAAGAAACTTAAACTGGAAACCAAGTTTTGTGATTACTGGGCTGACTAGTCCCCGTCTCACTCTGACCTTGCTTTGGGTTACAGGGACTTCAGGAGAGGCTTACTGCAAAGGTATCCAGGTGAGTCCTAAAGCCACTTAGAATAATAGATGGAACTAGGAGATGTTCACTATTTAGTGGTCTTTCAGGCCACTGACTATGAGCTATCAGCTGTAATCTACAGCCAGCCGCTCTTATCTGCTATTAGCACTGCCCTCTATTAGCAGCTATTATCACTTACCAACTAATAGCACCATTAGCTGCTATTATCACCTAGCTCCTATTATCCATTATTAGCTACTCTTATCAACTATCTACTATTATTCACTCTCAGCTTCTATTATCTTCAACCATTATCCAGTATCTTCCATTTGTTATCTGTGATCTACTCTCAGCTACTATCTATTATCTGCTATGTGCTACAATCTATCAGCTACTTTTTATTCTCTACTATGTATAGTTACCTACCATCTACCAGCTACTATCTATTATTTCACATCTATCAGCTGTCATCTAGCTATCATCCTCCATCTGCCCTCTCTACCTAAATTCACTTATAGTAATTAACCATCATTAGAAATTTTAAGCTGGAACTTTGCTTACAGATGTCCCTTTGGGGTGAAAGCCTCATGCCAGCCATACACGTTTTCAGTGGCCTTATTTACGGTGGGTCCCTGTGTATTCACAGCCAGGAGACCACACACCCTCTCTGCCCCTCCCAGGACCACCTGCTCATTTGTCCATGAGACTCCTGGCTACCACATCACAGATCCTGGGGGTCTTTGACAGGAGTCAAAGGTTCACTTGTGGCACTGGAAGAGAGACATGGCTTTAATGACACACATTCAGTTAGACCTTTATAAGTAAAGCCTGCATGTGGTAGAATGTCTGCTTCTGTGAGATTAAGCATTTACCTGTCCCTCATCCCCAAACACATACATGACTCAGGTGTACCCAAACAGATGTCAGAAACAGGCTTGGGATCTTGTGCTAGTAGGCAGCAAAAAGGTGAGGAGTGCTGGAAACAGAAGGGCATCTCTGCCTCTTAATGGCCTGCAGGTAGGTGGGGTGGAGGACTCCTTCCTAAGAGGCCTGACCCCAGAGGACCTGACCCAGAAGGCCAATGGGGGCATGGAAGGCCCTGGACATGCAGTCACATTGTGCAGTCTAAGTCCTTGTTCCAGCTACTAGTGGTGTGAACTTGAGTGAGTCGTTTCACCTTGGTGAGTTCATGAATGTAACATGCACACACCTGAATCAGGTGCACACACAGGAAACATTCTAGGGGATAGGAAGAGGATCAGAGGAGTGGTAGGTGCAGCAGGAGCTCATCAGCTCAGAAAGACACCCCTGAAGGAGGAACAGGCTGGGATTGTCACAGCTGGGCTGGTCATTACAGAGCATCTAGAAGGAATCTTTCAAATAGTGGGTCATGACCCATTAGGGGAGTGAAATCAAATCACTTAATGGGCTGTGACCAGCATTAAAAAAATAAAAAAGACATAGGATGAAATAGAAAAATAGTAGAGTATATCACATATAGTATGGATAATCTTTGTTTTGTGGAAAAAAAGATATTTACATGTGAATTGGATTATAAGAGAAAATATATTTCTTACGGAGAATCGTGGTGAAATAGTTTGAAAATCACCAAACTGTTCCAGTTTTCTAATTTGGAGACCCAGGCTCAGAGCGTTTAAGGGCTGAGCCAGAGCAAGGATATGCCACCACTGAAAAGTAGAGATGGCCAAGCTAGTGACAGGAGCTCCCTCCTGCCCCTCCTCTGCAGGGGGAGGGGCCCTTTGAGAGCATTGAGTTAGGGACTCTCTCACTGAAAGGGGGGAAGAAGAGGTCAAAGAGATTGCTAAATCACAGGTCATCAGAGGTACCAACACTGCTGTGATAGAGACATGGAAGGTATTCCTGCATGAGGAGCAGCCCAGTGGTTTCCCTGAGGCTCCAGCTAATGATTCCCACCCAGCCCTGGCCCAGGGGGACTTACAGTCTAATAGCATCCATGGCCAACCTTTGGGACCAGCTGTGGATCTGGAGTCAGACAGACCTGATATTCAAGTCCTGCACCGCCACTTACAGACTGGATCAGACATGCTATGTAAAATGTGCGAGTCTCAGTCTCTCCATATGTAAGTGAAATGGTTACCTCATGAGTTCTTTTTTAATTTTCTAATTTTATTTATTTATTTATTTAGTTGTTCAATTACAGTTGTCCCCATTTCCCCCCATTACTCTCGCCTGCCCTACCCACCCCCCACCTCCCACATTCAATCCCTCCCACGCTCCTTTGTCTTTGTCCGTGGGTCCTTTATATATGTGCCTTGACTTGACCCTTCCCCTTCATAAGTTTTTAAGAAAATTTAACAAAATAACCAAAAATGCTTGGCACTTGAATGTATTCAATAAATGCTTGCCCTTGTTACCTCCCCTGCATAATCCCCCACCCTGTGCTTCTCACTTCACAAAGGCTTTCATATTCATTATCTCATTGACTGCTTCAGCTAGCAAAGAGTTCTTACACAAATAGGTCAGTAAAGTAAATACTCAGTAAATATTCAGTTGGCAGCATTTGACAACATTTGGTATTTACATTTATGCAGGCAAAGAGGCCAATGTCCCTCATCAAGACAGTAATGACATACAGAGATCCCAGCAGACACACGGGCTTAGAAGCCATGCCTTTTTCCAGAAATTGCCAATGCCCCCGAGGTCACCAGCAGTGTATGCCCTTGGGCCCTCCTTGGAGAAGCTTTGAGCTTGGGCAACATGGAGTTCTGGCTAGTGTTCCTCTTTCCTCTCCCCAGCTTGGCTTATACTAAAACCACCGACCAGGCAGATCTACTCCATTTCCAGTCCCATGGACCTAAGATGTATCTGGCCAGGAGGCCCATTAATGAGAAACATGATCTAAATCTGGAAGGGCTTGAATGCTCTGGGGAAAAATATTGTTTTTTTCCACATTTAAAAAAAGTGCTTCTATTATCTCTCTCAAGATAAATTCCAGCTATTTACTAATAGTATCCTCTATGAAAAAAGCATATTCATTCCCTGTGGGCGTCTTTCTTGCTTGCTAACCTCATAACCAGATTGTAGACGCATATATATCAAGGTGCTTATTGCTGCACCTTGTCTCTCACAGGTGTGAAGATAGATAGATGGGGAGGAGCATCATGTACTCAGAAGGCAGGCAGCCCAGTCCTTGCTTTTCGAACAGGCCAATTCCGCATGAGTTCCCTGCCTGCTTGGATGGTGCCATTCATTATGCAGTGACTGCAACCCCACTCTGGCTCTGGAGGGAGCGGAGCGCTTTCAGAACCAGGCCAGACACAAGCCCTGGATTTTCCTTCCTGCAGTCCGGGGAGGGGGAGGTGGGTGGGGTGGAAACTGCAGACAGAGCTTAACATGGATGTACCTGGAGGCTGGGGATCCTCTGTCTGGGTGAGCCTGGTTTTGTAGATGTTGTCTCATTGCCCTCCGAATATGTTTGCATGTGCCCTCTTTTCTGATTGGAATTTGTGGGTAGTATAGCCATCCTTTCCTCTTGCCAATTTCACTCTTCAGTCTCACCTGTCTCAGCGAACTCCCCCAAAGAGACTCCCTCCTCTTCTGGGAAGCTCTGACCAAGCTTGTCCGATGCTATAGGCTACTAAAATAAAATTGAATTTTGTATTTAATCAGCACAATGAGGAGCCCAGCTAGTTTTCTACAGATGTGAGTTTTCAAAGCACAGGTTCCTGAGGCTGAGGATACAACCCTGCCTCCAGGGAGGCAGTGCAGCTCTGCTCCTTCTTCCTCTCCTCCTCAGCTTTGTCGAGGTATAAGTTACATACCATTACATTCACTCGTTCTGAGTGTACAACTCAATGGCTTTTAGTATATTTACAGAGTTGTCCTATCATCACAATTTAATTTTAGGACATTTTTATTACCCCGTAAAAGAAACCTTGTACTCTGAATAGCTATCACCTTCCCAACCCTGCACCCTCCTCCCAGCTCTAAGCAACCACTAATTTACTTTCTGTTGTTACAGGTTTGCCTCTTCTGAACATTTGATTTAAATAGAGTCATATAACATGTGGTCCTTTGTGACTGGCTTCTTTGACTTAGCGTATTTGGAGGTCTATCCATGCTATAACATATATCAGTATTTGATTCCTGATTATTTATTATTATCCTTATTTATTTTGCCCATCAATTCACCATATGATAAAAATTTGGGTGATTTCCACTTTTTGGCTATTAAAACAATGCTGCTGTAAATTTTAAAAGACATGTATTTTATGGACGTACACTTTCATTTCTCATGCGTAGGAGTGGAATTCCTAGAAGTGAAATTGCTGGGTCATTTGTTTATATACTTTATATTTATTATATATGCTATATTAAATAATTAAAGAAAGCGTAAGTATTTTCTGAAGTGGCTGCTCTATTTCACATTCCCACCAACAATGTGTGAGCTTTCCAGTTTTTCCACAAATCTGCCAACACTTGTTACTGTTATGTCTTTTTGATTATAGCCATTGTAGTGGGTATAAAGTGGTATGCCATTATGGTATTAATTTGCATTTCTCTAATGGCTAGTGATGTTGCACATCCTTTCTTGTCCTCATTGACTGGGTCTTCTTTGATGAAATATCTATTCAATTCTTTTACTTTAAAAAAAAATATTGTATTATTTGTCTTATTAGGGTGGAATAGTTTTAAAATATATTTTGGTATATTAGTTTTATGTTGTGTGGACCCTGAGAAAGAAGATCTCTACCAAGTAGGGCTCCTGGTAGCTAAATGGGCTCAAATTAAAAATAATGATTATAATAATAATAATAAAAAAAAGAGCCTAGTAGTTTTTCTGAACAGGTGCCTCTCACATAAGCTGCACTTCAGGGACCCACTGACCCGCCTGCATTGTGTTTCTGCCATCAGAGCGAACCCTTGTACAGGGGTTCCTGGAATCCTATTTCAACCATAAGGACTGAGACTTTCCCCATCCAATCAGAGCTGTGTAGTTAGAGCGTCATCAGCATCTTCACCAATCAATCAGAACAGCTCCATTCTGACCAATGAAGCAGTGATTTTTTTGACCAATCTTCGAGAATTTTCAAGAGAACATACTAATCATGCACCAGGGGCAGTCGCTTCTCTCTGTGTAAGCCAGCTCCCCTCTGATTTGGTGAGTGAACTTTCTCTTTCTACCCAAGACTCTGTTGCCCTGGAAGAGGGCTGCCTAGCCCCAGGGCCACCTCCCCCTAGGGCCATCACACAGCTGTTTTGTTCTATAACCTTGCTGTTTCATAATTGAGTTGTGACACCATTGAGCTGTGACACCATTGAGCTGTTCCACAGCCTGCTGTTCTCACAGCTGTACTGTATCACATTTGAGCTGTTTGCACTGAATAAAGTTCCTTTCTTCACTGCACCCCAAATTGGGGATTCCTGTTGGTGTTGGATTGACACTAATGACCATTATTACTGTAACAAATTACCACAAACTTAGTGGTTTAAAACAACCAAGTGTATCATCTTATACTTTTGTAGGTCAAAAATTTGACACAGGTTTTATTGAGCTAAAATCAAAGTGTTGTCAGGCTCTAGGGAAGAATGTGTTTCCTTATCTTTTCCAGCTTCTAGAGGTCATCTTCATTCCTTGGCCTTTGGCCCCCTCCTCCATCTTCCAAGCCAGCAATGTAGCTTTACTTTCACCCTCCTTCCACTGTTATGTCTTTTTCTGACCACAACCTGAAAACATTCCCTGATTTAAAGAAATCATGTAATTAGATTGAGGTCACCTGTATAATCCAGGATACTCTCATCTCAAGGTCCTTAATCTTAATGGCATCTGCAAAGTTTCTTTTGCCATGTAAGGTAATACATACATAGGTTCTAGAAATTAGGATATGGACTTCTTGAGGGGGGACACTCATAATTCTGCCTGTCACATATAGATATAATTTCCTTGTCAGATATATGAGTAATGAATATATTTACATATTTTCTTAACCTGTTGCTTGTCTTTTCATTTTGTTGATGCCTTTTGAAGTTTTTAATTTTGATGAATTCCAATTTATCATTTTTTTCTTATATCAGTTGTGCGTTTGGTGTCATATCTAAGAAATCATTTTTATCTCAAGGTCATAAAGATTTACCTGTATGATTTATTCTAAGAGTTTTATAGCCTTAGTTGTTACATTTAGATATATGGTTGATTATGAGTTAATTTTTGCGTTATGGTGTGAGGTAAGGGTACAGATTCACCCTTTTTCACATGGATATCCAGTTGTCGCAGCACAATTTGTTGAAGAGACTATTTTTCCCTCCACTGAATTGTCTTGGTACCTTTTCCAAAATCAATTTACCATGAGTGTAGAGATGTATTTCTGGACTCGCAATTCTAGTCTATAGATTTATATGTCTATCTTTTTGCCTGTGTCACGCTGTCTTTATTATTAGCCATGTAGCAAGTTCTGAAATGGGCAAATGTTAATCCTCCAACTTTTTTTTTTTCCTTTAAGATTTATTTGGTTATTCTGGGTCCTTTGGATTTCCATATGAATTTCACATTGTGTCCCTAATCCCTTTGAGTATTACCTGTAATGAGCAATTTTGAATGTATCCATCTTTTCCCCCATCCAACACATTAAAATTCCCAGGGAACAGGATTCTATCTCGCCTTCACTGTAAGCCTCCAGGGAAGACCCTGTGAAGCCCCGGGAATGGTGTTCATTGCCTGGCAAAGTAGAGATCCTTCTTTGCCAGGGGCAAAGCTCAGGGCCAGCTCAGGTCCAGGGGTTAAGGCTGCAATTTCTCTTCTTGGGTCCCTCCTTCCCAGCCCAGACTGAGGCACTAATCTCACCATCTAGCCCTTCACTTTATTTTGAGCTGTTAGTCTTGCGTACCACCGGCACTGCTTTTAGTTGTTTGCTCAAAGTGTGGGATACATGTTTAAAAGGTAAAACCATATTTTGGTGAAACCAATAGGATCAGTCTTAGGGAGAGGTAACCCAACTCAATCCTAATAGGTCCTGAGGCCCATGAATCTATTTGCTTCAGGCCACAGACTATTAAACGAGGCCAGAGAATTTGTCCTTGAGGCCAAAAGAGTGTCTGTAAACTTCTATCCCCAAGCAAATAGCTCTGGCCTCAATGCTTTACTTTTCCTGTAGCCCTCAGTGGGCTATACTTTGGGGCAATTGGAAATCTCAGACTGTGCCTCTCAGATATCTCAGAAAGCACCTCTATGTCTTCTGGCTTACAGCTACATTTTAGCCAGGGGAGTGATAAATCCTTTTCTCAGGCAGACAATACTTAACAGGTGTACTTGAAAGACACCTGGGGGATTAGGCTTCTCCTGGGTCCTAATCTGTCTTTTGCTGCATTTCTTACTTCCTGTCTCCACTTGCTGGAAATTGAGCTTGAGGCAGAGAATGTGGCCTTTCCAACTCTTCAAGGCTAATTATTAATTGCTAGACCCTCGGGAATGTACATGGCAGACCACAAGCTAAAAAGAGCCTCTCTCAGCAAATCCATATTTTCTTCTCTAGCTGTTTTCAGGTAGGCCTGCGTAAGCCTTACTGAATGTTTCTAGCAGTTGTTTTTATGCTATAGTATCTTAAACTTTTGCTAACAAATTCTGGGGTGCTGCAATGTTGGGAAATACACATATGAGTCTTCAGATGAAAGAAGGCCAGAGTTGAACCTACTTCAGGACAAAGGTGACCAACCTCCAGGCCCTCCTTTATGATAATCCCCCATTGTCCTCCCCTTTACCTCCTCAACTCAGTCAATTGCAGATGACACACCACTGCTGGCATCTCATTCTGTGTGTGTTGCAAGTAACAGAAAACTGAAGTCAAACTAGCTTAGACAATTCAGAAGATTTATTTCTTATGAAACAGTGAAGTCCAGAGGTAATAGAAGACTTCAGGCATGGCTAAATCCAGGAGCTCAGCACTATTTATTCCTCAAACCAGCCATGCTGTTGGCCTCCCCACATGCCTGCATTCCTCTAGGGTTACAAGACAGCTATAGTTAACCTAAGGTGCCATGGGCCTTGTGCCCAGAGAGCTTTAAAGGATAATGATGCCTAAATCCTATCCCCAGAAATTCCGTTTTAATTGGTCTGGGGTGTGCAGTCAAAGTTGAGAATGAAGACTAATCTGAGAAGTGAAAATATAAGAAGTGTAATTCTAAGGTAACTGGTACTGAAAAGTAAAATCAGAACAGTTGGAGATATGCTATATTTCTCAAATTTAAGGTACCATTGATAGAAATATGCAGCATTATTTTATGTACCACTTAGAAGAAAGAATGCAGCCATTTAAAGTTTGACCCTCCACCAATTGTCATCTGTATCCTGATTTCAGAGTTAAAATGTGAAAATAAAAGTGTCTCTCTAAATGCATGAGGTAAGGTATGTATCAATGTGAAAATTTCCCTTTAAAGCAGTCATCTAGGAAACAGTAATTTTATACAGATTCCTCTGAAGTTACTGTATTCAAAACACCTGTAGAATGTTTTTCTTTTGCTTTCAGAATCCATTTTCTATTTATACAAGAAAATCATAGCATGTTGGAGCTGGAGGAGACACTAGAAGCCATTCAGATCAACCCCTAGATCAATTTAATTATAGTTACACCTTGTTTTAGAGTAAAAGTGGTATTTCCTAGCCTAATCTCTCACTCTGTTCACCATTCTTGGCTCTGAATAACTCTGGGCTATTTCCAACAAGCAAATCCACCCTCCTAGGATGAGGATTTGCCACCAATGAGCTATTCAAAGTAACGTGCAACAGGTGTTCCTGGCAGTTCCCAGAATGGGAACAGTAATGGAGTAAGAAATAGAACTGTATTTGGAATGGCCCCTATTCTCCCTTTGATGCTTATATTATGTAAAGATCAGTCATATGGCCAAGCTTCCTTCCATAGATTGAAGATGCTAGACATGAGATTCCAGGGTACCCCAAATGATGTCCACCCATACTTGCTAGTTCTCCTTCAAATATAGGAAATCCAATAGTGACTAGAGGGGAAACCCCCAAATAAAGGTCAATCTAATGTTTATGAGATGTCTACAACCTAATCTGAGGGAAACCAGCAAGGATTCCTTTTCCTATTTTGTAGAGAGAAAATTAAGACTCGGAGAAAATAGGGGGCTGGGCCAGTGTCACAGTAAATTGAAGTTGAGCCTAAGGCAGTGCCAAGCCTCCCGCCTCCCAGGCCAGGGCCTGTGCTACCTCCCCTCTCCTTAATGACTCATAGCATTTGTACAGCTCAGGGTCTGCAGAGGTGCTGTGGCTAGAAATCAGGCAGCAGGCAAAGGAAGGTTGGTCACAGCAAGCTCAACCTGCCAGCCTACTTGTGCTGATGGGGACAATGCCGGTAGAGGGCACTGACCCAGGATCAAAGGTGAATTAAGCCTTGCCCCGGGGGTCTCCAGGTAGCTGTTGAAGTCCCTTATTCTCTTCCACTTGTAATACAGTTGAGGTGATGAACATGGACATGATGGCTTTTGGGGGACCAAGCCAGTGATTAATACTTACCTACCACCTGAGGACAATGGGCTAGGGGAGCTCTCATGAAGCCTTTTCATGATAGTGTGGAAAGGCAAAGGGAGAGAAGAGATCTCTGAAAGGGCAACAGTACTTGGACTTGATGCCTCCTCCTCCTCTCTCTCCATCCAACACCAATGCGGTGCTGACTCCAGCCAGCATCTCTTCCCACTCCAGCCTCCTACTCCTATACCTCACCGTAGCTCCTTTATCAATATCACCATCCTTTTCTCCATCATCTAAGGGCATATTATATCAAAGTTTAAAATAAGGCACCTTATTTTGAGTTTTTAACAGGTTTCCTGATGATGCTATCATTGCCACTCTAGGGACCATGCTTTAAATGTCTTTGGTCCAGGGCACTGGTTCTCAGAGTGTGATCCTCAGGACTACAGCATCAGCATCTTATGGGAACTTGTTAGAAATACAAATTTTTAGGCCCCCAAACCTAAGGAATTAGAAATTCTCAAGGCGAAGCCCAGGAATCTGTGTTTTAATAAGCCCTCCAGTTGGCCTGATATAAGCTAAGTGTCGCTTGTGTTTTTTAAGGCCTGGCTAAACTTTAGAATCACTTGGCGACTCCCTCACTCCCTCCAGCAATGAGCTCCAGACCTCTGGGCTTGCTTGGGCTAACGTATTTTTTAAATTCTTTCCAAGTGATTTTAACACACAATGAAGGTTGAGGCTCAAGGAAGTAGTCTGACCTCTTACAGATTAGAAACAGGTTCAGAGAGGGAAAGTGGCTTGTCAGCATCACACAACTGGTGCAAACCTTCTCCAGGCCCTCAGTTCCCTTCCCATGAAGTTTTCACTGTTTCCAGCCATGTGTGGGGTCAGTAGCTCCTAAAATGAACTGTTTCCTGTGTTTATACCCTGTGAGCCATTGGTCCACCTTTAACTATTTCCTTCAGAGTGGTGAGCCATACCTACATGTCCTGTCGGGGGCACCTGCCCTGCTTAGCAACACAGGGCCTGTTTTTCTGGACTCTGTGCTCTTCAGCCCAGACTACATATGTGTGGAAAACACCTTACATGAGGGGATTGTTACTACAGAGACATCACTCTGCTTCCTGGTGTCCCTTAGCCCACAGGTGAGGTCCTGGGGGTGGGGGCTTGCAGGGGTCATGCATTGGCAATTCATTTTTAAGTTCCCCAGACCCAGTTTTCCTCTCAGGGTTGAGCTGGGGTATCTGCCCCATTTCTCTGACGGAGGCTCTGAGGCTGGGAGAGGCTCACGCCACTCAGCAGTCACTGCTCTCACCTGCCCCCACCTGCCCTCAGGATGCTCCAGAATTCATGGCTTCACTCTTGCCCAGTGCCAACTGTCTCAGCAGACTTCCCACAGGGACTGAAGCAGTAGGGCAGAGAGAAGGGGGACAGGATCAGGAGCCAGGATGTATAGATTCCTGGAGAGACAATCTCAATTAACTTAAGTTAATCCCCAGAGCCAAAGTGCTCCCAAATTGTTTCTGTTCAGATTAAAAATGAATTATGGTGTTGGTTATTTTTCCCCAAACAATAGCTGATTAAGCTTCTTAATTATGTTGAATTTAGTCTAATATTAAAATGGTTCCCTGAGCTTGCCCAGGGAATAGGGGTGTTGGCTTGTGGGCATGGTGAATGACAGGAAGAAGGCAGCACAGAGCTTAGCATTTGCCAGGAGTCACGCAGCAAATGAGTTACATACGGCCCACCCAGTCAGTTCTGGGCCTGTGTGCATGTGTGCGTGTGCGTGTGTAGTGGGCTGGAGCACCAGGGGGCAGTTATTTGGTCTGCCCACCTGCCCCTCACTAATGTTTGGTGCCTGTGCAATGAAGGCAGCTGGTTTCCTGGCACCTGCTGCCTGGCAGATGGGCCTTGACCTTTGTAGCAACTAGCACAGTGTTAGGTAAACAAGACCCCCTGCCCCTTTCCCTCTCCTGCTCCTGCTGCCAGTGAGTTCTATTTTTGACAGGCTTGGGCCAGGGAGATGGGGAGAGTTGATGGCAGGGGCAGAAGAGAGGGCACCTGCTGAATTGGGGGCGGGAGGCAGATGGTAGCTAGAAGCATGGCCTCTCGCCCCAGCCAGGTTTGGTTTGTCCACAGGAAGCAAGGAGCCCCTTCTCCACTCCTAATCAAGCAGCTCTGAGGATGCAGTGAGATGGCTGAGGCAAGCAGGAGAAAGGGGCAAGACAGGCAGATCAGTTCCATAGCCATGTCCTTGATCTTGTGACTGTGAGAAATAGGAGCCAGACGTCTCCTGATAGCAGGGCCAAGCTGCTTTCAGGGGGGCCAGGCCCAGTCCCAGGCCCCCTATTAGTCTGATAAATGGCTGTAGTGCTGCTAATGTGGTTAGGGCGGGCAGTGGCCTGGGGGCTGGAGCTCAGAGATCAGCCAGTACCGGTCCTGCTGTAATCACATTTGCTGGGCCCAGATTACCCACCCAGAGGCCCAGAGGACATTAAAGTCATTTAGAAATATTTTTTGTATCAAGCTTTTCTCAGCTTATCATCTTGATTTTAAACAATCAGTTTACTGCCCAGGGCACACACACAGAAGAGCAGCTCTAAGAATGGATTATGGAAGAATGACCAAGGCAGGCTTACTCCGCAAAGCCCTGAGGCTCCAGGATGGGCCCAGCTCTACAGGGGGCAGGGGGTACCTCATGCTTTCTGGGCCATAAATCACTGAGCCTCTTTATGCCATTTCCCAGGTCTGAATGGTCACTCTTCGTTGTTGTTGTTTTTTTTTTTTTTAATAAGCTTTTTATTTTAGATAGCTTTAGTTGTATACAAACTGTGAAGATAGTACGGAGAGTTTCCATATAACCCCATATCCAATTTTCCCTATTATTAACCTCCTACATTAGTATGGTACACTTGTCACAGTTAATGAACCAATATTAATACATCGTTATAAACTAAAGTTTTTATTTTATTGTGATTTCCTTAGTTTTTAGCCAATGGCCCATTTCTGTTCTGGGTCTCCCTCCTTCGGCCCCTGGCAAGCACTAATCTGCTTTCTGTCTTTATGCACTTGCCTAATCTGGACATTTCTGATGAAAAGAATCATGCAAAATATGGTGTCTGTGTCTGGCTGCTCTGGCTATTCTTATACATGCTGTAAAGCTTTCATTTTCCTTCTCAGCCTGAACATAGGGTTCCAGGGGAAACAAATTCAAGGAACACAGATAAGACTTGATTGTGAATTCAGAGTCCAAATCCAGTCGTTTTGACTCTAAAACCAGACCGTTTCATGACTCCCATCTATCTAATCATTCACTCATTCAACACTTATTTTGCGTCCTCCAGGTGCTAGGTGTGGGGATGCAGGGGAGAATAATCTCCACTCTGGGCCAAAATGTCATCAACTGTCTCAGATTATTGTCATATCCTTCTAACTGATCTGCTTCCACCCTTGCTGGCCTATAGTCTCAACCTACCTGCTCTGCTCAAAATTATTCAACAGTTTTTTATTTTACGTAGAATGAGAACCAAGGTCCTTGCATAGCTGGAAGTCTCCCTGTGACCCCTCTGACTCCATCTCTTACTGTTCTCTCCCTTGTTCACACTGATTTAGATACATTGGCCTCCACACCTTTTCGTAGCCTGTCAGGCATACTCCCCACTTACGACCTTTCCACCTGCTCTTCTCTTCTGCGTGGAATCTTCTTACTGTAGATATCTGCCTGACTCACTTCCTCACCAACTTCAGATCTTGGTGTTTGCTTCTCAAAAAGGCTTTCCCTGACCATCTCATTTAAGATAGCAGTCTAATCTTGGGTTCCTTATTCTCCTTCCCTGCTTTATTTTTTTTCTCCATTGCATTTATCACTACCTGACACACTATGTTTTACTTTTTAATTTTTTAAATTATCTCTCTTCTCCAATTACAGAATAAACAATATGAAGAAAAGGGATTTATTTTGGTCTGTTATTCTTATTTTTGTATCCCCTACATGCCTAAATGTGTTTGACATATAACACATGCTCAATAAATATTTGCTATATGAATGATCAATTCTTCACTCTCAGTCCTTTATCTCTCCCATTGGAAATCTCTCAGGAGTCAGCTCTTGACCACTGTGAAATGTGAGGGGTTGATTCAGGAAAGAGACTTGTTCGGTTGGACTCTCAAGTGATAGAATTAATATCATTTGTCAGGGAGGAAGTTCATGAAGATATACCATCCTCTGTTCATTTATCCACTCGTTTATTCATTCATTATTAAGAGTAAGAATAAATTACCTACTCTTTATTAAGTAAAGGTTATAAAAGACTATTAAATAATATTAAAAACAACCTGTTCATTTATTTGGTCAATAAATATTTATTGAATGCTTATTAATTTACTCTTATTATGCTAGGTACTAAACTGTCGAAAGTGCAGTGTGAGGGAAAGATATTGAACACATTATTACACAAAAAACTTTAAATTATAATCTGTAATATATGCCCTGAAAGCAATGCTATGAAAAGTTTATAACTTGAGAAATTGTCCCAGTCTGGGGGTTAGAGCTGTCCACATTGAAATAGGCTGCTTTGCCACTGAGTTACCTCTGACTGCGGGTTTAAGTGGGGGCTGGAAGACTGTGGATGAGTGGGTCGTAAAGTGAACTAAACATTGAATAAGGTAGAATCGGAGTTTTCTATTCCAAAAATTAAGGAATTCAGTTGAATTTCCTGGCCAAACATGAAAGAGACAGTTCCAAGTTCCTTCTTGGAAGAGAATTAATGTTACCAGTACTTTTGTGGACACAAATACTCATCTTTAACCACTTGGTGTCTCATTTCAACTCAGTACAGGCGGCTGGAAGCTATGGGTGTACAGGATATTGAAGAGAGTTATGGATATCATCCCCAAATAATACCCCTTTATCTTTGTTCTGCTGGCTAATTCACTTCTATACCCTCCTACCTTTAAATCATTTGAAACTAGTCATGACCTTTGAGAGATAGGTTGACCAGAAATTGTTATCCAAACTTTATAGAAGAGGAATTAAAGCTCAGAGAAGGTGAGATGCTGAACTTCATAAACCATGAAGATGATTAAAATTATCCACTGTGTGTTTTCCTCAATGTATTGGTTAGCTGTTATCCAAATAATGCTGTGTAACTAATCAACTCTCTGATTTAGTGGCCTAAAACAATAATCATTTATTATCACTCATGCTGAAAATACGCTTGGCTGGATGGTTTCACTTCAGCTTTTTAGATCTGTGGGTACCAGGGGACTCTGTTTCAAGTTGTGGCAGATCTGGTAGCTCTCCTCTATGTGGCTTTTAGATTTCTCCTGATACTATGGGTTACCCAGGGCATGTTTTAAAAAAATAATAAAATCAGAGGTGCAAAGCCTCTTAAGACTTAGAACTGGCTCACTGTAACTTCTGCTTCATTATATGCCCCCAAGACCTCACATATGTAAACCCAAAGTTAAGTTACCACTTCTTTGGTGGTAAGAATGATGAAAAATTGGAAAAGAGCATGTGGATATAGGAAGGGATGAAAACCTGGGGCAAAGGAAATTCAACCCACCACATTCCATTTGTTCTTTTGATCATTTGTTTATTAATGCATTTCTTTATTTGGTCCCCAACAATGTGGCTGGCATTCTACACATTGAGGATACAGAGGCAAATAATATAACCTTTGTAAACAGGCAGTTTCAGCAGAGTATGAGATGTGCTATGGGAGAGGCAAGCACAGAGAATGTTGGGAATTCAGACTTTCAAGCCCTCCCCGCCAAAGTGCATTTTACTGGTTCTTGTTCCCAAATGAGGAGCCAAGAGATGAATTAAAGAAGGGATAAAAATCAAAGCTGAAAAATTCCAAATTTAGCTCTGCTCATATTTCAGCCAGTGAAACCAGTTAGTCAGTTTGTTAACTCCTCTTTCTCTTCACTATCAGAGCAAAAAACTTTGGAAAACCCATGTTCACTCCAAAATGTGGGAAGAAAGATGAGGGTGGCATCACATCCAAATACTATTTAGCAATGGATTTTGGAGAAAATAATATGTCTGGGGAGTGGTAGTGAATGAATAAATGTGGGCAGTTCCTGGGCCTGTAGAATAACAGCATAATTATAATAAATACTATTGAACATAATTATAATAAAAATTAATGAACTCTTTGTGCCAGGCATCATGCTAAATGCTTTGCATGAGGTAAGTACTGTTAATGTTTCCATTTTGTCGATGAGCGGAGTGAGGCTCAGAGCAGAGTAAGGAGATCAATTTCCCGGTTGAATGATGTGTAGCAAAAGGATGACTAGCCCTAGCCTCTCAGGTCAGCACCATGGACAGCAGACTCACTTGCCAGCAAAGCCTGGAAGATTCTGCAGAGTGAAATGCCGCAAGCAGAATATCAGCAATGTTTTGGAGTGGGTATTTGTAACATACACTCCTGTCCCTCTACAATGGATTCTTGTAACTAGAAGACACTTTTTGCAAAGGACTTCTACATGTATGTTGGGTGCAGGGGGGCATCTTGGAATGTAAATGTTTGAAGATGGGATCTGGGAAAGGGTCACATTCTCTGTAATAATAAAGCATCAGTGAGGGATTTGGAAGATAAATTGGATTAAGGAGTGAAAAAGGTATATAGGTATTCAAAAAGGAGTAGTCACGCAAGTAGGGTCAAAGAAGAGAGGGGATTTGGGATAAAAGAGAGAACTAGAGAAATAAAAGAAGTTTCAGTGGGACACCATGAAGCAAATCTTCATATTTTCTAACAAATGTTCAGTAAATTCCACACTGTTGATTTATGTGCAGTTGGATTTATCTGAGAGCTTCAAGAAGAGGCTGAAAGGGACACTGAGGTCAGTGTTCTACGTGTGAACGCATGCAAATTAATACTAACTGGCTGGAGAGATTTTTTCCTGGCTGTGGTAGTGGAGAGCTTCTAGAGTTTTGTCTCCTGTGTTTCAGCTTGGTCTGCCTAATCATCTTCTGGAGGGGGAGGGTAGGCATGCTTTCCTCCCTCTTATGAACAGATCACATACTTACAAAGAATTGGTTTCCTCTGGCTGTGTCCCATTCAGAAAAGAAGCAAGGGGGTTCCTCTCTCTACAGCAATCAGAGTTCTCAGGATTTCCAGGTCATTTATAAATTTAAACATTCCCTTGTCACCGTAAGGGTACCTTAACTGGTTAACCAGGCATTTGGATTTTAGGTTCAGAAAAAAAAAAAGGTTCTAGGATCCGTAATTCTGGGATCAATACAGGAAAATACTGAGAACCAGAACTGATCTGCTTGTCTTAGATCACAGGCAAACTCCCAAACTACCAAAAATTTAACCTAGCAACATCCACATGGGATGCATAGGGAAAGTTGAAAGTGAGCTCTTTATTCCCATGGGCAAAACTGCTCCTCTATCCCAATTCAGAGTCCTTAGGGAGCAGCTGATAGAGAAGCTCCCACATTTACAGAAACATGTTCTTATACTCAGGCCTAGGGTGTGGTCCAAAACTGTTGGGTGTGAGGTGATGGTGATAGGGTGTACTCTCAGAGTTAGTTTTGGAACTTCAATAGTTGTTCCACAGAAACTCTATGGGCAATGGCTAAGGGTAGTTGAAAAATGCATTGGGTAGTTTGTTGGTAAAGTTAATTTTTGTGACTGGACTAGGAACCTGGCCACCAACTGTGGTAAACAGCATGGAAATTACTGGCATTAAAGTCTGACATAGCTCAATTTGAATCTTGGCTTCATGGCATACTTGCTGTGTAACCTTGGGCGTATAACACTTCCCCTCTGAGTCTTGATTTCTTCCCTTGTAAATGAAACTGTTGATATATACTGGTATTTACTGAATTAGTTAGGGCAGGCAAGCTTCAGTAACAAAATTCACAAAATTTTAGTGGTTTGACAAAATAAAGTTTTATTTTTCATTCATGCCATATTCCAACAAAGGTCAGTAGTGGGGTTTGACTCCATGCAGTCATTCAGGGATCCTGGGTCCTTCCATTTAGTGGATGTAATTCCGTGGAGCTTGGGAGGCTTCCATTGGATCAGGCAGACAGATGAAAGAGGAGAGGGAACCCAAGGGACTTGAGCAGGAGGCATTTAATGGGCCACGTTAGGAGGCAGTGCACATGATTTTCATCTATATTCCATTGTCACATGGCTGCACCTGATCTAAGGAGGGCTAAGGAGGGACTATAAGCCTGAGAAAAAAGAGTTACTGAGCTGGTGAACAACAAGCTAGTGTCTGTCACTTCCACCTTGTAAGGCTATAATGAGTTAATGTTGCAGCGAAAATAATGCAGGCAGGTGGAATGCCCAGAACCAATCTAGCACGTGGCAGGGCTCAATGAATGTTAGTACTGATGGCATTGTTTACATAGGGAAAGTAAATTTTGAATTCCAAACAAGCAACTTAGAAAGGACTTCCAAGTCTCCATTTATTTCTCAGATGCATGCTGCCTTGTCCATTTATCCTTGACTCTCCAGGAATTCTGATTACTAGACCACCAGGGGTTAAACTACCCTGGCCTCTACTGATACACGGCAGCTGGGTGTCTTTCCCAGGGCTTTCAGTATTCTCTTTCAGTGCAGTAAATACATCTGGCATTCCCTATTCTGGAAATACAAGCAACTAGTCAATTGAAAAAGGCGTCTGCTGATGGTAGCATGACAAGCAATATCCATAACTGCTTGTAATCTCCTTCAGACATCCCCTCACTCCCATCCAGCCCCATGGAGCACAAAGGAGCCCCTATTATCCCAGCAGCCTCTGTTGCCAAAAATGCAGATGAACCCTGACCCAATATGCCACACAACATGCCCCCTGAGCAAAGGGCCTTCTTCAAGTGTTTACCCTGCCAGAATAGCAGATGAGTGGGCCATGGCGGGGGTGTGTGTTGGGTGGCAGCTTTCAGGAGGCAGGCAGCTGTGGCAGTGGAAAAGAGCAGAGCACAGGTTTTGCATTTGGGAATTAGAAGTCTCATATCTGCAACTCACTAACTAGCCCTGTGGCCTTGGAAAAGTCACTTCACATTCTTGCCTCAGTTTTCTCATTGATATGATGAGGATAAACACAATGCTTGTTTTATCTATGTTACAGAAGCTGTTGGAGCTCAAATGGTGTATTTGAAAGTGCCTATGCCTACATTCCTGATCAAAAATCAGCTAATGGGAACACTTTCTCAGGCAGGTGAGATTGGGATTCAGAGGTGAAAAGATAATCACCACATCTTAGTCTCTAAGAGGATGTCCTTTTCTCCCGCCTATGCACCGTGGTGACAGGAAGGACTTCATCTCTGAGTCTCTAACTATAATCCCTTACCCTGAACCAATGTCAGGGGAGAAGGCAAGAATGCACAGGGTCATGTCCTGATAGGAACTAGTGATTCCTCTTCTCTCAGAACAGGTTCCGTGAGAGGATCACCCACCCAAGGCCAAGAGTACTCAGGTCCCATCTTACAGCTGTGATAATGATAGTTCCTTAAATTTGTACCACATTTCTTCATTCAGAAAGCCTTCCTCAGGTTTTATCACACTCACTCCTCACAGTAATATTTCACACCAGACTTTATGATCTCCATGAAGCTGAGGCTCATAGATGTTCAGTAATCTGTCCAAGGTTCTGTAACAAAATCTGCCTTATGCCAAAGTGCATCTCCTCCCACCACAGCACAGCTGCTCTGCCTCCCTGTTTGCAGACACAACCAAGAAAAGACCTAGGTCTTCTACAGGATAGACATGGACAGTTGAGTGCTCTCTGATCCTTTTTGGATTAGAAAGTGGGAACACTTCTCTGGTTCTCTGTATCCCTAAATGTGTCCAGTACATGACAAAGTGTCCTCTAAATGGTTAGAAATTGGGCAGGAAGCAGGGCAAGCCTTAGGTGCTGACCAGGATTCAGAAGTGGATGGTTGACCACTGGTGGGTGCTCTGTGTGCTATTGGGGGAAAAGTCATGAAAGGGGCAGAGGAAAAAGGAGCCAGAGTGGCCAAGGCCTTCTCACATTCTGTTTAACACCGAGAAGGATTCCGTGTCCGCGGGCTCTCCTTTTCCCAGGGGGAGAGGGCCCAAACACACGGTAGGGAAACTTGGAGGGGCTCCCAGCAAGGGGCCTCTCTCTGATCAAAAACTGCTTACATGGACCTGGGGCAGATGGGCTGAGAAAAGGGCCTGCGCCGAATCCTGCAGGCAGCATATCAGACTCTGGTCCCAGCTGGGGTAGAATATGAACCCAGGAGTCTTCTGTTAAAGCAAGTGGGAAACTGGTTAGAAGTTCAATGTGGGGTAGGTAGAGCATAAACAAGGCAGTGTGTTGGAAGGAAAAGCCTGAATCTACCTCTCCTTGGGTGCAGAAGACTGGCTGTGAGAATACAATATAGGGGGCAGAGCTGGAGGAACCTGAGGTCATTGACTGCAGAGCCAACCTCCACCCTGGCAACAGAGGGTTATGGAGTCACAGAATGAAGTCTCAGCTCATGCAGGTGGTTGTACGCCATTCCTTGAAGAGAAAAGAGAGCAGAGGCTATTTCTAAGAGTGGCTGGGTGGGAAGACACATTTGCAGGCAGGAAGTATTGTGTGTGTGTGTGTGTGTGTGTGTGTGTGTGTGTGAGAGAGAGAGAGAG
>PVJD01000795.1:0-191171 GCA_004026545.1 Mormoops blainvillei | reverse complement strand
TGCCTCTCTTCTTCCTTTGGGCCCCCTCCTGGAGAGGGTGGGGTGGGGCTATTACAGGTAGCAGCCCCGGCACCGCCACCTTGGCCAGCAAGATTCATAGCCCCAGTCCATGCCCCCTGATGAAAGTGACCCACCACTGAAACCCCATCAGCTGCCAGGCAGAGGTGGTCAGGCCTAGTGGCTGCAGACAATGGCCTTATCGGCTGCTACTTGTGCGGGTATAAGCAGGGGATTGGATGGTATCATTCTAATTTACACGGGATTTTGTTTCTTTCCAGGTACTTAGCATGTGGATCTAGGTGATATCAAAGGCAGAGCATTACACAATAAGTAGGCTTAACCTCCATCTCACCCCCTCTCATCCTTCTGTCTCTTTATTGAGGCCGTGAGGATCTGCAGCTGGGGTTGCCATAGTGACCAATTAGGATTACTGAGATGTTCTTGCAGAGAAAAAAGGGAGTATTGATTTAGCTTTAACAGTGGGGCATCAGGGGACTGGGGAGCCCAAGGGTGTTCAGTATTAATAGGGGCAGAGTATGTCACCCTAGAGACTGTCCTGGGATTGAATTCCTTTTGGGCTGGACTTTGTATGTGGTGGAGATCACTGGTAGGCCCTGGCCAGCTCAGAGCGTAGCATCTCCATGCTTGTGCTGAGGGGCATGTAATGGTGTGAGGGCTGAAGGGTACAGTGGGAGCGATGGCATCCCTAGTAGTTAGAGTGACTCTCAAGAGAAATGGAATTGCTTGACTCAGGTAGTGGGAGGCTTAGATGCCCAGGCAGTGTCACCCCAACCATGAGCTTCCTGTTGGCTCTTCAAAGGTATATCCAGGTGGTCTGATAGCCCTGCATGGGAATACACAGTGTGTACCCAGACTTAGGATCTTTGAATGGGGCAAAACCCTTGCTATAATTATGTGCAAAATCCTCTCCCTTTAACTATTCCTACTTTAGGAACTTGGAGACCAAGAGGGTATGGGGGGGACACGGACTGCAGGGTACAATGGGGCTTGAGGCTGGCATAATGCAGCTGTGTGGCTGTGGAGAAGCCATGTAACATAACCTAACCTCAGTTTATTTGTAGACAAAGGGTCACAATATCTACTGAATGGGAGGACTTTACAGAGTAGAACTTGTGTTGATGATGAGGACAATCTTGGCACATTGTAAGTATAACAGACTGAACTGAGAGCAGTTCCGGACAGAGAACTGGAAACTGGGGGAGAGGGAGAGAGAAGGGTGGAAGATGGAAGTTTGGAGAAACAAGGGAGGAATTCAGGGGGCTTCTGGATCTAGGAGGAGAAAGGACCAAGAGCCCATGGGCAGAGTGAAAGGAGAGAGGCAAATCATAAAGGGCAGTGGAGGTCAGGGGGAGCGGTGCCAAGGAGGGAGCAGAGGCAACAAGACCCTTTGCAGCATGGGAGGGCTGAAGAGGCTCTGATTCCACTAGATGAGACTTTTATCCTTTTTGTCATTCCCAAATTCAGAGAAGTTGAGTCTTCTAACATTCCTTAGATGTAAAAAAGAGAGAACTTCACCAGCAGGTGCCTCATTCCCAAGAAAAAGGAGGCTCTGTCCTGAGGCTGAGCAAGTGCATCTGGCTGTGTAGTTAAGTGTGGCCTGGCTGATTGGGAACCCCTGGAAAAAGCCTCCCCTGCACCCCACCTTAGTGGTGGGCTGCAAGCAAGCAGCGCTAAGCTAACTAACTCCCTGCCCCTCAGGGGCCATTCCATACCACATCCAGCCTACATCATGTCTCTGCTCCCCCACCTGCCCCCCATCAGTGGGCCCCAGGGCTTAAAATTAGAGAATAGAGGAGAAAAAGGACCTAGGAAAAAACAGCTTCTTCCCATCCCCTGCCTCTGCAGGATTTAATAACTGCCCTCCTTAAAGATCAGGAGACATGATTAATTCTGACTTGAGGATTATTAAAATGCTTCCACCAAGCATCTGGCATTAAAAGTTTTAAATCAATTAGTCTATTGTTTGGGGAAGAGTGTTCTCGTTAGCACAGCTGCAAGAGGCCATTCATGTTGCTGTTGGGTTGGGAGATATTATCCTGGAGGAAGGGCTCAGTCTCCCCTGGGAATTAATGAGACACCCATTGGGCTCCAAGAACTTCTCCTGGCTCCCAAGCCAGGGCATCTCTCACCTAAGTCACTGTGCGTTCCATTTCCAAGTTGTTCTCTCTCCCATCTCCACAGGGTTACCAGGTAAATTATAGGATGCCCAATTAAATATGGATTTCAGACTATAATGGATGATTTTTTTTTGGTATTTTCATGCAATATTTGGGACACACCTACATTATAAAATTATCTTCTTTGTTGCATACATGAAATTCAAATTTTATTTGGCCTTGTGTGTTTTTATTTGCTAAATCTGACAACTCTGCTCCCCAGCCCTGTTTTGGTAGTCCGACGTCATAGTTGAAGCAGGGCGGCTGGTTTTGTGCCCTGGGCCAGTTATCTACATGCCTCATGTCTTAGGGAGCATTGTCTCCTTTTTCTAGGCCAAGCAAGAACTCTGGGGCACTTAAACATTTATGGGGCTCTCACACAGTATTTTGCAAAACCTCCATTTGATTGATAAAGCATATTGAAAAATTATATTATCAACCAAAACCACTCACCCATCATTGTGTTTAGCATTTAGTCTTGTTGGGGTTATCTAACCATAAACTCCTTGATGGCACAGCTGTTTCTGCCCCACATAGCATCCCCACCATCCAGCTCAGGGCTAACACATGGCAGACCCTCAAGTTGATAAAATGAACTCTTGAGTAAATGAACCTTCTCTGTGTTCTAACCCAGGCTCCTGAGTAACTAGACTGGTCATTTATAAATTACAAAGTGTTGTGTACAAAAAATGACCAGGGTAAGAACCAATCTTTAGCCCACTAGACCAGGCATTGGACCAAGGGCTAGGATCCCTAGGCTCAATGTGGATGCAAGTCCTGGTTTTCGCTAATATATCTTGTACCCTTTGTTAAGCCCATGTGCTTCTCCGGGCTCTGATTTTCTCATCTCTATATTGAGGGAGTCATGCTTGGTGGTCTTTATAGTCCAGATATTCTGAGACAGCTCCATGGGTGCCAAGCTTTGGGTGGGTCAAATTGAATGCTGAATCCTGGATCTCATCTTGGTCCCAGTGCCTGGTAAAGCCATGCATGGTAATGGTCCATTTTAGAAGTCCAGGAAAGGCTTGGTTGCATGGTGTCCACTGGCCCGTGTTACTGGTGTCATTTTGGGTTTCAGTAACCTCTCTACAAAGGGGATCAGGCTTTGGCTCTCTTGCCCACTAAGAAGGAGGGGAGAGGGAGGAGACCCCACCCTTCCTGACTGCATCCCATTTAAGTCTCCTTTGACCCTTGGCCACACCTCAGATATTTCTTTTCAGCCTCTTCAGTCGGCCCAGATTTATCCTGCCTCATGTCTCTCATGTAAAATGCATCTCCCGACACTTTGCCAGGTTAAATGATTTAACAGCCAAGGCAGAGAGAATTAGGGGTCTGGGAGCAGGAGGCAATGCCTGCTTTTCAGATGAGATTGGAAAGGAGATGGAGATTGGTGGTGATGATAATCTCTTATTTTAATAATATAAAATAACTGTCCCACTGAATCAGAGTGAGCGATGAGTTCTGTGGCCTGGGGTTAGAGACAGCCCAGCCTGAAGAAGACAGCCAGGGAAATGCAGGATACCTCTTTTCCTCTCTTTTGCTCCCTCTCTCTTGTGTTTCTCTTTTGAAGAAGATTCATGCCAGCACCATCCTGTGACCCCTTGGGTCTGGCATTAATAAAAATGTGGGTAGCCAGGGAGACTGGAAGGGAGGGTGGTAGATTTGGGGAGTGTGTGTGTGTGAGAGAGAGAGACAGTGAGAGAGAGAAAGAGAGAGATAGAGAGATAGAGAGGAAGAAAAAGAAAAAGGAAGGAAAAAGAAATCTGGGGAGACTGGTGACCACCTTCCTTTGTGATCCATTGATAGGAAAGAGCCTGATTTGTGACCCTGGCAAAGGCAGGGGCCTGGACTGGATGATACCTAGGAGAGGAGGGGACTACTAATTGGGACACAAACTCATGGGACGCTAGGTTCTGGCCTCAGTGAACCTGGGGGAATGACCCGTCTTCCATCAATCCCTCGATTGGTAAACACATATGGAACACCTATCATGTGCTGGTCTTCTGAGGTTGGCTGGGCCAAACCAGGCGGTTCCAAAAGGAGCCAGGTGGTGGGGAGCAAACTCTATAGCACATGTCAGCTCAGCAGGGCTCCCTTTCACAGCAGGCCGCTAATAGCTGAGGAGCTGCAGAACTGTCTTCTTCCCTGGGATTAGCTCATTACTCCGGCCCTACTCAGATTCTGTTAGGTTCAAAGGTCAGAACTGGATATGCAGCTAATGAGTCAAACACTCTGTCTACCTCTCTGTGTCCGGTCACTCACTCTTTCCTGCCTCCCTGCAGACAATTGCCGGTGTCAGAGCTATATGGAGTGGACCAGAGGCTGCGACTGCCTGAGCTGTTGGGGGACCTTCCTTCCCTTTCTCAGTGAATGGAAGTGTGCTCTATTTACTGTACTTGTTTATTGTGGACAATAAATCCACTCTCACTGGAGCTTCTAAAAGTCAGAATTCATAGAGCACATGGCAAAGTGGGGAGAACTGATCACAGAGAATGGCCTCACTCCCTGCTCTTGCAATCTCTACTCCTCATTAGTCAACAGCCACTTACAACAACTCAGTATGTGTTGGGTCCATGCTAGGCAAGAAGGGTACAAAGCTGGGTGGATTAATTGGTTCATTTTTTAACATAAATGTTTAGTGACTATCTGAGGAAACAGTGGGTTATAGTGCTTGAACTGAGGACTTTGGAACCAGACTTTCTGGGTTTGAGTCTGCCGCTGACTGGCTGGGTTAACTTAGACAAGTTAGGACCTTTGTCTCTGTTTCCTCATCTGAACAATGGGCATAACAAAAATACATCTTCATGCAGTTGTTATGAGCATTATAGGGGTTGATACAAGTAAAGCTAGAAAATGCTAAATAAATGTGGCTATTGTTTCTATGTGGTGATAACAGCTTAGGGTCTCAGAGTCTGAAGTAGGACAAGTCAACATTGAATGGCTGCTTACTGTATAACTGACAATGTTGTTATATCGTTAACTCACTTAATCCTCACAACAGCCTCATAAGGTAGGTCTCTTTACCATTTGTACCATTTTATACAGGAGCAAAGTGAGATTAAGGTCTGTTCTTACATAAGGGTGCCCGGCTAGTAAGTGATGAATCTGGATTTTGATCTCCTTGCCACAATTTATGTCTTGGGGAGACAGGACATACATAATTGTAGAAATGGCATCTTCTTATAATTCAGGTCCAAACACAGCACTGTGGGGTCCACAGAGAGTGATGTGGCTGCCTCTGTCTAGGGACACTGGGAGGGTCCCTGGTGGAGGGGATGTTTAGTTAGAGGTTGAATAGGCATTCTCTAGGTGTAGGAGGAGGGTTAGGCAGGAGGAGGAGGGATGAGTGAAGAGCAGGGCACAGCTGATAACCTCCAACCCAAACGGCTGAAGGGAAAGTATGTGATGGGGCTTGCCCAGGGATGAGGCCGGGAAGGCAAGGGAGAAAAGCAGCATGCAGGGCACTGTCAGCTGTGCTAGGGATGCGGGTTTTCTGTCAAAACAATGGGAGTCACTGTGAGTCTGAGGCGGGGAGCAGCACAGATGCATACTGTGGAAGCTCTTTCTCCTACTGCACCAGGAATACAGACAAAGAAGAAGGGTAGGCTGGAGGCAGTGAGGGTGCTTAGGGTGCTGTTGTCGTCTTCAACGTGTTACCCTAGACAGGCCAGTTCTGCTGCCTACCCAAGGAAGCTGGGGGTGGGGCGAAAGGAAGAATGTTTACAGGCAGAAAGGGATATGGTATCTGTTTCTAATCCTTGAAAGGTGGCAGCATGATTCTGCCAGGGAAAGATGATGTTAGCCCTGAAGGCTACCTGGGAGCTGATGAGAGCGAGGTGTGGATGAACAAGGGTGCAGAAGCCTCGTTGGGAACAGAATAGATTTTAACTGACAATTATTAGCAAAGCTAGCATACATAGCAAGGTGAGTGGGTGGGCGAGGGAACTATTCCAGGCCAAGTCAGGACAGTCTTGAATGGAAGCAAAGAAAGATCTGTTGGCTTAGTACAGGAAGACCTAGGCTGGAGCAGGGCTGAGAGCAGCATGGGCCATGTGGGACAGAAGTAGGGTGTCAGAATAGAAACTCTGGCCCAATGGAAGTAGCCAGGGACCCCAAATCAGAGACAAGGCAGGTTCAAGGCATCACTGAGAATCCCACAGGACCTGAGAACAGGGCCAGCCTAACCTGTTTGGAGAGAAATGCAAGCATCTTGAGCATTCAGTGAAGAAAAGGCGACACAACAAGAAGAGCCCAGAGCCCTGGGGGTCCTCATGGGTTGTGCCTGCCAAGTCAATATTTTGCTAAATGTTCAGTTTGCAATGTGAAGTAAGCGCCCTTCCAACATGTTTCTTTTTATACTCCTTGATATTTTTCTTTTGTTTTTCCATGAAAGTTACATCCCACCCCAGTGCCACTGTGGGTGTGTTTGCAGACCTAAGAGAGGGAGATATACTTCAATGGCTGGGTGGGGTATGAGCAGTTATCTGGAGCATGCAGAGAGATAGAAGAGGAAGCATGGAACAAGGTCAGGAAGGGATCGTGACCATTCGTATGGCAGCTGTACCTTCAGAGGTGGATGGCATAAAATTCTGACAGGAATGGTTATATGGTCGAATAAGTGGAGAATTATTATGGATTTCTGGGTAATTTGGGGGGGAACAACCATATCTGTTTAGCCAGAGCTCTTCTAAAAGGCTCTTTGAATCATACTGGACCTTATATCATAGTCACTTGTGTAGATGGCTCATTGTCTGTACTGGATTGCAAACTTCCTGAAGGCTGCAGTTTTTGCACTCAATTCTGCACCATCCACAGAACTTAGCACAGTATCTTGCCTGTGCTAAGGCAATAGGTTGAACAGCCCTGTGA
This sequence comes from Mormoops blainvillei, assembly GCA_004026545.1. Taxonomy (NCBI): domain Eukaryota; kingdom Metazoa; phylum Chordata; class Mammalia; order Chiroptera; family Mormoopidae; genus Mormoops; species Mormoops blainvillei. Next base: position 184,125 of record PVJD01000795.1, on the reverse strand, counting down.
GTGCATTTGAGACTATAGGAAAGGTACTGTCATACTGCTGTTCTTATGATGAGTTATAGCAGGAGTGGGTGGGTCCCAAGAACAGGCTCCAGTTCCCAGGAAGGCAAGAGTTAAGAACTATTCCAGACTAAGAGTAGAACTATGTTATAAGTCAGTCCATTTGAATGGGAATTCTGGAATCTGGCCCACTGTAGAGACCAAGTAATTCTACCCAGGACACTCAGGGTGAGATACTCAGGGTGGATATTGGGAGTAAGGCAGGGCAACTTGCTGGAGCCAAACAAGATTCAGGAGATTAGTTTACATCTCTATCACCCAGGCCACTGCAATAATCTCCTAAATTGTCTACTCTATAGCCTCTTCTCCCTGCTTCCAGCCCTCAACCAATTGACTAGCCATCATCCTTTATCATTCTCTAGTTCAGAACTTTCAGAAACTCCCGGGGGCCTCAGAAAGAAGTCCAAACTCCAAAGTCCCTACCCAATCTACCTTACCTTCAATTCTCTGCCCCCTCTGCCCATGCAACATTTACTGCTCAGGACTGGAGCTTATTTATAACTCCCCACACCCCATCTCCAGTGTACTTTGCAATTTCCTACCTAGACACCTTTTCCTAGGCCTCATCCTAGGCTCTTCCACAGACCCGCAACTACAACCACTGCCTGAGCCCAGTTTTATTCTTATCTCTTTCAGGAAGACTTTTTTGGCTTCCCTGGCCCACATTCCTCTTCAGTCTAACATCTGTTGCGTGTGTACCATGTGCCAAGCACTCTATGTGTGTTGCATCATTTAGTCCTCCCAGGAGCTCCATGACTTCAGCTCTGCTGTTAATTCCAAAGGCAAAGTACCTTGCTCAAAGTTATATTGCTGCAACCTCAATACAAGTATTGAACCGGGTATTTCAAAAGCCCAAGCACTGTTCTTAATCCTGTAATGTACAAAATAATATTTAGGTCCTTTCACTTGTTATGCAAAGAATAAATAGCTTCCCCTCCCCTCTCTAATACTGAGTGCTATGAGTACTATATGAAAATGGGGAGGTTTAGCATTTATCTTTGGAGGCAGTATGATATTTTATAAATATACTGAACTAGGATTAAGAGAATCTGTTTCTTCACTCTTCCTTGGGTATATCATTCAAGATTTTTGGGCCTGTTGTTTACTATGTTAAAAGCAAAAAATAACTCCCATGCCTTGAACCTTGGTGAAGGTCAAATTAAACAAAGCTCTGTCCCCATTCTGTAAACTGCAAAAGTAAGGTGTAATTATTATTGTTGTCACCATTTTTATCGTTTCTCTCTGAAGATGAATTACGTCCTGAATAGAATGATAGGCAGTGGACAGAAAGGATGGTATCCTGAATAGTGAAGGACAAAGGACAAAGGCGCGCAGTGGACATTTAAAAAATTTTATTGGGTTTGGTTAGGTTTAACCAACACTAGCAATCAGATCAAGATACTTCTGCTAGGAAGTCATAGATAGGCTGATGGATAGGCTTCAGGGCATCCATGAAGCTTCTAATATTGGACAATTCTGGGAAGAGGGCCCATTAGTTGCATTAGATTCTGGGGACCAAGTCTGTGTACTCAGAAAGATAAGGAAGTAGTGGTCTAAGGAAAGGGACCTGGGCACGGAATCAGGAACCAGTAGCTAGAAAGTGAGCCTGACTCAAAAATGAAAGTCAGGGATGAGGAGTGCTAGGGGTTACTGGAAGTGGGGCTGCTAGTCCAGCTAATTTGAAGCCTATCTGGCAGGTTCTTGGACAAGTTTATCTTCAGGCTATTGAAGGGTCTTACAAGGAGGCAGCCTTATATCTACATGTGAGGCCAGATCCATCCACAGATGAAATGGACTTCCAGGGAGCAGCAAGTTTCCTGTCCTGAGAAGCAGCCAAGCGCTGAATGAACCCATTGCAGGTTCTGTGGAAGGGATTTGAGAATTAGGTGAGCTGTTGGGCTATAATGTCCCTCAGCTTCCTTACCTTTGAATTGTTTCTCTGATCAATGTGTTAAGCAATGTAAAGCAAACATGATCATTTTGCTGAGTACCTGTGCTATAGCTACTTTGAGCCCCCCAATCCCTTAACCTGTTGTGTTCTCAATTTTGTATTTCTGAGCTGGTTGTGATGTGATTGTTTCACAGCTCGCAATGAAGAGATCAGTGTGGAAGAGAACAGAAGGTTTGGGCTGGGTCTCCAAAGCCATGTCTAAGGAGAAGAAAGTGATCCTGGTGGAGCTGCCAGAGTTCAGAGCAGATTGTGTTCCACAGAGCAGTGGATAGACAGACTCGATACTAGGTGTTGTGACAAAAAGGGAAATTCTGAATGAAACAAAATTAAAACAGTTTTTGCTTATTTGCTAGCTTGTTTTACTTCTTCAAACCTTGTGACATTCCAAGAGGGAGTGTGATATGTGGCAATTCCCAATATTTTTTCCCCAGCATAGAACCTTCTTTTCCCCAAAGAGCAATTCCAAAGAATACTCTAATATTGCCCAAGACAACTTTGTCAGATGCCCCCTGTCTTTTCCACTTCCTGTCTGTCTCTCCTTTCATTTTCTCCAACCCTTTTCCTCAGCCAGGACTCTGTAGGGAGACATCTGGAGCTTCGAGAAGACCCCTCCTCAGCCCAGTAGGATTTCTGCAAGTGGTATAGGTTTAGGCATGTAATGAATTTAGATTTAATTTGCAAGTGAAAAAGCTTGCTTTCTTTTGTAGCTTACACCAAAGCTCAAACGTCTAAGCTTCCAGGGTTTAAGTCTAATTAACTGTATTTCACAGCTTATTTAAAGAAAAGAATGGAGGCATTAAAATTGTAAAATCTAATTTTTGAGTAAATCTTTCAGTGCAAAATTAATGTCGCAGTATTAGAGCTGCCTTGGCAATATATCTCTTGTCTTCAAATTTCAAAATGAGCTTTTGCAAACATGAAATTATTCATTAGACTGTCTAGTAAAGAGATAAATAAGTGTCTCTTCAAATCCTAGATCTTTTCTTCTCTATTTAGCCAAAGACAGAATTATTTGGTTTGAGGGCAAGTGGGTCGATTACATTTGTGAATTTTGACAGGTAAGAAAAGAAGCAAAGGAGGCAGGAACTGTGTATGTCCAGGGAGTTGGGGCAGAGATTGAGTCCTAGCCTTCTCCCGAGACATTGGCCTTGAGGGACAATGAAATGTCTCAATAACTACAGTGGGGCTGGGGAGTACTGGTCTGTTGGGCAGCTGCTCTGGTTTAAATCCCCAGGTCCTATAGTACCTTCAGGTGGGCAGTGGCTCATTCATTCTCATAACCAAATGCTCACCATCCTGTCTGACCCATCACTGAGACAAGTTTCACTTCTCTTCTTCTCTGTCCCCATTCCTACTGCCCTAATACAGATGCTCATCCACCCACCTTTCCATTCTTACCTGCAACTTTCCCTCACCGGTCTCACTGTGTAGTCTCACTAGATGTGCCTAACATGTTCACCACCCTGAGCCTTTGCACATGCTCTTACAAAACCCTAAGTCACCCCTCAATCTCCCTCCCTACTTGATGATGAGTTCCTCCAGGATGGGCAATACATTCAATTCTCCCCTTTTTTTAAAAGTATATTTTATTGATTATGCTATTACAGTTCTCTCATTTCTTCCTTCCCTTTATTCCCCTTCCACCCTGCACCCCTTTCCCCACCAGCATCCCCTCCTGCCTTAGTTCATCTCCATGGGCCGTACATGTAAGTTCTTTGGCTTCTCCATTTCCTGTACTATTCTTAACCTCCACCTGTCTATTTTGTGTCTACCAATTATGCTTCTTATTCCCTTTACCTTTTCCCCCATTCTTCCCCTCCCAAACTCCACTGATAACCTTCCATGTGATCTCCATTTCTGTGATTCTGTTCCTGTTCTAGTCGTTTGCTTAGTTTGTTTTTGGCTTTATTTTTTAGGTTCAGTTGTTGATGGTTGTGACTTTGTTGTCATTTTACTGTTCACACTTTTGATTTTTTTCTTTTTCTTACATAAGTCCCTTTAACATTTAATATAATAAGGGCTTGGTGATAATGAATTCCTTTAGCTTTACCTTGTCTGGGAAGCCCTTCCATTCTAAATGATAGCTTTTATCTGCCCTTCCATTCTAAATAATAGCTTTGCCAGATAGAGTAATCTTGGATGTAGATCCTTGCCTTTCATGACTTTGAATACTTCTTTCCAGCCCCTTCTTGCCTGGAAGATTTCTTTTGAGAAATCAACTGACAGTCTTATGGGAACTCCTTTGTAGGTAACTCTCTGCTTTTCTCTTGCTTCCTTTAAGATTTCCTCCTTATCTTTAATCTTGGGTAGTCTAATTATGATGTGTCTTGGTGTGTTCCTCTTTGGGTCCAACATCTTTGGGACTCCCTGAGCTCCCTGGACTTGTATGTCTAGTTCCTTAGCCAGTTTGGGGAAGTTTTCTTTCATTATTTTTTCAAATAAGTTTTCAATTTCTTGCTCTTCCTCTTCTCCTTCTGGCACCCCTGTGATCCAGATGTTGGAACGTTTAAAGTTATCCTGGGGATTCCTGAGCCTCTCCTCATTTTTTTGGATTCTTGGTGTTTCTTCATTCTGTTTTGGTTGAATATTTATTTCTTCTTCCTGCTCCAAATTATTGATTTGAGTCCCGGTTTCCTTCCCTTCACTGTTGGTTCACTGTATATTTTTATTTCACTTTGTATAGCCTTCACTTCTTCCTTTATTTTGCGGTCATACTAATTTCTGTGAGCACCCTGATTACCAGTGTTTTGAACTCTGCACCTGATAGGTTGGCTATGCTCTCATCGCTAGTTGTTTTTCTGGAGTTTTGATCTGTTCTTTCATTTGGGTCATATTTCTTTGTCTTGGTGCACCTGTTATGTTGTAGAGGGCAGAGCATTAGGTATTCGCCAGGGTGGGGCAATCAACGTCATTTTGTTGTGGCCCTGCATGTGGGGGAGGGGTCAGAGAGGGAACAGTGCTGCTTGCTCGGCTCTTGCCCTGCTTTCAGGCACTTCCCCCCCACCCCCCACACAAGTGAACTGTGCCCTTCTAGGTGCTGCCCTGGTGCTGATTCCTGGGTGGATGCCCTTGTGTCCATTCTAGAACCCCATAGGCCCCTCCAAAGGACTCTCTTGTGAGACTGGCAGTTTCTCCCACTGCTGCAACCCCCTCAGATTTTAAACTCAGAGGTTTGGAGGCTTTATTTCCCTGAGCTGGAACCCTGGGTTGCACAGTCTGTCTCACTCCCCACTTGTTCCTCCTGGTTTATCCATATGTGAATGTGGGAGCTCCAGGTCTGCCAGCCGTTGTCTTGCTCCCCCAGTCCACCAGCTGGTATCTTGCCATGCATCCTCTCTGCCCCAGCTGCCCATCTCCACCCCTCCTACCAGTCTGGATGAATGTTTCTTCTTTAACTCCTTGGTTGTTGGACTTTCACACAGCTCCATTTTCTGGCAGTTCTGGTTGTTTTCCATTTTTAAATTGGTTGTTATCTTTCTTTTGGTTGTGTAAGGAAGCAAAGTGGGTCTACCTATGCCTGCATCTTGGCCAGAAGCCTTCAATTCTCCTTTATATCTCTATTGTCTAGCACAATAGTTGGTATACAGTAGCTGCTCACTGAGTGTTTGTTGCTGATGGTGAAGATGACTAGTGGAATATGAAACTAAATAAATGTTCAGGAACTTGAGCTTCATGTTTTTCAAACTTTCACTTCATTAGTAGCTGTTCCCTTTTACCTACAATAATAGCAAGTTGTGGGGAATGAAAGTTGGGGAGCTGGGCATTGGGGCACCTCAACCTGGAATCTGTGTGGTAAGAGGTATGGAAAGAATATACCTGTGCGGGAATTTAGCTCTCTTTCCTATTTTCTGAGGGAATGTGAGCAAGATATTTCACTTTTCTAAGTCTATTTCCTGTCCTGCAAAATGGGAATAATAAAGCCTAAAGGCAGGAGTCTTGTGAGGCTTAGAGATAATGGAGAGATGATATAATGGGAAGTACCTACCTAATATTGTTACCCAGCTCATAGCACACCTTTAGAAATTGGTAGCCACTTTATTTGACAGTATACAACAGAGGGATGAGGTTTAAGCAAGCTAACATTTACATACCACTTTTGCTTATTTACTTGTTTATTAAGTCTTTTGCTCATTTATCCATGCATTCAACACGTATTCATTACATTTGTACTGAGTACAGGAAGTGTGCTGGGTGCCAGGGCCTTGGCACTGAATTAGATGCTCACTCTGTTTTCCATCTCCTACATGTTGTTAGAATCAAGCAATATTTCCCATTTCCTTTGCCAGTAACCCAACCCAAGCTGCCAATGTCTCCTGCTTGATCTATTACAATAGCTTCCTAGTCTGCCTAACTTCACTTTGCTTTACTCCAATCCATTTCCTTCAGAACAGAGTATTTTAAAATACAAACGGACTACTGATTGAAGCCCTTACTAGCTCCTGATTGTCCACTGGACATAGTCCATGAGCTGCCATGTAGCTTAGAAGGACTGGCTGGGTCCCCGCCTACCCCTTCAGCTGCATCTCTCCTTATGTCTCTACCACAGGCCAACAGAGCTACGCAACAGAACTAGGTAGATCCTGGAGTCTCCCCTCCAAGCCTTCCCAAAGCTATTCCTACTGCCTGGAAAATTCCTTGCCTTTCCATCTCTCATCACCTTCTCCTTGTGTTGGCCCAAGGTCTATTCATCCACCGTTTGGTATAAAGGATTTCTTCCTGGGGCCTTTTTCACTCCCAGATCAGGAGGGGCGCCCCTCTCAAGAGCCACACCAGAGCCCTGGTCTTCCCTATTATGGCATTTACTATGTGTTATTGATAGTTTCTCCCCACACCCATCCTGTAGTGTCACATTCAAAAGCAGCAGAAGACACATATCCAAAAGCACTTAAAAATTATTTAAATCTTTTATGAAGCCACTTGACAAATGCCAAAGGGACATTCATTCCTAAGATACAGCAAACCTTAAAAAAAAAAACCAAAAGCACCTTTTCTTTCTCCCTCTGTCTCTCCCTGTCCTGCAGAGTGGGGTGGCATCACCACTTTTGTTCTCTCCTGTTCCCCTTTCCCAAAGCCACCCCACACAGCTCTAGCTCACTCTCGCTTCCTTTACCTTTCTAGATTTTCATTCACAAGTAACTTTCTTCACTTTCATTCTTATTTTTAAACTAAAAAAAACAAAGTTCAAATATTCATACAAACACAGAACATAGTATGACCAACATTCTTGTCTCCCTACACTGATGAAAGAGAGGTTAACATTTTGTCCCATTTTCCTCAGCTTTCTGCCTGTTCTAATCAGGTGGTCTGGTGGAGGAGGGCCCAAACTCAGCAGTGGTCCAGGGAATTGTGGAGAACGGCCAACTTCAGTGAGCACACCCTGCAGAGGGCCAGCTCCCACTGACCATGGCCTCTTGAAGAGATTCTTTTCAATTTTCCCTGATCACCTCAGTATTCCCAGCACCTGGAATGGGACCAGGCCCATGGCTGAATGAAAGAATGAAGGAGTGTAGGTCCAGTGTTACCACATCACCTGAATTTATCAAGACAAGCCAGGAATCTGAAGTTAATGAGAAATTTGAATTTTGATTGCTGGGAACCATTTCAAAATTACAAAATATTAATGCTGGGCCAGGTATCCATGTTGGGTAATGACTCTGACCCTAGCTTACTTGCTACAGTAGTGACAGAAGGGTGATGTCCAAATGTCCATGGCTCCTTCTCATTAGAAGGCAAGGGCCCTGGGGAGGAAGGCTGGTAGTACTCATAAGTAAATAAGTATGTCAGAGCTGTAAGCTTTGGGAGGACAGGGCAGTGTCCTGTTTCCTGGGAACTATAGGCCTGACACAGGGCCAAAACTAAGTAGGTGTTCAGTACATGTGTGCTGAAGGAACAGTGTGTTCAGGGGTGGGATCAATCTCTTGAGTTCTTTGGTTAGCTCCTTGGCACCCTTCTCCCCACAGAGCATCACAACACTTGTCCTTAACTGTGGGCAGGTGCCATTCTGCTTGGTACAGTTCCCATGCTGTGGAGAGAAAGTGAGTCCAGGGTAGCCCAGGGTGGGGTGGGATCATGTACTAACTCTGCTGCATTCTAGCCCAACTCTGCTAATGATGGGCTGTGTGACTTTGAAAAGGACATGTACCCTCTCTGGTCCTACTTGTATGTGGGGGGTGGATTCCCACTGCTCAGTGCCCACCAGCTGAAAAGCCTTTTCTTCCAGGTGAGGTCAGAGCAGAGGAAATAGTGAGTGTCCAGGTGGGTGAGGAGGAAGCCCTGACAGACAGGGGTGGCTGCACCTGCTGCCCTGTGTTTCAGCAGCTCCACCTACAGGCAGACAGAAAATCCATCTTGGGCCCCGTTAGGTCTCCAGGCAGCGGGGAGCCAGAGCACTTGCTGTTTGTTTATTCCGAGAAATCTTGGTCCGATGGGAACTCCTTTGAAGTAATCACTTCTCAGAGCCAATCAGTGCCTGGCCACACTCTGTGAACGATCCAGTGGGGAGATGGTGGGTTGGCTGTCTCACTGTGGCAAAGGTGGTGGTTGTGGGGGAGTGTGTCTGGATGTCCCAGGTAGGGGTGTGGCAGTGTGCAGAGTTAATAGCGGGTTTCATGTACATCCAGGCTGCCCCTCCCCTCCCAGCCCATATTGTTTCTTCAGCCTGACTTGTGAGCCCAGAAGCAGCTTTTCAGAAGGTCACTAGACCCGGAGAAGTGTGGGAGAGGCACTGGAAGGCCAGGCAGTGGGGAGAGGAAGGGAAGTGGTGAGGGGAGGGGCTGAACCCAAGCCTCAGTGCTTCTCATGATGAGTTGTGATCTTCTCAAGTTGCCTTGCCTTTCTCAGCCTCCATTTCCTTGTTGCTAAAATGGAGCCATCTGCTTAGAGAAAGATGGAGTCTAGGGCAGGGTCCAGATGCACCTCAGAGTTGACTCCTTTTGAATATAAGGCTCAAAGAGACTTAGCACCAGCCAAGTGAGGGGCAGGTCGAAACCCAGGCCCACATTGTGGACTCTGACTCCTGGTCTAGGACCCTGTTCTTAACCCTTACAGAGGGGGTGCCCACATGGGCTCCACTGGCTGCATCTCATAGCCCCTCGTATCTGCAATTTCGCCTTTTATCTGAAGCTTCTGCACCACCTCTCTGGACCCCTAAGGGAGGGCTCAAGCCTGGATTCCTCCTCCTTCCCTCCTCCTGCCCCAGCAGGAGTGCTCCAGGGAGCTGGAGTGGCCTGCCTTTTCTGTGCTGTTGTGGGATTTGGCCCAGGGCAGACAGGTGCCTTCTGGTCTACAGTAGCCTGGTCTAGGCTTCCAGAAACATGTAGGGTGACTTGAAACCTTCAAGCTTATAGGCTTGAGCTTCTGAGAAGCAGGATAAATAAACCTGGGCCCAAGAGGAAACTCATTCTTCTTTCTTTCCTCTGCCTTCCGATCCATGAAAGTCAAGTTCTCAAAGCTTTACTGTCCCACAAGTGCCTTCAAATGGGTCTCATTGTTTTATTTATTGTGCTTATCACAAGTGCAGGCAACCTGGAGATTTCTAGGCCTGTGGAGACCTCTTTCAGGGAGTGTTGACATTTCTGGGGGATCTGAATGGTCCTTAGGGTCTTTCTTTCTCTGGGAAGGTCATACTCAGAGAGGGGGTGTCCTAGTGGGGGTTTTCCAGGTAGGTCATTCCTGCAGGTCCTCCCATGCCCAGCAGGCCTGGGCACAATTCTCCATCCATGCTCTATTGCCCTGCATAGCTAGGATTGTGTCCAGCCCAGGTAACTCCCAGGGCTCTCCCTTCACACCATCCTGGTGTGACCCCGTCCTGCTGTGGAAGGCTCAGTACTGTGAGATTTTTTAATGAAACAGCATTAATGTGAACCAAGTGCTTACTCTGTGCATGTGTGTGTGTGTGTGTGTGTGTGTGTATGTTGGGGAGTGGGGAGATGACAAAATAAAGGAGGCCTGTCCTGAGGGCCTCTGTGGCCCCCAGACCACTGGAGGGAGAGGGAGGCATTCATCAAGCACCCTGCCACCTCCTGGCCTGCCATACATAGTGCAATGATGAGGTAAAAGGTGGAGGGAGAGACAGATACTTATATGAATGGGTGGAAGGAGACCTCCTGAAGGTCAGCAGGAAGGCAAGGGGGATGTGTTAGATGGAAGGACTGAGGTACAAAGGCAGGGAGTACAGGTGAGTTTGGGGGATGAATGGTGAGCTTCCTGGTGTGGCAGAAGAAAAAGAAGGTCAGGGATGGGTAATGGGAGGTTAGAGTAAGCCAGGCCATGGAAGGCTCAGCTTTGCTCTGTAGGCAACTGAAATTGTCTGCCAGTTTTTGAGGAGTCCCCTGGGTGGCTATGTCCCCAGCAAGCATACAACTTGACACAGTGCTGGGACCATGCTCTCAGCAGTTCCTGGAAGGCTTGTTGACAGAGAGGAGCGGGGCTCCAGTTGGAATTAAATGCAGTACCTGGGCTTGGAGCAAGAGCTTTCTGGTCACAAGCTTTGCTGGACATCCAGCCCTTCCCTTCCTTCTAGATAACTTGTAGAAAGGCACACTATGAGAGACTCACCCTCAGAGTATGCACCTGCTGCCTCTAAGTGGGCTCAAAGTGGGTCCCACCTGTGCCCTTCCAGGCACTTGGGTGTGGCAGTCGACAGAGCCAAGACCGGTTGTGTAATCTTTGCTAACCCCCCACCTCTCTGGGTCTGGTTATCATCTTTGCAGTGTGGTCAATATTACCTTTTTTTCTTTTTGCCAACATAAGATAACATATATATAAAAGTGCTTTGAAAGCTGTATTATTATATAGAATCAAAGTATTAACTTTTTTTTCTTTTCTTTTATTATTTCTCATCTTTTCTCAACCTGTCCTATAAGTGAGCCAGGACCAAAGGCCTCTTCCTTACACGTCACAATGGCTGTCTGTTGTGGAGGGATGACTGGATCACCTCTGTGCTTTGGCAATCCCAGGCAGTGAGGCTGGAGGGGTACAGAGGCTTGGGCTTGGTAATGAGCAAAGTGCCTGTGCTTGGGCCCAGGAGAAGATGCTGGAAAGTCATGAGCAAATTTTTTGATGTCATCATTGATGTTGTTTGTCTCCTCCTCCTCGTCCTCTTCCTACTTTTTCTTCATCTTCATAATGTACTGGACTCCAAATGCCCTTGTACCCATCTTTTCCTTTGGGAATCCCTTGTTTCTCAATTCTGAAGGGTTTTCCTTTTTTCTCCCAGAAGCATGCCCTGATTCCCCATGTGGCCATGGTCTCTCATCTCCCAGGGCACTTGCTGGTCTCTCTCTCGTGGCAATTTCTCACTGCACTGTTTTTGAAAGTCATTTGTGGAGATTTCTTTTCCTTCATGTTGGATTAGGCTCCTCAAGGGAAGGAACCATGTCTTCTGGGCCCTGTGTCCCCTTCTCAATATTCCTTGGACCCAAGAAGCCTCCATGAATACTAGAGGGATTAAGAATCATCTGTGTTCAGGAAGTGTCAGTGAGACCCGTGCTGGGCTGGATGCTGAGACAACTCTCTGGAAGTTCATTTTCTAAGTCAGCTCCACACCAGCTCAGTTCTGCAAAATGTGCTACCTGTTGAGCACAGGGACAGAGGACCGGCAATGCAGGTCTTCCCTGTCAGCCACCTCTGCGCTCCTGCCCGGAGCCATCAGCTGGATCTGGAGTCCTTAGTGCCTAATCCATTTTATGCCCTTTTCAAGGCTGGAAGTGAGGTCTGCCTGGACACACAGGGGCGAGGCAAAGAGAGAGGGCAGGAGAGAATGGAAGGTAGAAGTGGAGGTGGGGGAGGAGACGGAGGCCCACTCTCCTCTGAGGAGTCCCAAACTCCCACGCAGTCCAGGGAGGTGGAGGAGCAATTCTGCACCCTCCTTGTTCCTGCCCTCATGACGCCTGAGCTCCTTCTTTGTCCTGGTAAAATTATTACTAATTTCTAGATTGCTATGTGCCTGTTGTTCTCAGGCACGTTGGGGCCTGTCTCTGCAGGGGCCTATGGCTGACCTCCTTCTGAAGAGGGAGAAACTATGGCAAGGAGGACGAAGGAGCAAGAAAGATAGGCAATTGTCCTCTTGTCTCTCTTGGTTTATAGCTGGTGGCCCTCTCAGGATGAGGGCTGGGGAGTCTGGGCCTGGGCTGTGGTTCACATTCACGCACAAAGGTGGCAAACACTGACAAACCAACACCTATAAAACTGTTCACACCCACATAAAACTGCCTGTACATACAGGCACCACATGCTCAGTGATTCACACATATTAAGGCAGGTCCTGAGCAATCAGTGGACACAAGTAACCCACAGATGGGGAGGCTCCACAGCCCAGCTGTAACAGTTGCATAGGCCCAGATACCCCATGTCCAGGTATGTGCAAATGTCTGGAGATCTGAGGGTGATAATTAATTGCCTCTCTCTTCCCACCAATTTTGAACCAAGTAAAAACTAGACACAACCGGAAAATAGTGACCAAAATATGTCTCTTTCATTTCTTTTTAAAGACACATACATTTTCACATTTCTGAAATTGGGGTGTGTTTTACAATTGACAGCCTATTAGGTTTGTTGAAACACTGGCTTTATTGCCAGCAAAGTTGATTTAAAGAAATGAGGCTCACAGAGGCTTTCTTTCCTTCCCTCCTGTGTTGAGTTTGCCCAGAGTCACAAGCCAAGAACTCAGACACCTGAGGCCTCCTTGCTCTGGGCAGAGCCTGCCTTGGTCGGCTACCCTGCTGGAAAGGGGGGATGTGTGCTTTCCACCCTGACCTCGCCCAAGCAGGCACCATGCCTCAACCCTTGCTGAGCCTTACCAATTGCATAAGAAGAGTGACTGAAGGAAGTAAGGCAGGTGGAGAGAAGAGAGGAAGATTTCTTCCCACTACTTTCCCATTGTATGAGTCAGGGCAGGAGAGCAGGGAATGGTTTTCCCTTTAAGATGGGCACTTCTGGGTACCCAGGAATGGGGGGAATGGGTAAAGGCTTATAAAATCACACTTACCCACACACGATTTGCATATTCAAGTGTGCATTACACTAGCAGATTCAGGTGGGTGAGACCGTACTTATAAACAGATCTATGGGGTACAGATGGCGCTAGGCATGAGCACAGAGACCCAAGAAACAAGTGCAGCCTCACGCACACACATGCTCCCGTGGGTGCACACAGGTCCTCATATGTAGGCGCATTTGTATGCAGGTGCCTACACTATGAGCCCTCACATCCCGGATGTCGGCCAGTGTTGTCCTGCAGGGAGCCATGGGCTATTTGACAGTGGAAGACAGAGTTGCTCAGCTCTCCTCAGAGGCCACTTTATGAAGCTCCTTAAGCCAGAAGGCTGCTGTGGGCTAAGTGTTGGCAGAGTGATTGGCATCCAGCCCATCACTGTGGTGGTTTTTTTCCCAGTGCACAGCAGATTGTTAGTCAGGGACTCTTGATGTTGGTTCTCAGTCTTCTGGAGGACTCTTGGGCAGCTTTGACCCCACCGGTCTTGAGACCTGGGAGAAAGCCCCCACCCACCCCCTTCCTCCTGAATTCTCCTTGAAGCCTGCCCCTCTGCAGGCTACCCTAGCATGCCACGTCTAGAAGGGCTGGAGGCCATGTGGTTCACCTCTGCATTGTCCAGCTGAGGAAGCCAAGTCTTCTTTATTTTATCTCCTCAAACCCTCCCTGTACAGATGCCATCATTAGTCACAGACCGGCAGCTCTCCATGTCTCCCTGTCATTTCTGGACTGTGCTTGCCCACTTCTCATTAAACTGGAAGCGCCCCATGGACAGGGACCATGCCTTCTCATTAAACTATGAATATCTATCAGGCAGTTTAGAACTGACAGCTAGAGATCTCCTAGTCCAGGCCCATATCTTACTGATGAGGTTACTGAAGCCCAAAGAGGAAAATGATTTGTCTAGGGCCAACACATCTGACCAGGGTTTAAGACAAGCTCCCAGCCTCCTGTGTGTGTGTGTGTGGGTGCAGTTCTGAGGTTAGATGGTTAGCTGTGAGATGTTCATCTGTGTGGACTCTGTGTATACATTTATATATACTGTCGTGTTAGTCATATACGGTAAGCTGCATTTGTGTGCTCCTGTGGATGTGTTCCTGGTTGCGTATCCATATGTGGGAAACTATGCAGATATCCATGAGAATGCTCTAAATGTATTGATGTGAATTCTGTGCGGAAATGAGCTGATGTATTCATCTACATGCACCTAATGCTATGTGCCCCAGGGGTCCTGCTGTAATGTCCAAATGTAATTCTCTGTGTCTGAGTGTGTGTACCCATTTATCGACAGATGGAAATATGCGTACAGGTCCATCCTTATCTGGCCTGTGTGTATCCTTCGATGTGAAGCTGTGTATGAGTGCACTTCCAAGTTTGCGTATTTTGGTGTGTATCTGACCTTGGTGTCCGCCCTGTAAATGCTGTGTGTGTTCGTAGTAACAGATGGGTTGTGTGTTTGTTTCCGTATATCTCTAGCAGTTCCCACCTGCACACCGATTGCTCACCTTTGAGACTGAAGCAGCCTTTCTGCTCAATCCTGTGGTCCCAGGGGATGGCCCAGCTCCTGGTGCTGCCTGCTCCATTGGTTACTTGACTGGCAACCTGCATCTCTCTACTCAAGGAAGGGATGCTTGGACCCCAATACAGGTTCAAATCATATAATCTTTAATGCTTCCTCTCCTGTGGGTACCATTCAATTTCCAGCCCCTCTGTGGGGTCCCACTTGTGCGGTGTTAAGTTGAGAATGACACTGTGGCCTGGTACAATCTTCTCAGACCAGTGTGACTCCATGCTCAGGAGGGTACCTTGCTAGACAGAAATTTCCATGGGCTCAGATAACTACTTCTTTCCCATAGCACAGTTTTGACATCAGCATCATGGCCAAAGCCTGCTAGAGACCATTTAGGCCAACCCTCCCATTGGAAGGATGAAGATACTGAGGCCAAAGGAAGAAAAGAGACTTACCGTGGGTCACACATTTACTCCTGGACTCCTGGTCCAGTGCTCTTTCCTCTACTTACACCAGGTTTCCCAGGACAGATGGTTAGTAGTCCACCAAAGATTCATGGGAGCTATCATGGGAGAGTCTTTGTGCAGACAGGGACCACACTTCCATTATCTCTTGTATCCGTGTGGGTCATGTGACTGAGTTCTGAGATAGAATATGAGTGGACGTAACTGGTACATGCCAGGTCCAGGCCTCATTCATAATAACCTTCCAGACATATGTTCTCTCAGTCCTCCCCTATTTGCTGGCTAGTTGTGAGTGCCCAGAGTGGCCATGGGGCAAACTCATGTTAACGGTGGTAAAGTTGTTTTTTTTGCTTTTTGTTTTTAATCAGCCTGGGTTCCTGAATGACTCCGCGAAGAAGAGCACTTCCCCACAGAGAAAGGAATAAAATCTCTTTTGCATTACACCACTGAGATTTTGTGTTTATTCATTTTAGCAGCTAGAATTGCCTTAATTAATACACTGCCTCTTCTTTTCCAGGAAATGACCCTTGAGAAAAACCTCCCAAATCCCTTTTCACTGGAACTGTCTCTAAGTCACAGGATACCATAGATTGGGGTCCCTTTTGATCACCAGGAGCAGGCCAACCCCAGAGGGAAAGCCTGAGTCACCATGGTGACTATCCCTGGGCTGTATAATAAAATTAATGGATGTACTCATTACAGCAATTCTGGCTGTCCTTTGAGCAAATCTCACTCTTCAAAAGGATCACTGGGTTTTACTCATGATGCCTGAGACTCATCATTTAAAATTGTGGGTAGAATCAGCTCTCCTCACACATCTTGGCCCTCTGGGCCAATTGCTTTGTCCTTTGGAGGACTGATCAATATGGCATTTGGTGACAAGGAGCTCCTCAAAACCCCTCCCAGCTCAGGACCCCTTCCTCCTCCTAAATGGCCTTGCTGAGAGTTCTCCGCACCTCAGCCCCCTGAGCTGCAGGGCTTAGGTTCTGTTGCTACTAGCTGGGTCAGTGCTGCTGATCTCGTGACATACCTCTGAGGGCTTCCCTCGAGCTGAGCCCTCTGAGCTGGAATCTGTGCTACCCTTGGAATTTCAGCTCTGCCAAGGCAGGGACAGGGGCAGGGGCAGGGCCTATAAAAAATATAGCAGTAATGCCAGAAGAAAGGTCAGAAGATCTCTGAGACCTACTCATTTAGCAGAAGTCCTTAGCCAATAAGTATGCTGCAAGGTATGTCACACTCGTGCTTAAAAACTTTCCATGACCCCCTATTGCTAAGGTTTAACTCTTTAGCCTGCTGTTCAAAATTTTCCCAACCAGTTCCATTTTGTTTCTTGGCACCCTCCCCGAAAATATGCCTTCACAACAGCCTTCCGGGGCCACAGCAACTCTTCTATATGTTGGGACCTTTTATACCTGGATTTCTTGTTCATTCTATTTCCTCTGTGTAGAATACCTTTCTCCTCTCTTTGGCTTGTTAATTTCCTCCTTATGCTTCCAGACCCAGCTCATTGTCACCTCTGTGAAGCCTTCCCTGAGTTTCATCCCAATAAACAGTAGTTAGGAACCCCCTCGCATTTAGATCACACCCCATCATAGAGTACCTTAAGTGCTTTAGAGTGAGCTGCTGTTTAGACTGAGCTAAGATGCTGGAGGTCAGGGAGCAATCTTAGTTATCTTTGTACCCCAAACTTTTAGCTCAGCGCTTGGCATTTAGTATGTACATGCCAGTAAATACTGCTTGAGTGCTGTGAAGCCTGTTCTGCTCATCTCGATGGGACAAAGGTTGCCTCAGGCCCCTCCGGTTCCATGGATTCAGGGACCAGCTCTTGAGCATGGGGATGGCTGAGCAGGCTGAGAGCAGGACTGCTTCCATTTCTGTTTTCAGCCAACAGCTAGAGGCAGTCAGGAATTATAGAGTGAGATGAAACCAGAGGCCTTTGTTGGGTCTGCCCAGCGGACCAGCTGAGGAACGTCAAATCTGTGACGGGGCTAGAAGTGGAGTCAACAGGTGAAGTTTTGTGTTTCATCAATTCTACATTTGTTCACATTTTAGCATTTGATAAAATAGGTTAAATTACCTGTGAGCAGAGTTCAGAGCTGAGACATGAATAGATGCATAAAGCCAACACTGGAGTCAAATTTGGATGTAGAAAGAGAGAGGGCCATGGTTAGGGTGAGAAAAGTGAGCATCTAAGTGAGGAAACAGGAAGCAGAGATGCAGTTTGGCATCTCATTGCAACTGTGTTTCTTTTAGAAGAAGAACACTTACGTGTCACTTTGTGACCATCCCTGGAAATGAACTTCAAAAGGGTCCTCTATCATCCCTCAGATCTCTTGTCAGTCTCCCAAATTCTGGGACTCTTTCCACAAGCCCGTTTTGTATGGGAGAGATAAGAACGGAGGGTAGGCAAGAAAGTAGGGGGAGGAGAGGAGTTTAGTCCTTGGCCAGGGGATAGATGAGGGGTGGCTCTGTGGAAATGTAAAAGTCAGGTGCAAATCATTGGCTTTCAACCTCGGCCGCAAATTTCTATCACCTGGGAGATCTTCAATAATACTTTGCCTGAGTCTTAACCCAGACCAATGAAGCCACTGCTTTTCACCCAGGGTTGAGAATCACTGGCCAAAAATATGTCTTAAATATTTAATGCAAATCATTGAGAATTGCTTTCAAAATGCAAATTATGTACATTGTGAAATACTGAATTGAAGAAACAAAACAATTTATATTTAAGTAGCAAAGTCCCTGGGAGGGGGTTCCTAACTATTTTCAGTTTGCAAAGTGCTTAGGTAGACCCATTGTTATTTTTC
Source organism: Mormoops blainvillei (assembly GCA_004026545.1). NCBI lineage: Eukaryota > Metazoa > Chordata > Mammalia > Chiroptera > Mormoopidae > Mormoops > Mormoops blainvillei. The sequence goes on along the minus strand of PVJD01000795.1, from coordinate 166,346 downwards.
CACTTATTTTACAGATGAGAATCTAGGGTAGGAGGGAAAGAAATCCTACTAAGGGAGAGGGTGTTTGAGCTGAGTGATGGGGAACATCCTGCACTTGGCTAGTTGTCCAGGGAAATAAAGAGCACAACTGAGAAGAGCTTAGTGCTTAGTGGTTGGTGAAAGAGAGAAAAAACAAAGAAAACCAGGTGCGAACAGGTAAGAACAGAGGCAGAGGCTAGACGATGGAAGATGGTAGAACTGATGTACAGAAATGGAGACAGCACCTGCTAGAATAAGTAGCTCAGTAAATAAAATGGGACATCCAAGTAGTTTTAGGGGATGGAAAGCCATTTTTAGAGTCAGTGGAGGAGGCTGATTCTATCAAGGGCTGTAAAGGTGGAACAGAAAAGTCAAGATTTCCTAGAGAATTTATGTTCTTAAAAGGTGAAGTCAAAACCAGAATCTAAAAGGAATATTTGAGGATCCTAAACAGAAAGGACCTGGCTTTTCCAGGGATCTTTAGTTGAGAAAGTGGCAGTAGAAAGAGTCAGAAGAGGGGAGGGCCTCAGGACCACAGGCAAGTATGCAGTGGGAGGGGTCTATGGAGACTTAGCAAAGCTTTCCAAGGGAGCAGGAAGCTGGAGCAGGGCGGCCTGTGGCTGGGCATCCTTGGTACCTGAAGCCCCTATTCATTTTTTAAAAATATTTTATTTATTTTATTTTGAGATAGAAAGGAAGGGAGAGAGGAAGAGAGGGAGAGAAACATCAATGTGTGGTTGCCTCTGATGTGCCTCCAACTGGGGACCTGGCTCACAACCTGGCATGCACCCTGACTGGGGAATTGAACTGGTGACTCTTTGGTTCACAGGCTGATGCTCAATCCACTGAGCCACACCAGCAAGGGCTGAAACCCCTATTCTTATCTGGCCCCATACTGTGTAACCTCACTGTAGGGGACGGGGGAGAAAGGGAGGGGCAATAAAGAAATGCCTGGGCTGGAATGTGGTCTCCCTTAACTGGGACACGGTAGCAACCAGGATATTGTCCCACTGAGCCCATGAGATGGGGTCTGTGTCCCTCTGTAGAGTACACAGATTGTAGGTCCCAGGGAAGTGAGAAACAAATCACCAGTTTCTCCGTAACATGATAGACGTGGTCCTCTTGGGGGGGCAACTCCCGGTCCAGGCTTGCCTTTCTGACAACAGACATTGCAGCGGTGTGTCCTTGCTCCATGGCCTTCCTGTTTTATCTTCTTTTTACCAAATTCTGAATCATAATGAACCTTTTCCTTGGATGTACTCTAGGCCTGACAATCAAATCACTGCTAAATCAATTCTTGGCAATCAATGGTTTTCTAATGAATTTTGCATTTCTAATGGCAGGACCTGACACTATCTATTTACTTTCCCTTGTGCCCTTGGCTTCCTCCCTTGCCTCCTTGTTTGGAGCAAGCAGCAGAAGAGGCTACAGGAGCCAATGACAATTGCTGTTTTACTATCTTATCCCTTCCTCAATTTCTCCTTGCCCTTTTCCTCAGTATTCCTCACTGGGAAATTTAATGGGGCTTCTGGATAATTGGAATGATTTAAAAAGTCCTGCTAACAGAGTTTGTCAGGAAAAACTCCACAACTCTCCAAGTCTCATGCCATATATCCATTATACCCTGGAAAGGAAGGAGTGAAGAAGAGATGCTGGGCAAATGGGGACCTCTCCCCCTCAATCCCTGTATTACTTCTCGCACTCTTCTGTGCCCCCCACACCCTCCCAGAGCAGAAGTGGTATTGGATTAGATGCAAAATAATTTTTCATTTCAGACAGCATGCAGAATTTCTGGGTGAAAGAACATATCTATTACTAAAATAAATATTGCAGGGGAGGCAGGAAAAAAACTCCCAGACCAGGACTGATTCCTAAAGCCCAAATTTGTGAGTGATTGAATAAATGAATGGGTGAATAAATGAATGGATGAATGAATGACTGAATGAATGAAGATAGTAGGGACTTGTTCAGCTACTGTTCCTGAGATGTGGCTTGTGCAGACTCAGAGCTAGGAATTTAGATATAGTGAGGTAGACACAATAATACCTCCACCCCATGGTCATGTTCTCATCCGTGAAGTCTGTGAGTATGATGAAGGGGAATTAGTTACAGATGGAATTAATCAGCTGACCTTAAGCTAGGGAAGGTAGGCTGAATTACCCAGGTGGGACCAATGTAATCACAAGGGCCTTAAAAGTGAAAGAGGGAGGTAGGAGAGCAGGAGAGCAGGTTAGCATGATTCTGTGTGAAAAGGACTCAGCCACCATTGCTGGCTCCGTAGATGGAAGGTGTGGTTGTAATGGGGTATTGAGCTATGGGTCCCCCCAAAATGGTGAAAACCCCCATACTATCGCTTGGGGGATGAGGGAAGCAGAGCAGGTCCATTGAGAGCCACTCTGCATGTATGAAGAACTTGGCCAGTGTTTTAGTAACGTTCAAAACTGTGCCTGCTTAGAGCCAGGGAGATGGGCATGACTCTAACCCATGATGTGATGTAGCCAGAGGGGCTGCCTGTGCCTGCGAGAGTGGCTTAGAGGTGGCTTCTACATCACGGGGCCACACTTGCCCATACTAACAATGGCAGCTGAGAAAGGCAGAAGAAACCAGACCACTGGCAGGTGAAACCCAGTGTGGGAGGAGTCAGAAATGGGGTTACAGAGGAAGATCCATGCTGGGATTTAAACCCAGGCACAGCAGCCATGTCAGTGCTTAACTATGTGGTTTGGGAGCAGAGAGGGAGCTCTCTGTCTCCCTCTTAGCCATGCTAGAGCTCTGGATCACATGGAAAGGAAAGTAGGAGAGTCATGAGAGGCTCTTTCTTGCTTGCTCTTGACCATGCAACTTGGGCAGGAGAAGCCTCTTGACCATGTAACAGCAGTGCAGGGTCTTGGCCATGTCATTTGAAAGGATTAAGAAGGAATTCCTGGCCCACCGTGAGGATGCGGTTTTGGATTAAAAGCAGGAGCCTAGTCCAGCTGTGGGGTTCTATTCTCTTTTCCTGAGATGCAATACCCCTGACTGGCCGGGTTTGGCAAGAGGAGGCAGGGCTGTGTGTGTGTATTTGCAGATGTTTTAAAGGGACTTTGGTATTTAACAGCAGCATTCTGCCATTATTCCGAAACTGTATAACTTTTCAATATAGTTCCTTTCCTTTTTACCAAACTTTGGCGATGAGAGCCACAGTTATTATTGATGACAGGCAAAAGAATCCAGGGTAACAGGACCCACATAGGGGCGGGGATTTCCGTAACAGGGTCATGAGCTAAGAAATGCAGGTGGCCTCTAGTAGGTAGAAAACATAAGGAAAAGAATTCTTCTCTAACGTGTCCAAAGAGAACTCAGTCCTGCCAACAACTTGATCTTTGCCAGTGAGACCAGTTTCAGGCTTCTGACCTCTAGAACTATAAGATGATAACTTTGTGTGGTTTCAAGCTACTAAGTATATAGTAGTTTGTTATAGCAGCAAGAGGAAACTAATACTTGTTTCTCAAGCATCCTGAATCTGTCTGATGAAATGGAGGGGAATCCTAAGGTATATTATAGTGGAGTCTAATAGGCCATAAAATGTGCTGTCTTTAATAAATATATGTGATAGCCCTGACTGGTGTGGTTCAGTGGTTTGGGGCATCGTCCCACAAAACAGAAGGTTGCCAGTTCAATTCCTAGTCAGGGTACTTGCCTGGGCTGCTGGCCAAGTCTTCATTTGTGGTGGGGTGTGTGAGAGGCAACTGGTGTGTGATTGATGTTTCTCTCACACATAGATGTTCCTCCCCATCTCTGTCTCCCTCCCTCCCTCTCTCTCTAAAAATAAATAAATAAAATCTTTAAATATATATATGTGATAATATTGCATGTCAACTATACTTAAATATAAAAACATTATCTAAAAATAATAAGCAAATACATATATGTGCAAAACGTAGTAAGAGTCCAGAAAAGGGGACCTGGTAAGTGTGGGGAACATCTGAGCAACTCCTTGATGAATTCATTTGTTCATGAGTTTTTGAGGCAACCAAGTCAGTCTTCTCCTCTTGCCCCAGCACTGTCTTGACATAGGGAAAGTGTCCTCCTCCCTTCCCCCTTCTACTTCTGCTTTCCACTCCCACCTCAGGTTGAGAGCAAAGTCTTTGCAGTGGTTCAGGCTGAAGTTTGAATTCTGGCTCTGGCACTTTCAAGCCAGGTGACTAAGGGAAATTTTCTTAATTATCCCGAGCTCATTTGCTCCATATTTGAAGTATATACAATAGCTAATTGCTGAGGAATGTTGTAAAGATGACACATGTCAAGAATTTAGTACATGGTACAGAACAAAAGTTCCATAAATACTGTATATCATAAGACCATGTCATCATGAGAGTGTACCATAAGTTTCTCATATGATACCTTCCCCATCCTCACTCTCAACAGATGACTTTGCTTCCTAATTCACTGAGAAAATTGAAGCAATCAAAAAAGTTCTTCCACAGACTTCTGCTGTTACATCCACCAACCACCAGCATCTGCCCACTTACACACTGCCCGGGACCACGCTCCCATGGTCCTCTCTAAAGCCCGCTTCTCCATTAGTGCATGCACAAGATCTCTTTCTCTCTCCCTACCGCAGTCCTTCCTTCTCTCATACATCATCAGTTTTTATCTCTGTACTGGACCATTTGATTGGCAAAATGTGATGTTAAGAATATTCTCTCTTGATCCCACCTCTCTTTTAAGCTACTGCCCATATCTTTGTTTCTGATTGCAGCAAAACTCCTCAGAAGAGTTGGTACTACCCAGTAAGGCTTTTCACCCACTACTGCCGAAACCACTCTTATCAAGGCCAGCAATGACCTCTCCACTACTAAGTGCCAGTGGACAGTCTGCATCTTTCTCAAGCTATCAGCAACACTTTGATTCAGGTGGTCACACCCTCCCTTTGTCTTCCCAGATGACAGACAATCTCTTGGTTTCATCCTATCTCATTGATAATTCTTTTTCACCTCCTTTGCTTTCTCACCTTTTCTCCTATGTTTCCTAATGTTGGGCTTATTGCAAACCCAGTGCTTACTCCTTGGTCCTCTTCATGATATCTCCATTCCCTTGTTGATCCCATTTAGTCTTGTGACCTAAAATATCAGCTATACTTTGATAACTCCAATGTTTACCTATTGTCTGAACTTGAGACATGAATATCCAATAGACTCAATGAGCCTACTCTGACCTATTTAGAAGTGCAAAACCTCCCCACATTTGCTTGAATTCTGATAGACTCCTCAGACTCAACATGTCCCAAATAGAACCCCTTTACCCATTTGAAATCTGCCCTATCTGCAGTCTTCTCTATGTCAGCTGATGACAACTCCAATCTTCTGGTTGGCTAGGCAAAAAATCTGCCAGGAGGTACACTACTTCTGGCTCTACTTTCAAAATAGATATGGGATCTGACTAATTCCCACACCTCCACTGCTCCCACTCTGGTTGGGGTCACCTTCACTTCATCCCTGAGTCACTCCAATATCCTCTTAACAGGTCTCCCTGGTTCATTCTTCCCCTAGTCCCAATATAGAAACCAGAATGATCCTTTTAGAGGCTAAGAGAAGTCTTGGCACTCTCTACTCAAAACCCTGTTGTGGTTTTTTACTTTTCTCAAAATTAAAACTGAAGTCCCTTCAGTGATCCCACCCAAAGCCCCTAACCTTATATTTTACTAATCACCCTGGACTTTACTCTCATTTAGCAATACTGACACCTTTGCTGCTCCTTAAGTCTTGTCCCAAGGTCTTGGCTGTAGCTATTTCCTTGTTGGAAAAACCCTTTTTCCAGGTATCTGCTTGGCTAAGTCTTCCACTTCTTTCAAGTCTTTGTTTAAGTCTCACCTTCACAATGAGACCACACTGACCTCTTGCTTAAAATTGCAATACCTCCCTGCATCTACCATCCCCATTACCTTCTAAGATATTGATTTATTCACTTAAAAATCATGTCTATCATTTTGTTTGCCTCCCTTTGCTAGAATGTAAGCCTTATAAAAGGAGAACCATTGTCTGTCTTCTGATGATGTCCAGCATCTAGAATGACATTCAGGTACCTAGCAGTCACTTGGTACATGTTGAATAAATTTGCCTGGATAACTCTCAGAACCTTCTATGCGAGTCACATGTTTATGTTGTTTCCTGCCAAGGATAGGAATAGTGGGGGACAGTGAGTGCTACACACAGCAGTCTCAACGTTTTTCTCCCACTGACTGTCCTCTGTGGATCAGCAGACATGCCCGATTCAGTACTTGGTCTCTATTCAGGTTGTGCTCCTTCCCTAACTGGGTGGCCACTGCCTCAGAATTAGGGGGCAGCTTTGGTAATAGAACTGCTTGGAAAATCCTGTAACTGGGTATCTGATGGCCACACCAATGAAACATAGTCATTGTCTTTCCTTTGATGCTCCGAGACAAATAGATCTATGGAATTTCAAGTCCAGGCTGGGTTCCTGATGGAAATCTTTTCGTCACTACTTGTTTGCACCCCCAACACACTGGGAAACCTTTAAGTGCAAAGATGCTGTCTTTTGCCCAGCACCTAGCATAGGCCCATTACACGATTGGTACGCAATGAGTGCTTGTTATTGAATGAATGCATGGTTGGGTGACTGAGAGTGAACACAACTATTGGTCTTCTGGTTAGTGGTGGTTAGAAACTTGCTTGGTAGGACGTTCTTGCTTTCAGGTGTTTAAGTCTATTAGTCTATTCTTGAGAGGTTTCTTTCCTTCACATTGTGGGTTAAGACTTGATCCCTCTTAGTCTACCTTAATGCCAAAGTATACCCAGAGACAGTTCTGGAAGAAAAGTGAGAAAACACAAGCAAAAAGTAAAAGTGAGGCTCTGGCTCCTATTTCTAGAGAGAAGCTCACAGGTCAGACCTACCCAAGATAACCTCCCTTTTGATTAATTCAGAGTCAACTGATTAGTAACCTAAAAGCGTGAGTGAGATTCCCACGCTAGTAGAGGAGATTGTATAGGGTGTGGGCACCTGCCACAGGATTTGGGAGCTGTCTTAGAATTCTGCATGGCACACGGAGGCTCAGAGGACTTTAGTGACTTATCAAAGGCCCCATAGTTGTAAGCAGCAGAGTCAGAAATGAAGCCTGGCTTATTGAAGCCCATGGCAGCTGTGCTGCTACTGTAGAAACAGTGGATAGAAGTGTTGAGAGTCAGGAGTGTAGACCTTGAACCCCTTCCCCTTTTAGCAGATAAGCAGGTAACTGCAAAGGAGGAAACTTTACCCATAACAGAGCATGATAGACCATCGAAGCATATTAAAGAGACCCAGAAAGTCTGCCCATGACTTTAGTCACATTAAACGACACTGCAGAGATTTAGATGATAGAATCATAAACTGTCAGGACTTCTAGGGTACCCAGGGAATCAGCTAGTTGATAGTGTCCAGAATTGTGTTCCATGGAACCCTAGTTTTAAATGTCAATAATCACTCCAGAGAGAAAAAGATCTATAGTGTAAAAGGTTTTGAAAACCTTGGGTTAAACACAGAAGATCCTGCTTTACTGAAGGACTTCGGGTGCCTTTCAGATTTCAGAAGAGGAAAGGATATTTGGCCCCGGAATCTTCCTTTTTGTGTGTAAATGGGAACTAAGACTGCATGTGTCAAGGTTAAAGAGAGGATGCATGAGTCCAGCTACTTTGTGGTGGCCATTGGACTGGGTGTTCTCTCAGGCTCTCTCCAAGCCTGAGAGACAATGAGTGGTTTGGGATGGGAATGGGATTCTGTTGTCACTGAAGGTGTGCTGTTTTCTACTGAGAAAAAGCAGGTGGCCATGTCCTTGGAGACTTGGCTTGATTGTATACAACCTGGGGAGGGCTTGCAGCCCTACAGGAGGCAGAAGCTTGTCACTGTTCTGTTAGAGAATAAAGGAAAGGGAGCTGGGCCTGTTGTTTTATGGGAAGACACCTGCTTGGAGATTATGAAGAGATAAACTGCTCTGTGGAGGATTGGAGAAGCAGCAGCCCCAGATGACCCAGCCCACACAAAATGGCTCAGGGACTGCTTTTCTGTGTGTTTGTTTTGTTTGATTTATTTTGTCTTGTTTTCCTAATCACAGTCTTCTAGATTTCAGGGGAGTAAACGGATGAGGATTGGGAGACATTTGAGGTTCAGGGCTTTAGCCCCTGGTGTTCCTGGGGATTTCGGTGGGGCTTGCAGGGGACGCAGAGACCTGGCCATTGTCTGTCTGCGGTGAGGGTAGAGGCAGAGAAGCAGCTTTCCACTTGGGGGGATAGTGGTGGTGTTTGTTTGTTTCTTCCCAGAAGAGCCCTGGGAGAGGGAAAAGAGAATCAATCTAAATATTCATCTCTATAAACAATGCCATAAAAATCCCATCCATTTACAGAGGAAGGCTCAGCGCTAATGTGCCAAAACAATGATGTGCGCTTATAGCATCAAACCCTGATCAATTTTATTGCTGGAGCCAGGAAGCTGCCTCCTTGGGAAGATCAATTCCAAGCTTCTGTCTGGGAGGAGCTGGCCTTGAACCTCAGCATTTTCTGTCCCCTTTCTTGCCCCTACCCAGCTTATAGTGCATCCCTCTCACCCCTCACCGGATAGAAGACTGTACATGACTTGAGGTAGGAACATGTGGGTGGGGTACTAGATATGGAGTAAGAAAGGCAACTGCATGGAGAAGGAAAAATACATTACCTTTTGGGGTCCAAAAGACATGAGCATAGGTCTTGTTTCTTCTGTTTCCTAGCTCTGTGTCTTTGGGTAATTCGCCCCTCCTAAGGTATTCTCCTTTGTAAGCTACAGAATTTGGCCTACCTATCTCAGTGGGTTATTGGGAGAATTAAATAACCCGAGATTGTGAATTTTCTTGGCAAACTGTGTTCAGACAGGAAAGGGCATTCAAGGTCAACCAGCCCAGCCCCTCATTTGGTAGACTGGGAAACTGAGGCTCCAAGGCATAAAACAACTTGGCTTAAGGCCACCCTGGGAGAGAGTAGTAAAGTCATTATTATTAATTCTAAGCCAGGGCCCAAAGCAGAGCTGGAAATGCGGCAGCATTGCTTTACCTTAGTACAAAACCTCCTCTGCAGCTACCAGGACATCTGACCACTCCCACCTGTTCCCTCTTTCTGGGTCAGTAATTCAATCAGCGCCTCCCATTGGCACATTCTCACAGGGGCCCAGGCCAAGTTCAGGCTGTCTTTCTGCTGAAATAACGCTGGCAGCTGTCTGAGAGGTAGATGCACAAGGAAAAAGCAAGCCTTTTTCCCTGGACCTCCTGAAATGTCACTCTCAGACCTGGCTGTGAAGACTCTGTTCCTGGGGGAGCTTGGTGACTCTCATAATTAAATCTCATTTCTATTCTCCCTCTGAGTCCCTCAGACACCTGGCCTTTTCTGGTGCTCACTACTGGCTTAGGGGCCAAGACCTAAGCCCACTCTGTGAGGTTCAGGTCCTCTCCAGGAAGACACTGCCTCTCTTCTTGGGGAGCATCAGAGTTCAGCAGGCCTACCAACCATACTCTGATGGAGTGAGGCACTGTCTGACCCAGTGGAGTAGGAGAAAGGCTCAAAGGCTCTGCAGTGAGCCAAGAAGGGTTTGAAGCCCCTTTCTGAAGAGTATGGAATCCTTTAGGTGCTTCATTTCTTGTATTCCATAAGTAAAGGGAAAAAATTTATCAGCTCTCCAAAGGAGAAAAGAAGGGAGGGAGACTTCCTGTAGACTCCAAGAATCTTAAGAGTTGAAAGGGACCTTAAATGAAATTGTGTGCAGACTTCTACCTGGCCCAGAGGTTCCATTCACAGAGTCTAGCCTATTTGACGGTTCAATGACCAGGAACTCTGCACCTCACAGGCCTCACATTCAATGTGGGCAGTGATTCTGGTTGTTAGAAGTTCTCAAACTATGGAAATAAGCCATCTGGTAACTTCTACACTTCCTTCCTGGTCCATCTTGTAGAGTCATAGCATAATTACAGACATCATTCATTGAGAGTTTACTTTGTGTATTTCTCTGAAGATTTTTACATGTGTTAACTCATTTAACCCAGAAGCTAAGAACCAATATACCTGTTTTATACATGAAGAAACTGGGCTGCAGAGAAGCTGAGAAACTTGCCCCAGTTTACCCACCAGACAAATGTCAGAGTTGGGATCTGAACCCAGGTGGTTCTGGCTCTTCTGCCTGCCTTTTTAACTTCTACACTGCCAGGTAAATCTTAACTTCTCTCTCTCCCAAGGAGCAGCCTGTCTTGTTTTGAAACTAGCTGTCATTTCTTCCAGATACTCCTAGAGTCTTTGCCACTGTTTCTAGACTCCTTGGTATCCTAATCAGTCCTCTGCTTCTTTTAAAATGAGTGAGAACACATAGCATCTGTCCGGAACAAGTCCAGCCATTGTTAATATAACGAGAATGGTTTTTGTGACATTGATGTAACCAGAAGCCAAGGAGAGTGGACTGGAATTCACAAGTGTCAACAATGATGGCCTCACTGTACTAGTCAGTAGGGGGCAGTAGATATCATTGAGTGAGCATATGTATTGTATGGCTGTCACATTTAAAATGACTGAGTGAGTAGAGCAACAGATCTGCGTCAAATTTTGTGTTAAATTCAAACTTTCCTCAATGGAAACTTTGAATGATTCAGAAGGCTTTTGGGAACAATGCAATGAGTGAGTCGCAAATAAAAGTGTGGCATAAACACTGCAAAGATGGTCAAGAATCTGTTGAAAGTGATCCATGTTCTGGAAGGCCTGCAACAAGAACACCTGAGAATGCTGAACGTGTATGGGCTGCAATCAACAAAGATCGTCCACTGACAGTGTGAGAACTAGAAGTTGACCTGGGGATTCCTAAAACTACTGTGCCTGAGATTTTGACACAGGATCTTGGCATGAAATGTACCATGGCAAAATTCATTCCATGGCTTCTGCTACCAGAGTAGACGGGACATCATGCTGCTGTTGCTAACCACTTGATTCAAACTGCTACCAATGAACCAGATTTCCACAAAAAGATTATAACTGGAGATGAATGGTGGGTTTATGGCTATGATCTGGAATTGAAGACCCAATTGTCCCACTGGAAGTTGCCTGGTTCTCCATGCTTGAAGAAGGCTCAGCAAAGTTGCAGCAAGATCAAGACCATGTTAACTGTGTTTTTTTGATTGGGAAGATGTTGTCCATCACAAGTACACCCCTCCAGGCCAAACAATTAATGAGGAGTGCTGCCTCAATATTCTTTGTCAGCTGAGAGATGCAATACAATGAAAAGTGTCACAGTTATGGGCAACTGGTGATTGGCAGCTTCATCATGACAACGTGATCGCTCATGCATCATGTCTTATGCAGAGTTTTTTGGTGAAACATCAAATCACCCAGGTGACTCAGCTCCCCTACAGCCCAGATTTGGTGCCCTGTGACTTCTGGCTTTTCCCAAAACTAAAATCACCTTTGAAAGTGAAGAAATTTCAGACTTTCGATGAGATTCAGGAAAATATGATGGGGGTGGGGGCTGATGGCAATTGGGAGAGCTATGTGAGGTCCCAAGGTGCCTACCTCGAAGGGAACTGAGGCATCACTATCCTATGTACAACGTTTCTTGTATCTTGTATCTTCTTCAGTAAATGTCTCTGTTTTTCATATTACATGACTGAATACGTTCTGGACAGACCTTGTAGCTCAATTGTCTAGATGGTCTCCAGCAGGGTGGACCATCTTGTCCGGGGTGGACAAGAGAAGGCTATTATTTCTCTCTTCTAATTTCTCCCGCTAGGAGCTGTACCACCATGTTGAGCTTGTGGTCAGCTCAAACCCCAAGATTTTTTTTCTCATGGGTTTCTGCTAAGACAGAGCTCCTTTTCTCTTGCCCTTGTCCATGATTCTTTGAACCTAAGTGTAGGACTTTACACTTAACACTCCTAGATTTTACCTGTGTGGTTTTAGCTTGTGTTCTAGCCTGCTCAGACAGTCAGATTCTGGGTTGATCATGCAATTAATTTTGTCAAACTTTGTTATATGCATATTATGTAATCATCCTTCCTCAAACTTCATCCACACCATTGATAAAAACATCTGAACGAGACAGAAGATGGGTTTTGTGCCACTTCTCTAGAGAGAGGTCTCCTACCTGGGTGGCAGGAGCCTGTTGTCTTAAAATAGAGACATTGCAATTTTTGACTTCATAAGTCCATGTTAATCCTTCACTGAATGCCTTCTATGTTTCTGGCAAAGTAACAGGCACTCAACAAACAAAGATGTTCAAGTTTAAATCCTTGCCTTCACTAAGTGCCTTGTGGAGTTGGGGAGAGAGACACATAGACAAATAATAATAATATCTAAGTAGTCCCTCTTGAGGCACATAGGTAGGAGGCCAGACGAGGGGCATCTCACTCAGTTTGGTGATACTAGAGTTAGACCTTAAAGAAGGAGATGGATTTATCAGGGTTGGAGTGCTGAGAGAAGGTGGAGAGAGACCCTGAGGGGGTATTTTTTTAATCTCATCACCTAACTGTTTGGGTGACATCATCATTTTAATTCAGTCACCTTCTCTACTCTGTGACTCATCTTCCAACTCCATTTCCTCTAAATTCAGAATGATAGCCCCAAATTCAACAGTACCCAGGGGGAGTAAGAGTGTGTGTGTGTGTGTATGTGTGGATATGTGTGTAGGCATGGAGAGTGATGGAGAGTAGAGGTAGAGGGGAAGAGAGGTAAAGGAAGGAGGTCTGAGGTTTCCTTTTTAGAATCAAGAGAAGGGATGAGTCAAATTCAGAGCATGTTAGTTAGAGAGAGAGCAGTGTGGTCTGGGCCTGTACTTGGGGGGAGTTTGCTGGGTGACACTGCTGGTCCCCCAAAAGGAAAGAGATGGGAAACTGAGTTGGGATGGGGAGGTGGAATATGGGAGAGGCTGGGTATTTCATGCTCAGTTCAAAGGAGGTTTTATCCATGACTCCATTAGTTAATTTGAGTCAAGTCCCGGGTTATCAGACACACTTCTCTTTCTAGATATACAGCAAGTTACTCCAAAGACAACTGAAGATGGGTTTGGCATTCCGGGTCCGCGGCTGCTTTGACTTCTTTTGGCACTTGTGCCTCCGTTTAATATGGGGTGATTGCTACTCCAGGCCACCACAGAGCACATCTGGACCAACAAGGAAGCTGCTTGGGAAAGCTTAGCAGCAGTGTTTGCCCTCCGGCTTTGAAACCGCAGCCGGGTGTTAGAGCTCTGTAATTCATGCCAAAGGTTGCTCCTTGCAATTTCTCTTTCCTCACCCTTCTCCTGCTTCCCTCCCCCAGTGGGAGAGGAAAAGCAGCTATGCTTATAGAAAGATTGATTAGTTAAGCAAGTCAATTATATCTCTTGCCGAGAGCAACTGTATATTAAGTAATGCAGCAAAAATGATTGTCTGCACAGATCCATTTTGTCAAACAGCTGTTCCAGAGGCCCGGAAAGAGAAGATGAAGGTTAAAATCCCGTAATAGTCTTCGCTCCCCATCTCACCCCACCTCATCATGCCTGGCCCTCCAGGGGCTCCATTTATTATGAAATGGAATAAGGTTGGGTAATGAGCATGCTGGCGGCCTGCTCCATTTTGCAGGAAAACTCTCCCACCATGCCGTGGGCTCCTTGGCCTCCATCAGCCCTGGCCCTGCTGCCCTCCTGCCACGCAGGAATTGACTGATGCCTGCTCACCAGCTTGTCTTACTCCTCTCATCCCAGCCCAGCATCTCTGACACAGTGAAAAGAGTTCCAGATGTGGACTTTGGAGACCTGGGTTCAAGTCCATTGTTGACTGTCTGATCTTGACTGTCTTTTAACCTTTCTGAGCTTCAGTTTTCTCATTAGTAAAATGGAACAAATTTAAAAGGAATAGTGAGCATGAATGAAATTTGGGGTCTATACTTACATTATAAAAACAATTCATTAATGCTGGATATTATTGTACCAGGCAAGAAGGAGAGGGAGAGGGGAAGTTTTTCCTATATACTGGTGGCTGGACAGGTCACCAACTGTTTCAGCCAGAAGTCTGGGAAAGGACCATCCTTTGTGTGCCATGTATAAGCTGTCTGTACTGCTTATTTTTATTTATTTTTAAAAAGATTTTATTTATTAATTTCTAGACAGAGGGGAAGGGAGGGAGAAAGAGAGGGAGAGAAGCATCATTGTGTGATTGCTTCTCACGCTTCCCACCTGGAGGCCTGGCCTACAACCCAGGCATGTGCCCTGACTGGGAATGGAACTGGTGACCCTTTGGTTTGTAGGCTGGCACTCAGTTCACTGAGCCACACCAGCCAGGGCTGTACTGCTTATTTTTAAATCACTGACACAGACGAGTAGATTTTGTTTCTGCCTAGTTATGCCACCCCCTCCTACCCTGGGCAGCATGTGCTGGTTTTTAAACTTCCATCCTATAAAACTGCCCTTAATGTTTCTTTTAATCCAGTGTCCCTTGTATGCAAAGTGTGGTTCTCAGCACCATCCCTCCCCACCCCTCTGCCACAGACCATGGCATTGGCAGGAAGCCACCAGCCCGTTTGCCGTACAGACACTCAGACAACAGGACTGATGTTGGGTGAGCCGCAGGAAGGCATCTGGGGGCACTTGCTTTGTTCATTCCTGGAGTTGTCCACAAGAGGGTTGGGGTCTAAGCTAATGATCATCTCCTTCTTCCTGCCTATTGATGGGAGAGACTTGGCCACATAGTGAGGTTCAAGTTCCTATAGTAGGTCAAACCTTTCATTCTTGTCAGAGGACATCTTTTAAGGCCAATTTTCTCTGTCTCAGGAGGGTACACCAGCTGGCTTGTTCTCCTACCCAAGCTTCTATCATTATCTCTTCATTCCTTCTGAAAGAGGTTTTTCTACCCGTTAGAACATAATTGAGTTTGGAGAGGAAATGCTTCAGCTGTATTATTTATACACACCTGACTAAATGAGTCTGCCAGATCCCCCATTCGAGGGGCACTGTGTTGGAAGAGACTTTGGGGTCATGTAGACTAAAACCTTATGGGGAAACTGAGGCCCAGAGAAGGGGGACAGCCTAGGTGAGAAGGTTGCACAGCTGGTAGAACTCAATCTCCTGAGTCATGGTCATGCTTCTTTCATTGAGCATCCCTGCCTCCTTTCAGAGAGTTGGTTTTGAAAAGGAGGGACAAGGGTGGGCTGGCTGTGTGCTGACATGACTGAGCTAAGGGAATCCCGTGCTTCCCTCACTTAGGGGCACAGCTGTGTTCTAAGCAGAACCACACTGGTCTCTGATTTCCAGGGCCAGCAGCCCTTCTTGCAACATAACGGGCCCTTGGTGTCCAAAACCAGGTCTCAAATCCAGGTCAGACCCAGGTAACCGGGGCTCTTCAGCCTTAGTCTTCAGCCTTCAGGGTTGAGGACTGCAGTTCCCGTGATTCCTGGGCAGTTTTGCAGTTTCATTTTCCATCTCTCAGGCCACATGTGGGCAGTTAGCATAGAAATGGCTGTTTCCTTGGCCTGCTCACCTCTCCCAAGGCCATAAATAAGGACCTGAGAGTGTGTGCACACAGGGGTGCGTGGTGATGCTAATGGTGACCCACATGGGCATCCAGCCTTGGAAACTGGGCCCTTGGCTGGCAAGGGCACTGGCAGGGACAGGCAAAGCAGCATCACAGCTATTTCAGCGAGCCCTGATAGTCCAGCCTGAGCACAGCAGTGTTCTAAGAATGCCAAAACCAGGGGCAGCCTTAGTGTTCAGTGAGTCAAAACTTGGAGCCCTCTGCCACCCTCCTTCCAAGCCATCTCTAGTCTCCAACATGAACTGTTTGGTGCAGCCCTGTCTGGAGAGGAAGGCCTCTCTTTGTCCATGTATCTTGCCCTGGAGTGGATTCAGAAATAGGTGTCTGTTCAAATTAGTTCCTTTCCCATCTCTTTTCATCCCAGACCAGGAGGAAAACACCTAATTGATCCATTAGAGAGAGTCAACTTCTTACTCCCCAGTTTCTTTTCCTTGTAGACATCTCCAGAATGTCTGAAAAAAAAAGGCTAAAAAAGAGAGGGGACTTTAAGCATATATCTTCTGAATCTTATTTTTATGTAAGTTGGTATGCAGGTCACCAGGGAGAGCAGGTGTAGAAGGAGAGGACAACTTTTCTTACAAGAGGCAAGTGTTCAGAGACTCAGCTCATCAGAATGTCAGCAAGGAATTAGGCTTAGGAGCCATCTCTTTCAAGCCCCTTGTCTTGAAGATGAGAAAACAAGGCCAAGGAGGGGAAGAGATTGTCCCAGGGTCACATGGTGACCCCCTGGTTCGGCCGGGATGGGATCTGCCTGGGACGGCTGTGCTTGAGTGCGGGTCTCGCCCACAAATCACATTGGGGATGGGGAAGGGGACACAGCTGTCTCCTTGTGGTGTTATTCAGTGAGATTCCTGGCTCCAGGAGGTAGTAACAGCTCCCTGGGAATCAGAGGAAGTCACTGCCTGTAGTGAGACCCTGGGGTCTTGGAAGCAGAAATACTTCCCTTACCCATGTCCTAATACCCAAGTTTCCATCTTTTGAATGTTACTCCTTCAGTTTAATGTTTGTTTTTCAAAAGGCAACACATAATGCGAATGAGTTTACCAAAGCTTTTCCTCTGTGCTTTTAGCTGGGGCAGAGGGTGGGGGGTGGTGAGCAGAGGACACTCAGGACCAGGTAGAGGGAAGCCTCGGACTGCAGAAAGATAAAGAGAAACAAGCATGTGAAGAGGGCTGGTTCTCACTTTACAGTATCCCTGAGCTACTGAGCCTAGAGCTGGGGTGCACTGGCTGGGCTGGAGGTGAGGGAGGTGGGTGCATGGATCTGAGGGGACCATCAGGGGAGTGTTTGCCCTTATAGCCCTGTCTAGACTAACATAATTGGAATTACTAGAGGAACTGTATTGGCTCCAGTGATTGATTAGACCTCCCATGTGTGTCCTCCTTGAAGCCTCTACTTTGTCTACAGGATTCCTCATATAGCATTTGCTATGTGATTAACTCCCTGGAAAGACTATGCCCCACTCTCTGCTGTCTGGAGTATAATTGGATTTTCTATCACCAGCCTATGATGTGTCCCCTAACTGACTGTATGGGCATGGGGACAAGGATAGGTGTGAAATAAGTAGGACAGGCAGTGGTTCCAAGGCCCTTCCTATCCATTGAGACGTCCCTAGTATCCCTCTCTATGCTTCCTCTGCAAAGTCAGCCTGAACTGGGGTGATGTCACAGCCAGGCTACGGGAGGAGTGAAGTTTGTTCTTTCTTATACTTGTCTAGGCTCTTGTACAATTATGCAGGCTGGCTGTGCAACTGTGGGGAACAGGAGTGATAAACATGTGTGGATTCAGAATGGATTTCAAGTGTGCCCCTGTGTCTGAGGGACCTTCCCAAAATGTATGGATGATGGACTGCCCTGCTGCCTCCTTAACAACTGAGCAAAGGTCAGCTTCCCTGGGTATCCTCAGATGACATTGCCATGCATCCCAGATTGTAAGCCAAGGTATTTTATCATCATCTACCCCAAGTCTGTGTTACTCCACTAATGGTCACCCACTCATGGTATCCCAAGGGAGAGAAGGAGTCCTGGTACAGGGAGTACAAAAATGTCTTTGAAAATAATGTCCCCTCCAAGATCTAGGGGCAGTTGACATGGATGTTCTTGTTTGTCCTAGATTGTCCCATAGTATTTGGATGAAGGTAATATAGTTGGGTTGAAGAGGCAGGTTGTCTCATAGCCCATACCCAAAGTGTTCTGAAGGTTTTCTGAGCCCATTACAAGTCCTGGCAATTTAATATACCCACCTCCTCTAGCAATGTCTAGTAGCAAAAGTCTGTATAAGGTACAATAGGGGCATGGAGGGAGAGCCCAGGTATGCCCTGTTAGAGATGCTACTAAATTTGGCTACCAGAATCCAATGGGAATGACTGGGTATGAGACCCCAGGATCTGACCTAACTCTTTCTTTGTGATGAACCTGGGAAGAAGAGATGTAGGGAAAGATATAGAGAGTAGAGGGTTGTAGCAAATAATGACTCCTTTTTACAGTAGTTTTTACTCATAGCTACTGCACATTCAGTGGACAGTGATTGAGATGGGGTGGAAGGTAATGGCAGCATCTTATGGAGAACGGCTGAAGGAAATAAAGATACCTGGTCTGTAGGCCGAAAGACTCACAGGAACATTGTAACTGTCTCCATGGGGATATTGTGAATGGGAGGCCATACTTGTTCTCCACAACCCTAAGGGGCAAAAAGAGAATGTGTATAGAAACCTCAGGAAGATAGCCTTGAACCTAGTGCAAGGAAGAGCTTTTTCCAGCTGGAGCTGACCAAGGGAGACATCTGCTTCTTAAGGAGAGGGAGAGTTTCTGGTCACCAAGGAGTACCATCAAGCAGAGACTGGGGAATTTCTCATGAGGGATGGGAGAGTGACGGACAAGCAGAGCCCCTCGGAGGTGACTCCAACATGAGTTGGGGAGTTGGATAAGTTTGAAGGCTCCTTCCAACTGTAAGCTTCTCAGTTCTGAAAAGTCCTGGGTCTTGAATGGTTTGGCCTCAAGTCTGGGCTGGGACTCATCCCAGCCTCTCTGGCTCTGTTCCATAGTGTGTGGGAGGTAGCAGATTCCTGAAGGCTCCTGGGCAGATGGATGGTGGAAATATTGGTGGTGATGAATATTACTTGGGTGTGAGGTAGAGTACCAGGGGCAGAATTACAATGGTTGGGAGATTTAACTGAGTGAAGCTGATAACAGGGAATAGAACTCCACCAGGATTTCCCTTGAGCTATAGAGCCTGTCGAATTACTCAGGTGCCTCCACTTGCTGGGGTCTAGGAAACAAGTGGATGCAAAGTTTAGAGGCTATTTGTAGAGCTAATGTAAAACATTAATGAATTCAGAGAGACTTGGATTCTAATATCAGTTCTGCCAAATCTTAGAGGGATTATTTTGGACAAATTACTTTTACTGTACGAGTTGCTTAATTTTCTCATCTGTGAAATGGGGTAATAATTTCTGTCTAACAGAGTTGGGCTGATGGCTAAATTGAGCAATGTATATAAGGAACATAGCTTAGACTTGTGAGGAATCCAATGGTAGTTCCACATCCTCTGGGACCTGGGCTTTTTAATTTGCCCTCTTGGCTGTCCCTTTGTTTACAGTGAGGTCCTTGGTGCCTAGTGTGGGGCCTGGTGTGTACTAAATCCTTGTCTATGGTGTGACCAGCAGGCATCCAGCTTGTGTGAGATGCAGAGCCCTGGGAACTGTTGCTGCCCCATGGCTTATCAGATTTAAACAGGCCTGGAGAAGCTCGAGGTTATGTCCTACCCACTGCAGATGTGCTGCTGAAAAGTGATCAGTGAAAGGATAATCTGGGTTCCGGGAAAGGGAAGGAAATAGGAGCAGATGGAGTCTCTTGCTGCAGTGCTAAGTGGGCTAAGAGAAAACCCCACGGTGGTGTACATTAGCAACCACCATTACTAGGCAGTGTCTAAGTCCCCATGGCCTAATGGGCATGCACCTGTAGACCGACAACATGCTTCCCCGTGCCAAACCTGCACTTCTGTTGTGCAGCAGGTGGTGTGCTGTTTAAATGCAGCCCTTCTGAAATTGCTGGCTCTTTACCACACTGGGTCCCCTGCTCAGCTCTGGGCAGCTTAGAAAGAGACAGGTGCTCCAAAACAGAGGGAGGGGGAGATAGGGGACATAGAGGTGATCCAGAAAGTCACAAAGAGGGTTTTTGGTAACTATCTCTCTATAGTCATTGTCTCCTGGATCCTACACCTGTGGGTGATTGGAACACATACACATGTCTGCTCTCTAGGCCCTCAAAAAACTTTCCTATCCTCTCCTTGAGTACAATGTCTATCAAATCCCAAATAATGGTGAACAGATAGGAAAGGACTAAACTCCTGAGGCCCAATATGTTGCTCTGGAGATTTCATAAGTGAGTGAGTGGGACAAGAGCAACAAAACCAAAGTCTTGGTTGGGCCGCAGAGCTGGGTAGAAGCCTTGTTATAAAGGACAAGCCCTCTGACAGGTACTCACTGTCCTTACATTCACTAATACTCCTTAGTATGCTTTGGTTTTTTTCAGTGTCTGTTACATATTGGCTGTTAAAAATGTTTTTGCAAAAATGAAATAATGCACCTTTTGCATTTAATCCTTTAACAGCTGAGAAGAAGGTATCATTATCCTATTTTACAGAAGAGGGAATCAGGACTGGAGACTTCCCAAGGTCAAAGAGTGTGACTCCAAATCCTATTCTTTATCACATCATCCTGTTCCTTGCCTCTTACTTTGAAACTACAATTAATTTTCTTCACATTATATATATTTTCCAAGTGCATCTTTTTTGTATTTCACCAGTTCATTTCTTTTCTTAAAAATTTTATTTATTTTTTAGAGAGAGGAGACGGGAGGGAGAAAGAGAGGGAGAGAAACATTGATCAGCTGACTTTTGTATGTGCCACAACTGGGACTGAACTCACAAGCCAGGCATGTGCCCTGACTGGGGATAAAACCTGCAACCTTTTGCTTTACTGGATGATGCCCAATCAACTGAGCCGCACTGGTAAGGACTCACTAGCTCTTTTCATTTTCCAGAATTTGTTCTAAAAGTTTTATAGTAAGAAATGTGGTTATATTTTCTTCTAGGTACTTTGTTAGTCACTATCAGAGGGTCCTGTTGTTGGAACCAGTAGGATTCCAATGACCTTTGAGAGATGTTAGCTCACCTTTAAAGACTGAGAATAATTTGATAACATTTTTACCATTTTATTAATTACTCATATTGCCAGATGGCTGTTTCTTGTAGTTCCAATCTTATCTATGGTTTGAACAGAGCAATGAGTTCCCAGGGCTTGGGCATGACTGGTGCTCTGGGGGCTTGGAACAGCTTATGATTAAAAACCCAAACCCTCAGCTGTAATAGCTTTTAGTGGTCACAAGGGGTACCAATCCTTGCTTGGCTTCTAAAGTTGTGCTTGTCCAATAACAGAGGCAGTAGTCACATGTGGCTCTGACCTCTTGAAATATGGCTAGTCTGAACTGAATATACCCTAAGTGTGAAATAAACACTGGACTTGAAATATATTGTACAAAAAATAATGAAAATATTTCATTAATATTTTATATTTATTATGTGTTAAGATAACAATGTTTTGGATATATTAGATTTGATAAAACATAATATTTACCATGTTTCTTCTTTTTTTACTTTTTAAAATTGTCTACAAGAAAATTTGAAATTATATATTTAAAACTGTCTTTATTGCAGATGACATTATACTGTACATAAAGAACCCCAAAGATTCCACCAAGAAACTTTTAGAACTGATAAATGAATTCAGCAAAGTAGCAGGATACAAAATATCCAGAAATCAGTTGCACTTTTATATGCCAATAACGAATGAACAGAAAGGGAAATTAAGAAAACAATTCCATTCACAATTGCTACAAAAAGAATAAAATACCTAGGAATAAACCTAACCAAAATGTAAAAGACCAGTGCATGGAAAATTATAAGACACTGAAGAAAGAAATTGAAGAAGATACACATAAGTGGAAGCACATACTGTGTTCATGGATAAGAAGAATTAACATAATTAAAATGTCCATACTACCCCAAGCAATCTATAGATTCAACACAATTCCTATCAAGATTCTAATGTTGTATTTCACAGAATTACAACAGGTATTTCAAAAATTTATATGGAACCACAAAAAGTCCTGCACAGCAACAGTGATCCTGAGAAAGGAAAACAAAATTGGAGGAATCATACTACCTAATAGCAAACTATACTATAAGGCCATAGTCATCAAAACAGCATGGTACTGGCATAAAAACAGTGGAACTGAACAGAGAGGCCAGAAATAAACCCACACCTTCATAGTCAATTAATGTTAGACAGAGGAAGCAATCACATACAATGGGCTAAAGATAGTTTATTTAATAAATGGTGTTGGGAAAATTGGACAGATACATGAAGGAAAATGAAACTAGACCACCTTCTCACACTACACGCAAAAGTAATTTCAAAATGGATCAAAGACTTAAATGTTCGACCCCAAACCATAAAAATCCTAGAAGAAAAGAGGTGGTAAAATCTCAGACATTGCTTATAGCAATTTTTTATCGGATGTATCTTCCCAGGCAAGGGAAACAAAAGAAAAAATAAACAAATGGGACTATATCAAATTAAAAAAGTTTTGTACAGCAAAGGAAATCATCAACAAAATAAAAGACAACCCATAGAATGGGAGAATATATTCACCAATACATCCTATAAGGGGTTAATATCCCAAATTAAAAAAATACAAAACTCAACACCGAAAAAACAAACAACCCAGTTAGTTAAAAAATGGGCAAAGATCTGAACAGACACTTCTCCAAAGAGAACATACAGGTGACTTTTAGACATATGAAAAGATGCTCAATGTCACTAACCATCAGAGAAATGCAAATTAAAACCACAATGAGATATCATCTCACACCTGTCAGAATGGCTGTCATCAACAAATAACAAGTGCTGGTGAGGATGTGGAGAAAGGGAAACCCTTTTGCACTGTTAATAGACATGCAAATTGGTGCAGCCACTGTGGAAAGGAATATGGAGATACCTCAAAAAATTAAAAATGGATCTGCCTTTTGACCCAGCTATCCCACTTCTGGAAATATATCCTGAGGAACCCAAAACACTAATTCAAAAGAACATAAGCACCCCTGTGTTCATTGCAGCATTCATTTACAATTGCCAAAACATGGAAGCAACCAAAGTGCACATCAATAGATAAGTAGGTAAAACAACTATGGGACATTCACACAATGGAATACTACTCAGTTGTAAAAAAGAAGAAAATGTTACCATTTGCGACAGTATGGATGGACCTGGAGAGCATTATTCTCAGTGAAATAATCCAGTCAGAGAAAGACAAGTACCATATGATTTCACTCCTGTGGAATCTAATGAACAAACTGAACTAACAAGCAAAACAGAGACAAACTCATAGATGGAGAGCAGACAACAGACATGGGAAAGGCTAGGGATTGGGGGTACTGAGCAAAAAGGAAAAAGGACTCGTGGACATGAAAAACAGTGTGGTGATTGCTGAGGGGAGGGAGATATAAGGGGACTAAATGGTACTGGAAAAATTGGCAATAAAGATTAAATTTAAAAAATAGGTTATTTGGCAACTGAAAAAAGAAATTATATATTTAGTTCACATTCGTGGCTTGCATTGTATTCCTAATGCACAACATTATTCTAGAGAATGTCTTAGTTTATCTTCCTTGATCAATCTTCAAGTTCCAGCTTGCCCTCAGATTAAAAACCAGAGTGAAACGTAATTATTAAAGTAACATCCTAATTCTCCTGATTTTTGTAAAGTAATATGGCAGATTTCTTTCCCATTTTGAAGATTTCTCAGCAGCTTTACTGATGACTCCTCCTACCTAACACCCTTATCCAAAAGAAATTAAGATCTCTGACCTGTACTTGATGTTTTTTGGAAACTCAGCTGGTGGTATTTTTATCCATAATCCAAAAAGGGATACTGAAAGAGCTATAGCATCCTAGAGCATCAGCTCAGTCAAAGACAGATTGAGATATAATCATATCCACATCAAGGCAAATCAGGTTCAGGTGAAGAGCAGATGAAAGGACAAAATCCAACAGGTAATATCCAACGTGAGGTCTGAGGGCTACTGTAAATAGAACCCAAGGCCTCCCACTCTGGCCAGAACTCACAACAGCTACTGCTTTTCCATGTAGTGCTTTTTCTCACCTCCCAACGAATTCCTGTCCTTGATACTTTACTCCTAGCCTTGCAAGGGCAAGAAACTTCTAAGGTGCATTCTGATTCCCCATGAAGGAAGTCGCCTCCTTGTCTCCTTTGAGAGAAAAGTAAGAGAAGAGTAAGGCAAGGGTCAGTTATTAGTGCTCCATTTTTTTAAGTTACCATTTGCTTCATCAACCTTAGATCCTCTCTGGGCTGATGGGAGGTTAGGATCCATGAGTGGCATCTTCCCTTTGAAGCAGTGGTTCTATGAGTTGGTCTCTTGACCAAGGCTTGGCTCTCCATGCCAGGCTTCTCATGGAATCCAGCTGCTCTCCATCCAAGTGTTGAGAAAATCTTCTCTAATACTTCACCCTCTCACTGGCTGTATACAGATTATGCATAGCTTTTGTTACAGGTAATATCTGCCATGTATAAGTTCTATGTTTATAAAAGAATGTTTGTTTGTTTTTCAACTTTTTATTATTTAAACACTCATAGGTAGAAGAGAGAGTATAATAAATACCCATGGACCATAATTCAGCCTCAACAGTTAACAACATATGGTCATTTAAAAAACTATACTCCCCACTTCTCTCCACCCCCTGCTAAACATGATAATATTTCATATGTAAATGCTTCGACTATGTATTTGCAAAAGATTAGGACCCTATTCTTCTTTAAACATAACCACAATATCATTTTACTATCTGAAAACTAAAACTTTTTTTAAAACTTTATTTTTTATTTTTCATGAAAGTAATATATTCTCATTGAAATTATTCAGACAGTAAAAAAGGTATAGGGAAGTAATTGAAAATTACTCATAGGCCTACATTCAAACATAATCATTGTTAAAATTTTGGCATATATAGTTAAATATATTTAACACGTAATCTTTATATAAATTTATATATATAAAATGATGCTACAGATGATGTTTGTGATTTTGTTTTATTTTATTATTTGGTAAGCATTTAAAAAATAGAAGCAAAAATGTATACAGAGAAGTGCACAAATTGTAAGTGTATAACCCAAGGAGTTTCCACTGTTATGTAACCAACTACTCCAGATTAAGAAACAGGCTATTACTTGTACCCAAAACCTCTTTCATGCCCCTCTTAGTCACTAAATCCGCTGAACTTAACTCTATCCTGACTTCCATCACTGCAGAGAAGTTTTACCCACTTTTGAATTTGTACAAATACAATCACACAGCATTCTGTGTGCGACTTCTTTTGTTCCATATTATATTTGCAAGTTATATCTATGTCATTGCATGCAGCAATAGTTCATCTATTTTCTTTGTTGTGTAGTAGTGTACTGTATGAATATATCACAATTATTTACATATTTTATTATTGATGAACATTCCCCACCTCATTCCATTATGTTGCCTGTAGGAATTTATTTTTGTACACATATATATGGGTTTTTATTAGGTATATACTAAGGAGCAGACTTCTGGTTGTATCCATTTATACTTGTACCAGTAGTCTGTGAGGGTTCCATTTGCTCCATATTTTTGCTGAAACTTGGTCATGATCAATGTTTTAATTTTTTTCTATTCTAGTGAGTATGTAGAATATTCTGTTTCTACTGATTGTGGTTTTATTTTGCATTGTCCTAATGACTAATGAAGTCAAGTGCCTTTTCATATGCTCATCAGTTACATAGATATCCTCTTTTGTAAAATACCTGTTCATCTTTTCCCCATTTTTAGTGCAATTTTATGTGATTTTTCATATTGATTGTAGGAGTCTTACATATTCTGTATATGAGGGTTTTTTTTTGTCAAAGATATATATTACAAATATCATCTCCCACTATGTGTGTGGCCTTTTTGCTCTTTTAAGGTATCACTGGATAAATAGAAGTTTTAAATTTTAATGTAGTTCCATTATCAATATTTTCCTATATAGTGAGTATATTTTGTGCTCTGAGAAATATGTGCCTTCTTCAATGTTAGTAATATATTCTCCAATGTTTCAGAAACGTCATTGTTTTACCTTATACTTTTTGGCTTTAAAATACTTTTTGTGTATGGTGTGAGGTAGTGACCAAAGTTTATTTCTTTTTCCTTATGAATATCCAGTTGATTGAGCTCTGCTTATTCAAAAGACTGTTCATTTCTCACTATTCTGTCATGTCACCTTTGTCTGAAGTAAAATAATAGCATTCATGAGTCTGTTTTTTGATTTCCTATTCTGTTTTACTATATATTTGCTTGCTTTGTGCCAATTTCATTGCATCTTAATTACTGGAGCTTTATAATATTAAGATATCTGATAGTTTAGGCTCTCCAAATTTGCTACTTTTCTTCAAAATCATCTTCACTATTTTAGTGCTTTGCATTTTTATGTAAGATCTAGACTCAGTTTGTCAATCTCTACAAAATAAAAAGAAATACTGAGGTTTTGACATAGGATGACATTGAATTTTATATCAATTTGAGGTCATTGATTTTTTTTACAATATTTTATTTAAAATATTGGTTATTCCAGTTCTGAAACATGTCATATTTCTTCACACATTTACCTCTTCTTTAATTTATCTTAATGAAGTATGTGGGTTTTTGTCTAGAAGTCCTGCACATCTGCACATTTATTTTTATTTATTTCTGCATATTTTATGATTTAATGCTACTGAAAATGGCATATTTAAAATATTTCTTAATTATTTGTTGGTTGTATGTAGAAATACAATTGACTTTTGCATGAGCTGTAACCTTACTTGACTTTGCTAAATTTTTTAAGTTCTGTAAGTTTAGCTTCACATTCTTACTTTTTTTCTATTTTTCTATTTTTATTTTTATGTCTTTGGTTTAAGCTTTTAAAAAAAATTTCTAATTGTTATTCTATTACAGTTGTCCTACTTTTTCCCCCTTTGCTATCCTCTGCCCAGCCCAACCCCCACTCCCACAGCCAATCCCCACAGTGATGTCCATGTCCATGGGTCATTCATACATGTTCTTTGACTCATTCTTTCCCCTTCTTTCCACCAGTATCCCCTTCCCCTCAACACACACACATACTGGTCCCTGTCAGTCTATTCCATATTTCCATGCCTCTGGTTCTATTTTAGTTTATTTTGTTCATCCCTCTTACAGGTGAGATCACATGGTATTTGTCTTTCACCAACTGACTTATTTCACTTAGAATAATATTCTCCAGTTCCATCCATGCTGTTACAAAAGGTTGGAGTTCCTCCTTCTTTTCTGCTGCATAATATTCCATTGTGCAAAAATGTACCACAGGTTTTTGATCTGCTCATTTACTGATGGGCACTTAGGATGTTTCCAGCTCTTGGCTATTGTAAACAATGCTGCTATGAACATAAAGGTGCATAGATTCTTTTGAATTGGTGATTTGGGATTCTTAGGGTATATTCCAAGCAATGGAAT
Source organism: Mormoops blainvillei (assembly GCA_004026545.1). NCBI lineage: Eukaryota > Metazoa > Chordata > Mammalia > Chiroptera > Mormoopidae > Mormoops > Mormoops blainvillei. Next base: position 139,180 of record PVJD01000795.1, on the reverse strand, counting down.
CGCTGGGTCAAAAGGCAGTCCCATTTTTAATTTTTTGAGGAAATTCCATACTGTTTTCCACCAGTCTGCATTCCCAACAATGGTGCACTAGGGTTCCCTTTTCTCTACATCTTTGCAAGCACTTGTTGTTTGTTTATTTATTATTGATAACCATTCTGGCAGGTGTGAGGTGATATTTCATTGTGGTTTTAATTTTCATTTCTCTGATGGCTAGTGATGTTGAGCATCTTTTCATCTGTCTATGGACCATCTGTATGTCCACCTTGGAGAAGTGTCTGTTCAGGTCCTTTGCCCGTTTTTTAATTGGGTTGTTTGTCTTTATGGTGTTGAGTCATATGTGTTCTTTATATATTTTGGAGATTAAACTCTTGTCCAATGCATCATTGACAAATATGTTCTCCTTTATGGTTCGCTCCCTTTTCATTTTGGTGATGGTTTCTTTAGCATGCTTAGCTTTTTAACTTGATGTAGTCCCATTTGTTTATTTTTATTTTCTTAATTTCCTTTGCCTTAGGAGATAAATCAGCAAATTGCTATGTGGGATATCTGAAATTTTTCTGCCTATGTTTTCATCTAGAACTTTTATGGTCTCATGATTAATATTTAAGTCTTCTATCCATTTTGAACTTACTCTGGTGTATAGTGTAAGTTGGTGGCCTCATTTCATTTTCTGCACCTACCAGTCCAGTTCTCCCAACACCATTTATTGAAGAGGTTGTTTTTACTCCATTTACTCATGCCCCCTTTGTCAAATATTAATTGACCATAGAAACATGGGTTTATTTATGGGCTCTCTATTATGTTCCATTGATCTATGTGTCTGTTCTTATGTTAATACCAGACCGTTTTGGTGATGGTGACTTTGTAGTATAGTTTGATATCAGGTATTATGATCCCTCCTACTTTGTTCTTCTCTTTCAAGATTGCTGAGCTATTTGTGGTCTTTTTTGGCTCCATATAATTTTTTGAAATACTTGTTCTAGATCTGTGAAATATGCCATTAGTATTTTAATAGGAATTGCATTGAATCTATAGATTGCTTTGGGTAGTATGGACATTTTAATGATGTTAATTCTTCCAATCCATGAACACAGTATATGTTTCTATTTATTTGTATCTTCCTTAATTTCTTTCTTCGGTGTTGTGCTGTTTTCTGAGTACAAATCTTTTACCTCCTTGGTTAAATTTATCCCTGGGTACTTTATTTTTCTTGTTGCTATAGTAAATGGGATTTTTCCTCTAGTATCTCTTTCTGATAGTTCATTATTGGCATACAAAAATGCCATTGATTTCTAAATATTGACTTTGTGTCCCACTATTTTGCCATATTCACCTATTAGGCGAAGTAGGGTTTTTTGGTGGAGACTATAGGGTTTTCTATGTACACTATCATGTCACCTGAAAAAATGACAGTCTTACTTCCTTCTTTCTAATTTGGATGCCTTTTATTTCTTTTTCTTGTCTGATCACTGTGGTTAGAACTTCCAGTACTTTGTTGAATAAGAGTGGTGAGAGTGGGCAAACTTATGTTGTTCCTGATCTTAAAGGGAAAACTTTTAATTTTCACCTGTTGAGTATGATGTTGGTAGTAGGTTTCTCATATATGGTCTTTATTATGTGAGGTTTGCTCCTCTATTTCCATTTTGCTGAGTATTTTTATCATAAATGGGTGCTGGATTTTATCAAACACTTTTCCAGCATCTATTGATTTGATCACATGAATTTTGTTCTTCATTTTGTGGATGTGGTGTTTTACATTTATTGATTTGTGAATATTGTACCATCCTTGCATCCCTGGGATGAATCCCACTTGATCATGGTGATGATCTTTTTAATGTATTGTTGGATCCGGTTTGCTAATATTTTGTTGAGGATTTTAGCATCTATGTTCATCAGAAATATTGGCTTGTAGTTTTCTTTCTTTGTTGTGTCTTTACCTGGTTTGGTTTTGAAATTAGGATAATCCTGGCCTTGTAAAAAGAGTTTGGGAGTCTTCCCTCTTAAATTTTTTGGAATAGTTTGAGAAGGATAGGAGTTAGTTTTTCTTTAAATGTTTGGTAAAATTCACCTGTGAAGCCATCTGGTCCAGGGCTTTTGTGTGCCTGCAGTTTTTTGATTATTGCTTCAGTTTCACTGGTTTTTGGCCTACTCAGGCTTTCTGTTTCTTCTTAATTTAGTTTTGGAAGGTTGTATGTTTCTAGAAATTTATCCATTTTGCCCTGGTTATCCAATTTCTTGGCATATAGTTGCTCATAATAATCTCTTACAATATTTTGTATTTCTGTGTCATTGGTTATAACTTCTCCCTTTTTGTTTCTGATTTTATTTGGGTCCTCTCTCTTTTTTTCCTGATGAGTCTGGTTAAAGGTTTGTTAATTTTGTTTATCTTTTCAAAGATCAGGTCCTGAATTGATTGATCCTTTGAACTGATTTTTATTTTTTTTTCAGTCTCTATGTCATTTAATTCTTTTCTGGGCTTTGTTGTTGTTTTGTAGTTCTTGTAGATATAGGGATATATTGTTTATTTCATATTTTCCTATCTTCTTTAGATAGGCCTGTATTGCTATGAAATTCCCTCTCAGGAATTTCAGGATGGCCTTTGCTGTGTCCCATAAGTTTTGGGTTGTTGTGTGTTCATTTTCATTTGTTTCCAGATACTTTTTGATTTCTTCCTTGATCTCATTGTTAACCCATTCATTATAATAGTGTGCTGTTCAGTCTCCATGTATTTGAACATTTTTGAGTTTTTTCCTTGAGGATGGTTTATTGTTTCAAGCCATTGTGATCCAAGAAGATGCTTGACATGATTTCAATTTTCTTGAATTTGTTGAGCTCGTTTGGTGTCCTATCATATGGTCTATCTTTGAAAATGTTCCATGTGCATTTGAAAAGAATGTATATTTTACTTCCTTAAGGTGAGTTCTGTATATATCAGTTAAGTCCATTTGCTCTAGAGTGTCTTTCAATGCCACAATATCCTTGTTGATTTGTTGTTTGGAAGATTTATCCAATGTTGAAAGTGGGGTGTTAAAATCCCCTATGGTGACTGTGTTGTGTCAGTATCTTTCCTGAAGTCCTCCAAGATCTTTATATATTTAGGTACTCCTATGTTGGGTGCATATATGTTCATAAGGGTTATACCCTCTTGTTGGACTACTCCTTTATGTATTATGTAGTGACCTTCTTTGTGTATTATTATGGTCTTTGTTTTGAAGTCTATTTTGTTTGATATAAGTTTGCTACCCCAGCTTCTTTTTATGACCATTTGCTTGGGATATTTTTTTCCATTCCTTCACTTTCAACCTATGTAGATCTTTTGTTCTGAGGTAGGTCTCTTGTAGACAGCATGTATGTGGGGCATGTTTTCTTATCCATTCAGCTACCCTATGTCTTTTGATTGAAGCATTTACTCCATTTACATTTAAGGTTATTATCGATAGGTACTTATTCATTGCCATTTTCCCCTCTGTTCCTGTGTTCCTCTCTGTCTCTCTCTCCCCCTTTTTCTTCATCTTCTTTAAAGCAGTCCCTTTAGCATATCTTGCAATTCTATTCTTGTGATGATATACTCTTTTAACCTTTTTCCCCCCTCTGGCAAGCTCCTTTTTTTGCTTTCCATTGTAAATGAGAGCCCTTCTGGGTAGAGTAGTCTTGGTTCCAAACCTTTGCTTTTCATTACTTAGAATATTTCATGCTATTCCCTTCTGACTTGTAGTGTTTCTGTTGAGAAATCAGCTGATAGCCTAATCAGAGCTCCTTTTCATGCTACTAGCTATTTCCCTCTTGCTACCTTTAAAACTCCCTCTTTGTCTTTAAAATTTGACATTTTAATTATGATGTATCTTGGAGTGGGCTTTTTGAGTTCCTCTTGATGGGACTCTCTGTGCTTCCTGGACATATGTGACTTTGTCTCTCACCAAGTTAGGGATGTTTTCTGTCATTACTTTTAGAAACTGTTTTCTATCCCTTGCTTCTTTTCTTCTCCTACTGGTATCCCTATGATGTGAATATTATTACATTTCATATTGTCCTATAGCTCCCTTAAATTGTGTTTATTCTTTTTGAGTCTTTATTCATTTTATTGCTCTCTGGGTGTTTTTATCCTACCTTGTCCTCCAACTCACTGAATCAACCATCTGGTTCATATAGTCTGCTTTTAATTCTTTCTAGTGTATTTTTCGCTTCAGATGTCATATTTTTCATTTCCTCCTGGCTCTTATTCATAGTTTCTATGTCCTTTTTTTATGCTGATGTAGTTCCCAGTAAGTTACTTATAGCTTCCATAGAGTTCCTTTTAGTTCTCACTGAGCTCCTTGAGCATCCTTATAACCATTATTTTGAACTCTGTGTCTGATAGATTGTTTGCCTCAATTTCATTTAGCACTCCTCCTGGGGATTTTTCCTTTCCTTTTGATTGGAGGTTGCTTCTTTGTCTCCCCATTTTATGTGACTCTTTTTGTTTGTTTCTGCATGTTAGATTGATCTGCTTCCACTCCCTATCTTCATGGGGTGGCCTTCTGTGGTAAGAGACCTGTGGGACCCAGTGGAGCAGTCTCCTTGATCTCCTAAGCTGGATGCTCTTGGGATGCCCTTTATAGTTTTAATGTGGGCTCTCTTGTTGTGTTTGGGTTTTGGTTACTGTTGGGTCAGTATTTTGGTGGGTTCTTCCCTCTAGGTGGCTGAGAGTCGAACCACCCACCATATCTTGTACACTGTTGTACAGGTGCTGCCAAGACAAGACAAAACAAAACAACCCAGGAAACAAAACCCACACCAGCAAAAATAACCCCAAACCACAACCACGCTATCAACAGCAAATGAGCAAATATTAATAAAGGTGAAAAGAGATTAAGACTATTATCAGAAAGGAAAAATGAATATGAGATGACTAATGGAAAGAAAAATGATTTTGAGAGGGTAGAGAGAAGAGAAATAATAAGAGTAGGGAATAGAAACATGATGAAGAAAGAAAGAAAATAAAATATACATCATAAATAAATAAGGGAGGGGAGAAAGAAAATAGGAGTAAGAAAAGGGAAGATATAATAAGAGGTTTAAAAAAATAGTGAAAAAATAGGAACCAAATTGAAGAAAAACATCCACCACAGCAATATCAACAACAAATGAGCAAAGATTAATAAAGGTGGAAAGAGAATAAGAAGGAAAAAAAGAGAAAAAAGAAGATTACGAGATGTCTAAAAGAAAGAAAAGTGATTTTGAGAGGATAGAGGGAGAAGAAATAATAAGAGTGAGGAATGAAAACCAGGCTAAGAGATGGAAAAAATAAAATTAAAACAACAACAAAAAAAGAAAGGGCAGGAGGCAGGCAAAATGGGATAGGAGAGGGGAACAAAAAAATTGAGATTTGAAATTAAAAAATAGTGAACATCTAGGAATAAAATTGAAGAAATGCAACAACAATCACGATATCAACAACCAATGAGCAAAATTTAATAAAGGTGGAGAGAGAACAAGGAAAAAAAGAATGTGAAATGACTAATAGTAAGAAAAATGGTTTTGAGATGCTGGTGGGAGGAGAAATAATGAGTGTGGAATAAAACAAGGCTTAGAAAGGGAAAAATAAAATTGAAAACAAAAATAAGAAGGGGAAGAAAGGGGGCAAAATAGAATAAGAGAAGGGGGAGTAAAATATGAGATTTGAAATAAACTAAAATTCAAAAAATAGTGCAATAATAGGAACAAACTTGAAGAAAAAATGTTAAAAACATACGCAGGAGAAAAAGTAGTGCAAGTAATGAAGAAGACCACAGTGGAATTTGTCTCAGGAGATCCTAGTGTTTGCCACTGCCTTCTCTTTCTGGATCCACCCCTGGTAATTTCAGACGGTGTCCCAGTCTAGCTGTAGGCAGCCTGTTTGAGACTACAAGTGATTCACAGTCTGTGGCTGTCTCCTTCAGGCTTGTCTGGTCCCCACTCCTCTGCTCTGCCAGAGTTCCATCAGTTTCAGTCCCAGGAAATGTTTATCTAGTGTCTGAGAGCACTGCTAGTGCTACCTCCACCTGCCTCCAGATGGAGCCTCTGCTGTATTTGGGAGGGCGGAATCCCTAGGTCACCCCCAGGAGGCACTGTTCAGCATTCAGGGAAGATGTTAGGAGTGTTTCACCACTACCCCGCCACACATTCTGATCTGTCCCAGATTACTGTATTTCGCTGTGTATAATGCACTCCGTGCATAACGCTCACCCAAGTTTCTGTGTGTATTATACGTGGGATTATTGAACTCATGGTATATAATCATTATACTCATGTATAATGCTCATCCTTATTTTTCCCTCAAAAATTTGGGCAAAAAAGTGCACATTATACATGGCAAAATACAGTATTTCCAAGAATGTATACTTCCTGAGGAATTAGCTGTCCATTTCCTGTGAGGGGCCAATCTGTATAAAAAGGGCAGCTCTTTCCTTCTTGGTGCTTACAGCAGCTCTGTATAAGAGCTGAGGCTGGTGGGGCCCTGAACACCCCTTGTTGCACCTGTCTCTAATCTCTCTGCTCTGCTGTTTTCAGTGGATCAGGGCCTGAAGAACCAGTGTAGCTCACAGCGTCTGATAGAAGTTCAGAAAGGGCTCTTCCAGAGATTCTCCTTCTTCCCCCTGTGGATATGTGCTGAGCAGGGATCTCCTGAGCCTGGCCTCACTGATCTGCAGAGCCTGCAATCCTGCAGGTGAGGCCTGGGCACACCTGCCTCTGGGGGTCCTGCCTAGCTGCCATGAATCTCAGGCTCTCAGTTCCTTGTTGTCCAGTCCCCAGCTTGCTGCTCTTACAGGGGACTCAGGCCCGAACTCTTCACTCTGTGCATTTCCCTTCTTGCCGGCCATGCTGGGTCAGGTCCCACAGTGCCTTTAGTATGCCAATTTCGGTTTTTCCTGTGCAGCTAGACTCAGTGGAACTGAACTGCACTCTCACTCTGGTTTCTTTTTTGGCACAGCTGCTGTGCGCACATTCAAGCATGGGTCCCTGCCCAGTCTCACCTCAGCTCACCTTAGCTCACCTTTCGAAAGAATCTCTATGTATCCCCCACACTGCAGCACTGAGCCCTGGGCTGGTTCTCCGCATACTCCACCTCCTCAAAGAGCACAAAATCTCTCTACATCAGGGCTGTCCACAGCCTGCTAGTGCCTCTGACAGTTTTAGGAGATAGAGTTTCTATCTGGAGCTCTCCTGGTTGGCGCTGCAGCTATGGATGTGCTACTTACTGTTTGGGTATAGCCTAAGTCTCCCCAACTTTGCATGTCCTTCCAAGTCTCTCCCAATTAGGATTGATGGTTTCCTTGTGTGGGACCAGGGCCCTGCTCCCAGAGGGGAGGGAGCCGCTAAGCTGTGTCTCCTGTCTGACCTCTGCCGCAAGTACCTGACACAGGTAGGGCATTTTCCCCTCAACTTATAAAATCTCTTACCAGATGGTGCAAAGAATCCTCTGTACTCTTTGGCTTCAAAAATTCATATCAGCTGAGATTTTGTTGATTGTTCAGGACATTTGTTGGAATATCAGCTGAAAATCTGGGCTGAGGACACAGCACAAGCAAGTGGGCTCAACTTCTACCTACTCAGCCACCATCTTCCAAGTCCCCTGGTTTCTTAACATGCCCTTAGATTTTCAAATACACAATAACATTCTTCACAAAGTGACCAATTTATATGTTTATTTATCTATTTTTAATCACTATATATTTTTTTCCTCAATGCAATGTAAATTGTGAGAGGTGATGGTGGACAGTCATTGCCTCATTCCTGATATCAGGGGTAAGTCTTTCAATATTTACCATTAAGAATGGTGTTTGCTGCAAGGCTATTTTTGTAATCCTTACTAAAGCTAAAGATGTTTTCTTCTGTGGCTAATTTGCTGAGCTTTTTAAAATTCTAATTTTAAACATGAATGGGCATTCAGTTTTATCAAATGACTACTCTATGTCTATTGAGTTGGTCATGTAATTTTTTTCTTCTTTATTCTGTTATTGGTGAATTACAACCAATTACACTGATTGATTTTCAAATAGTAAACAAATTTTGCTTTCCTGGAGTAAGCCCAAGTTGATTGAAATACATTTATATATATATATATATATATATATATATATATATATATATATCACTGAATGCAATTTACTAATAATTTGTTTAGGAGTTTTGCATTTATGTTCATGAGAGAGATTGATCTGCAGTTTTTCTTACTGTAATATTCTCACCAGGTTTTGGTATCAAGATTATACTGTGATTACAAATTGGAAAGTATAAAGTTTTTCTAGTTTCTGTAAGAATTTGTGTAGTGTCATGACCGGTATGGCTCAGGTGGCTGGGCGATGTGCTATAAAGCAAAAGTTTGCCGGTTCAATTCCCGGTCAGGGCACATGCCTGGATTGTGGACCAGGTCCCTGGTTTGGGGGTGTGTGAGAGGCAATGATCTAAATTTATCTCACACATCAATGTTTCTCTCCTTTTCTGTCTTCCTCCCATGCCCTCCCTCTAAAACTAAGTAAATAAAACTAAATAAAATCTAAATAAATCTAAATAAAAATAAATAAATAAATCTAAAAATAAATGAAAGAAAAAAAGAAAAGAATTTGTGTAGCTTTATTTCTTAAATGTATGGTATAATTCACTAGAGTAGCCTCTGTACCTAAATTTTTCTTTAAATATGATATTAGCTATAGGTTTTTATAGGTGATCAGGTTGAGGAAGTTCTCTTTGATTTTTAGCTTTCTGAGAATTTTTACAAGAAACGGACATTAAATTTTGTCTAATGCTTCTCTGTATCTATTGAAATGATTATATGGTTTATATTGTTTAGTCTGTTAATACATTAAGTTATTTTGATTTTTGAATGTTAAGCCAATCTTACATTTCTGGTCATGACATATTATACTTTTATATATTATATTAGATTTACCTAAGATGTCTGCTATTATTCGTATTAAGTATTTGTTATGATTCCATTTTATCACTGTCATTGAGTTGAGCTGTAACTTTTTGTTTTGCCATTTTAGTGGTTTATTAAGGGTTTATGGTGTACATTTTAAAATTAATACAATTTAACTTTAGGAAAGGAAGAGGGGGAGAGAGAGAGAACGAGCTACCTCCCAAAGATCTTCAGAGTGTTTACGTATTCAGATGGGTATTGCTAAGAGTGTACATTTGAGGAAACTACCTGAGGGGCTAGGGAAAGAAACACCTGAAAATGTTATATGGAAAAATCTCTGGCACTCACATAGAACTAAGAACAGTGCACATTTTCACTAACCAGAGTGAAAGCCATAATTCATAGAACAGCAGGGATAGAAACCAGAAATATTGCCTCAGTAGTGAAAAACTGACCCTAGGTTCAATGCTGTTCTGGTCTTACCTAATAAAGCATAATAAAGCAACTTCAAAAAGATCAGTCTGTTTTTAAATAGCTTAACTGCATCCCAGAACAAAGCTAAAGAATAAAAACATTAGATATATTAAAAAGGCAGGAAAATTATACCTATAATGAGGAGAATTTTCAACAATCAAAACTAATCCAAATTGTAGAATTCGTAGATAAGCGCATGAGAATAATTATTGTAATTGTATTCCATATGCTCAAAAAGCTAGAGGAAAGATTTAATTATACTATGCATAAGTAGAGACATGAAAAATATTAAAAGGGTCCAATTTGTATTTCTAGAGATGAAAAACCATCAATGCTTGAGATGAAAAAAAAATATATAATTCTTGATGGGATTATGGTAGTTTAGACACTGTACAAGAAAAATTAGTGAATTTAAAGACATAGCAATAGAATCTATTAAAAACGAAACAGAAATTAAAAAAGACTAAAAAAATAATAAGAGAATTAATGAGCTGTGGTATGAGTGAACTCTAGTGGTCTTGGCCTTCCCAGACTCGTGGATCCATTTCCTAAATTCAAGAGATCACTGAATTCCACCTGGGTTTCCCTCTCTTGCACCATAGCCAGGCAGAAATCTGGAGGAAATCATAGGGCTTACTCACCTCCTTTATTTCCCATCTTACAGGGATCACTATTCTTTGTTGCCTGATATTCAGTCTTGAGAATCACTATCTTATCAATTTTGTTCAATTTTTTAGTTGTTTTAGGTGAGAGGGTATATCTGGTACCTGTTACTTCAAATAAATATTGAGTATGGAGAGTATTGTTTTTATATATTTTAACTTGTTTAATAATTGTAGTTTGTTTAGGCTTATTAAGTGCATATTTCAAATCTTATATGTCCTTTATGACATTTTCGTGTGTTCATTCTACCAGTTACTGAAAAACATGTAAGAAGTTCTTTATTCCTTATTGCTTAAAATTTTGTTTCTTACATTTTGAGGTCTTTTTATGAAGTGCATGCCAATTTAGAATTCCTATATCTTCCTGGTGGATTAATCCTTTTGTCATTAGGAAATGTCTTTTTTATCTCTGATAATTCTTGTTGCCTTAAAGTCTCCTTTGTCTGTGATAAGTATAGCTATATTAGCTTTCTTTTGGGTAGTGTTGCATAGTATATCTTTTTCTGTTCTTTTTTTTTTACCCTTTCTGTGGTCTTATATTTAAGATGTATCACTTGTAAACAGAATATAGTTATTTTCCTTCATCATAGCTGTTGAAAAGCCATGTGAATATTTTCATGTTCTGCACAGTTAAATTTTTCTAAGTCTTTCCAAGCAAAGAGAATGGACATGCTATAATAAAAGCAAATGTCTTTTCCCAGACACATTTACTCCTCAAATTCTAAGAGTGATAGACATGGAGCCACTTTTATCCTTTATCAAGGAGCATTTACTGCCAATTCAAAGGGAAAGTAACCTTATCTACCCCAGAACCAAATACTTGCATTCCAGAGTAAAGACCTTGTCATTCTATTCCCTGAGGAAATTTGTTTGAATTAGAAAGATAAGGTTCTTCTCCCTATCTCAGGAGGCGAGGAAGGCAGCTGTATAACTGTTTCTATATAAACACTTAGATTCATGATTTTGGGATTTCTCTTCTGTGGTGCCAGAATCGCTCTTGCATGTACAGACCTAATCATCTGGATTTCATTACATTATCCTTAAGGGGGAGAATTGGGAATGAGGAATCAATGCAGTTATTGCTGTTAAGTAATCACAGTCTATCCCAATCCAGAAATCTTACATTTGTTTTCGAAATAATATAACTAATAGGTATTAAAAACCTATCTGTCAAATTAAAAACTTGATGGACAAGTTTTTTTCAGTAGAATTTAATATATTTACCCTTTTATGTAATCATACATTTGTGTTTAAACATACATTTAAAAATTTTATATCTTTTACTAAATGCTTCTTTTGTTCTTTCTTCACTTGCATTAGCCAAGTATATTTTACGATTCCTAATACTGTGTTCGTTGTATAGTCTTTTGCTATTCTTTTAGTGACTACTCCTGGTATTACAACATGCATCTTTAATTTTTTACAACAAAGGGAAAATCATTACATTTACCACTTTCATCATTTCTATTAAGAAGTTATCCATGTTTTATTATTACTAATTTGAAAGTAATGTTGGTTTTATTCTGTGGTTGCTTTAAATGCTTCTCTAGGTCCTAAGTTTTCAACAGTTTTGCTATAATATGCATAGGTACACATTTATCTTGCTGAGGTACTCTGAGTGGCTTGATGTCTATTTTTGGTTTTAGAAAATTCTCAGCCATTATTCCTCAAATATTGTTTATGCCACATTTTTAAAATCTGCCTTTCTCCTGGGAATTCAGTTGCACATATGTTAGATATTTTCACCATGTTCCATATGCCTGATACTCTTTTCCATATTTCCATCTTTTAAAAATACTCTCTCTTGTTATCAGCCTGACTATTGTCTTCCAACATATCATTTCAATCTATTCCACCCTTCATCAGTGTCTAATCTCTTGTTAAAACCAAATTATTGATTTTAGTTATTATATATTTTTAGTTCTTAAATTGTATTTAAAAAAGATTCCAAAGTGGCTATTTTTCTAATATTTACCATTTTGATCTATTTTCTTAAAGATATTCATCATAGTTATTTTAAAGTCTGTGCCTGAAAACACTAATATTTGGTTCAGCTGTGAATCTGTTACTATCATCTGTTCTTTATTTTGCTCCTCAGCTATTTCATTCTGTGTCCTAGACTGCTTAGTCATTTATTATTGAATGCCAGGCATTCTTATGAAAAATTGTGGTCTCTGAATGTTGTCTTTTTCCAGTTAAGGGTAACTTAGTCAATAAGAGTAAGGGAAGATCACCTGTATTTGAAGCTGAATTCCAGTCTACTCACTTTTACTCTTTGAGTTTAACACCTCATGGGTCCCAAGGAAAATCCTGGAATGTGTACCAAGCCTTCTCCTCACTGGTGGGCTCTCATTTTTGTCTCCCTAATACCATAAGTCTACTAAAAGCTCTATCTGTAAAGTATAGTTTTCATTTATTTATTTATTTTCCCCAGAGGAGAGTTTTCTTCAGTTCCTCAGGACTCAGCCAATTACATGGGCTTTGGTGGAGGTCGTGGGGCAGTGCCCACAGGTCTATATTGGGGTGGGGATGTTCTGTCCTTCCAGGCTTCATGAAAATATTTTCTGACCACCTTGCTGTGAATGGCACAACTTAGACAGCAGTGTAGTTATACACACAGCTTGGGAAACATGTGGGAGATGAAGACCCTCACTTTGAAAACGTCCCTGATGACTGTGGCCTTTACTATGCGTTGAATGATGAATTTCTTAAAGGCCTTGTTGCTGGGCACATTGAGTGCAGGTAGTACAGTGAATAGGTTGCCCACAGCCATGGCCCTTTTTGACATAGCCATTGTTTCTTCATTTCTTCATCTGTATTAGGATGAAGATCCTGCTAGGAGGGGAGTACAACTTACCCAGGCTCATTCCCCTCCTGGCACCTTGGTAGTGAGATTCTGAGAGCCAAAAGCTCCTTTTTGTTTCCCAGCCTCATAACCACCTTTTGGTTGGGTTCTTCAAGTCCCTGGGTGGCTGCTTAGAGATCACAAATGCTTAAGGGAAATTGGCATTGAATATTGGGCTCACTTCTTTGACATTCTCTTCTTTCCAGGATCCCAACCTTTATATCCTAAGTGCCGTCTTAGCTCTGAACTTCAGTTTATATCTCCTTGGCTTCATGGGCCCCCAATAAAAAAAGTTTTGTTTAGCTTCCTGGTGTCTTAGTTCCTACTTTATGCTTGTCTTCTTTTTGGCTTCTCTGAGCCACGGCGCATGAAGTGCCGAATCACCTCTAAGACAGTACTGTGTCGAGTGCTTCCCAATTAGTTTCTCTCCTTTCTAGGGTTCTGGCTCATGAGTCCTGGCTGCGTTGGTAGCTTTCTGGTGATTTATAAAGAGCTGTTTTTTATTTTTATTTTTTAAAGTTTTTATTTTCAGGAGAATTTGCTGCAAGCCAGTCTATCGCAAACAAGAACAGGAATTTTGTAACCTGTTTTTTCTTTTTTAAAAGTAGGATTTATTGGGGTAACATTGGTTAATAAATTATAGTTTTCAGGTGTATAATTCTATATCATCTATATATTGTATTGTGTGTTCACCACCTCAAGTCAAGTATCCTTCCATCACCATTTATCCCTCCTTTACTCTCTTCTACCTTGCCACACCCCTCTTCTCCTCTGGTAATAACAATGCTGTTGTCTGTGTTTATGAGGATTTTTAATTAATCCCTTTACCTTTTTCACCCAGTCCCCTAATCACCCTCAACTCTGACAGCTGTCAGTCTGCTCTCTGTATCTGTGAGTTTGTTTCTATTTTGTTTGTTAGTTCATTTTGTTCATTAGATTCCACATATGAGTGAAATCATATGGTGCTTGTATTTCTCTGACTGGCTTATTCACTTAGCAGGTCCATCCATGCTGTCGCAGAGGGTAAAATTACCTTCTTTTTAATGGCTGAGCAGTATTCCATTGTCTAAATGTACCTAGGCTTTAAAAAAAAAATGCTCATCTGAGGATATGTTTATTGATTTGGTAGTGGGGGATGGAGAGAGCGAGAGAGAAAAACATCAATGTGAGAGAGACACCAATCAGTTGCCTCCTGTACATGCCCTGACCACGGGTGAAACCCACAGCCTTTTAGTGTAGGGGAGGGACAGCGCTCCAACCAACTGAACCACCTGACCAGGGCTGCATCACAGCTTTTTTACCCACTCTTCTATTGATGGACACTTGGGCTGCTTCCAAATCTTGGCTATTGTAAACAGCACTGCAATGAACATAGGGGTGCATAGATACTTTCTAATTAGTGTTTCAGGTTTCTTCAGATAAGTTCCCAGAAATGGAATTGCTGGGTCATAGCACAGTTCCATTTTTAATTTTCTGAGATAACTCCATACTGCTTTTCACAATGGCTGTACCAGTCTGCATTCCCACTAATAATTCATGAGGGTTCCCTTTTCTCCACATTCTTGTCAACATTTGTTGTTTCTGGATTTATTGCTGATAGCCATTCTGACCAGTGTGAGGTGATATCTAATTGTGGTTTTAATTTGCATTTCTCAGATGATTAGCATTATTGAGCATCTTTTCATGTCTATTGGCCACCTCTTTGGAGAAGAGTCTATTCAGGTCCTCTGCCCATTTTTAATTGGATTTTTAATTTTTTTGGTCTTTAGTTATATAAGTTATTTATAAATATTGGATATTAATTCCTGTTTCAAAAATTTATATGAGCCCTGGCTGGTGTGGCTCAGTGGATTGAGCACAGGCCTGGGAATCGAAGGGTGGCCGGTTCGATTCCCAGTCTAGGGCACATGTCACGTTTGCGGGCCAGGTCCCCAGTCGGGGACATGTGAGAGGCAACCATGCACTGATATTTCTTTCTTTGTCTTTGTCCTTCCCTTCCCCTCTCTCTAAAATAAATACATAAACTTAAGAAAAATTTTATATGAAACCACAGAAGACCCTGAATAGCCTCAGCAATCTTGGGAAAGAAGAACCAAGGTGGAAGAATCACACCACCTGATATCAAATTATACAAGGACTTGTAATCAGAATGGTATGGTGCTGTCATAAAAACAGGCATTAGATTAATGGAACAGATTAGAGAGCCCAGAAATAAACCCATGCTTTTATGATCAATTAATATTTGACAAAGAAGCAGGAACATACAATGGGGTAAAGATAGTCTATTCAATAAACAGTGTTGAGAAAATTGGACAGATACGTGCAAAAAATGAAACCAGACCACCTTCTTACACCATACACAAGACAGAAAACTCAAAATGGATTAAATACTTAAATGTTAGACTTGAAACCATAAAAATCCTAGAAGAAAACATAGGCAGTAAAATCTTGGACATTTCTTGTAGCAACATTTTCTCTGACATGTCTCCTTGGGCAAGGGAAACAAAAGAAAAAATAAACAAATGGGACTACATCAAAAAAAAAAGTTCTTGCACAGCAAAGGAAACCATCAACAAAGTGACAAGACAACCCACTAAATCGGAGAACATATTGGCCAATGATATGATACATCTGATATGGGGTTAATATCCAAAATTTGTAACCTCCTTTTTTTCAGAGGAGTTTCATGACTACTATTTTGTGTTAGACCTGGAGATTAAGCAGAAAAGGAATCAAATAAATGTGAGGGAGAAGAGCTAGGAAAGGATTAAGTTACTTGACATCCAAAAGGCTTAGGACTGCCACAGTCCACCTTGCTCCTCAGATTAGTAATTAGATTTTGGTCCTGCTCCTGAATTAGTAGGTACCTGGAGGCTGTTTTCAGATATTTGAAGGGCTCTATTGTGAATCTGATAATAATTGGGGGTTAGCAGTAGGGAGTGAGTAATGGAAGCAGGGACCAAGGTTAGAAATAGAAGCTGAATGAAAACATTTTGGCCTAATTAAAAGGAATTATTTCTAACAAAGATTGTTTGGAATGAGAATCAATAGGAAATGCCTTTTCCATTCATGAAGGCATTTGAGCATTGTCCAATTTGGGAAGAGGCATTATAGAGTGGATTAAACTATTGAATGTGGGATGGACTAGATAGTTTGCTATACACCTAATCAGAGTTGGTGAGGAGCTCAATAAATGTTGGATGAACACCTGCTCTACGAAAGTCCATTTAATGCTGAGACTGCATGATTTTAGAAATGAGGAAGTCAGTATGGCGTGGTATGTTATACGTAGGACTAGAATGCTCTGTCCTCAGAGTAACCTAGGAAGGAAGAATAGGGAGAATGCCATCTTTCCTATTTTTCCATGCACAGCCCCAAGCTTCAGCTAGCCCTTGTAGGTCCTTGTTAAATTTCCCCTGATAATCTGAATTCCAGTACAAAGCATCAGGACCTAGAAGAGGTGTGAATGGACAGAGACAATGGGAGCTTTCTCTGTGGTGGTAGATATGCCTATTTCATGTCCTTTAAGGGGTTGCTGGTGCAGGTTCTGTAGAGTCTGGCATCCTGCCTTCCAGAGGCAGTCCCAGCCTACTCTGGGCGTGGTGCCAGACAGGAGGTCACGTCCTGGCTGGTCCCCTCCTCACTCCTCTCTGCAGCATTTTCTCAGTCTTAGCGGGAGCTGCTGCTCCTGCCCTCCCTGCAGTCTGGAACAGGATAATCAGTGCCCCTAGCTCGGGGAGCTCAAGTTGGGCCCCCTCCCCCACCCCCATCCCCCTGCAGTGCTGAGAGTACTGCTCAGACCAGCAGAATCCTGCAAATGGTGCTACTAAATATTTTATTCGGGCTTAACAACTCAATCTGCCTGCCATTATCCTGAGGGCCACCTCAACCTTCAGCCCCTTTCTGATTAACAAAGTAGCCGGCAGGGAAGATCTGCCGAGGCAGTCATTGAAGGCTGCCTTAGCGGCTGCTCAGGGAGGGCGGAGGCACAGCATTAAGCAAGAAGCATCGATTGCAGCATTAGCTAGCTTTTTCCATTCCCAGGCAGACAATGCAAGTACCTTCAATTATCTTCAAAGCAACTGAAGGAAAAGGAAATTGGTCTTAGATGTGGTAAATAGACTACACAAAGTCTGCTGAAGCATGCAGAGATGTGCACACCAGAGACCCAGCCGCCAAGCCTGCTCCAAAATTCAGACAGCCATTGCAGAGGTTCCGTTTCTCTGCCCCCCTCCCCAGTGCCTGGGAGAGCATGAGGAGTCTAGAAGCGGGGCTCTTAAATTTCAAGACAAGTAAGAACTGGGAGGTGGGGAGTAAGTCAGCACTTGCTTGAGCTTGGAATCAGAGAGATTTAGATTCCGATATTAGCTCTGCTGGTGGATGTGACCTTGGTCAAGTAACCTGATCACCCCAAGCCTCATTTTCCTTATTAGTTAAATAGGACAAATAATATCTACTTTATAAGGGAGTGATCCTGATTTCAGGTCTCTGTGCTCTACAGGTTCTAAGCCCTCAAACCACCCCGTGCTCATCTTGGTCCCAGAGCTTATCATTCTGTTGTGATTGCTGGTCTTCATGTCTTCCCATAGAGTAGCAGTCATTAACCTTTTCTAGGGAGGGTCATGACCCTAGGAAGAAGCTGGTGAAAACCATGGGTCCCTTCCCCATAGGAAAGCACACAAACATATAATTTGCCTATAATTTCAAGGAACTCATAGGAGATAGGCTAGAATCCCCATGGCAGTGTTTACACAGTGCTTGGCAAAGGAACAGTAGTCAGAATATGCCTGTTGACTGCTTGAATCATTTCAAAGATGCTTTCGCAGCCCTATAGTTTTTGGAATTCCTTTCAATCCAAGAAGCATTCATTTGATAAGCATTTGTTTTGTTGAAGTCCCTAGACTGGGTTTTGTGGAGAAATCCTGCCCACAGATAGGGAATTAGACATGAACACACTGACTCAAGTGACTCAAGGGGGAAAGATTAGGCCCACTGCAAATCTCCCATACCTACCCCTAGCTCAAACAACTCTTGGGAAAGGGCTTTGTTCCCTTCCCTCTCAGCCCTGAGTTTGGAGATCCTACAGGGCGGGCTGTTAGGGAAAGGTTGTAGGAGAAGAGTCAAGAGTGTACATGTGATAGAGGCCTGATGGCAGGTGGAGATGGTAGTGTAGTGAGAAGGCCACCAGCAACCTGGTCTGCAAGCTCTGTCATTGGTACCGGGATAGAGAGCTAGGGGCCTGCAGCCAGCACCTGCTCATTCCTGACCGGTTTCCCTGCTCGGCTAATCTATTCAGCAAGGACATCATCAGGCACAGGAAATTTGCATTACTCTGCCAGGCCTCTGATTGCAAGGTGCTCAAGTGTCTGTTGGGGAAAACTGGCAAGAGAGCATCCTTTTGTCCTTTTCAGACCACGGGATGGGGTGCACCCTGGGAGGCTGGGCCCCGGATCAGGAGAGCTAGATCCCACATTAAGTCTAAGTAAGCAAACGGGGCTTCCCACAGGCTTGATTCAGGGGAGTTAGCCAGTTCCCAGCCATAGCCTGTTGCTTCTTCTCTGCTCTTAATGACTTAATTTTAAAAGAGTAAAACCCCTTGTGGATGTTTTTAAGGAGTTAAATAAGTGCCAGCAATGGCTCCTGTTGGGGATGTTTGGATTTGAAAATATTGAGATGTAAAGATATCAATATTTAATTGTCTCTCGAAGCCTGGGTTTTCAAGTAAGCGGCAGGGAGCCAAGAATCTCCTCTGAATGTGTATGTGTGTATGTGCATGCACGTGTGGGTGTTTGTGTATGAGTGTGTGTGTATTTAGTAGAGGAGAATTCTTCAGGAGTGTTGTACATGTTCACTGTCTATTGCTTTTTACTTTTTTTTGTCCACCACCTAAAAAGATAATGAACAACAGGCCATAAACTCTGTTTTAATTCAGTTTAATTCATTTTAATTCAACAAACAAATGCAGAACACTTGTCTGGACCCCTTTTGCTCTTAAGGCATTTGCAGCCTAGTGGAGGGGGTGGGTAAATCCATACCTGAACATGTTACCCATTAGACAGACTTGAACAAATTCCATAAAAATGTGTGAACATTGTGGAACGGCCTCGAAGCATGGCTGCTCTGTCCTGAGAAGCTGGCTTATTTGGAGTGGCTCACTCAGCACGAGATCATCTCTTTGTGTACCTTGCATAGCTCCCGGAACATGGCAGATGCTCAATAAATTTGTACTGAATGGTTGTTGGACTCCTTACATATTCCCTTTAGCTCTGTGGTCATTTCTGCCCACACTGCCTTCCCCCAATGCTTGGCAGTTTTCCAGGAAAAAAAAGATAAATGCTACCTAGAAAAAGAAAAGAGACCCAAAATAGTTAATGGGGCCCTGAGAATTGCAGAAAGTTGGAGCAAAAGGGACTGATTCTAGATGCAGAATCATTTGTCTTACTTTACACAGAACCATCAGTGGTTTTAGAAGAAGCCCCTGGCCTCCTGATGAAGGGGGTGTGTTAGGTGTTCGCCTCAGGGCCCTTTAGGACAGGAGGGCAGTGGGATTTTTAGGGGCATGGGCAAGGACGAGATGACTGTTTTACTTCTTCCCAGTGTGGCGTCATCCTCTGTGCCCTCTTCTTATGAGGACACTGGAAAAGACTGGTCGGGGGCCTCCAGAATTTCAATGTAGTATAAGTGGGGAATAAAATGACATAAACAATAAAAATAGAAAAGCCCAACAATTAGCCAACTATGCCCTTACTGGGCTGGGGCCCTGATTAATTTTCTCCTGGAGGATTCCAGAGACCCCAAGGAGATGTCAGACAGGCCTGTGTTAGAAAAAGGGGGTGTGGTACCACTCTGTACCTGAGTCTGGGTTCTAAACAAGGGATCATGTAAAGTGCAATCTAAGGGCACCCTATGACAATGATCTCCCAGCATGCTCAGAGAGGGAAGCAACTAGAGTTTGAGAAAGGGTAGAGGAAGCAAGAAGCTACCAGAGACTGTGATTCCTTTAGCTGTGGAACTGATTTTGGAAGGGGGTTGGAGAAAGCTGGTCAGCTGGAGGCATGGCCCCTTTTTCATTCACCTGTGGGGCCACCACATATGGTATGTGCAGAGCAGCTTGCTCTGAAGGGCTCCCATCACACACAGCTGAGCAGATCTCCTGGGACTGGGTAACAAGGAAGACTGAAAATTGTTAAGAAGCCATTACTACCATTCCATCCACTTTAGGCCATTTGTGTGGTTGACCACCAAGATTTTACAACTTTCTTCATTGACTCCGTTGCCTCACCTTGTAGTCACTCCTGCTTAAGTAAGGCCTCTCTTGCTGTGATGCATAAAAGACCCTGGTCCCATCTGCACAGAGATGGGGAGAAACTCTTCAATATCTTTATATTAGGGGTTCTCGGTTTTTAATCTCTACTAGTCATAGACCTCTTGGAGAACCTGTTAAAAACCATGGGCTCTCTTTCCCCTCAAAATGCGTATACCTATATTGAGAGAAAATTTGGTATATAATTACGGGACATTTGTGGACTTCAGGGAGCCACTTGACAGATCCCATTAATAATATACCTGCCTCAGAAGAACATCTCTGAGCTTTAGGACAATATAATAATGTTTCTGAATAGCATTTTGCAGTTTGCAAGGCACTTTCACCATTCATTATGTTAATTAATCTTTGTAGTAACCTGTTGAGGTTGGAATTATTATGTTACGGTCCTTATGCTGCAGATAAAGAAATGGAGCCTCAAAGAGATTATGTCATTTTTCACACAACTAGTAGAGGTGAAGTCAAAACTAGAACCCAGTCCCTCTACCTGTGCCCCTTCAAATTTTCCCCAGGCCCTGTTGCACCTTCCCTTTGAGAGTTCTCCAGTTTTCACAGGTGCATTCCTTGTGAATCTGTGTCTGTTCTTGCTTTGTGAGGTGTATGATGGGTAGATACTTGGGGGTCTGCCTATAAAAATCAACAGAGACCCCTAGGGACAGGAAAGGGGACCATGAAGGAGGCTGGTTTTCAGGAGCCAATCTGTCTTCTAAGTTAATGACCGACCACATGTGATATACCTGAAGCACATCTGTGACTCCTGTGGTATCAGAGAGGAATCCGGAACGGACTCATGGGGTTCTAAGACTGGAGTGACTCATGAGTTCATGTAGTCACTTCTACTCCCTAGATCTCCAAATACATGTGGAGAAAAACATGTCTTCTATCTCCATACTCTCTGGACCTGAGTGGTCAATATAGCTATGCCCCTAACTGACCTTTAAGTTTCTTTTAAAAATTAATAGGAACTACCCTTGATGAATTTCTTAACCCTGTAGCTTGGCAGACAGTAGTGACATTAGAATAACTTTCTCTTTAATTTCCTCCCATAGATTTCCAGGGAGCTTTTATAATATCATTTGCTCAATTCAATTCTAATGAATATGGATTAATTTTCCACATTATAGCTATTGATCTTTGGCCATCGATCTGAGGAAGGGAGTGCTGCTGCTCATAAATCCCTCTATTCTGATTGAGGGCTCCCTGGGGGCAGAGTTGGGGAGGTGCAAGTAGCAAGAGATGAAAAAGTTAGAAGGGAGGGTTAGCCCCACAAGGGTGAGGCTGGGGAAATGATGGTGGGGGATAGAGATGGAAAGCTGAAGCCGTTACTGGCCACCTTATGCTCCATCCACATGACCTTATTTACCCTCCATTGCCCACACCCCAGGGTTTCCCATTTCCGGAGCCTTTGCTTATGCTGTGCTTTCTGCTTGTAATGCACTTCCTCCTTTCTCTCCATTTGCTAAAATTCTACGTACACATCCAAACCCAGATCCAATGACATATTTTTCATGAAGCATTTCCTGGTTCTTTCTCCACTTACTGCTAATTGAGATTTCACAGTCTTTTATGTTCCCATAGTACTTCATTCCTTACGGCACTTAACACTTTGTTATATATACATATTCATTTCTGGACTGTAAACCCCATGAAGTCAGGCACACCATCTGTTTTATTTAGTACTATGAGCCCAGCATCTAGCACAACATAGACTCATTTAAATACTTGTTGAATGGATGAGAAGTTTGGGATCCCAGGCATTAAGCAGGGGGCTTAGTTAAAATCTCTTCCTTCTGTTCTTGGTGGTTCTTATATAAGGGAGCCCTGAAGCTGTGTCAATGTCCTCCTCATAACTAGCCTTTTGTTTTTTGGTTCCATCATTCACAGTTTTATAATAGAATGGAAAAGATTGCATACAAAGTTATTGTCTTAGTTCGTTCAGGCTACAATAACAGAACACCATAGACTAGGTGGCTTAGGAACAACGGAAATGTATTTCTCACTGATGAGGCTGGAATTCCAAGATCAGTGTGCTAGTGTGGTCGTGTTCTAAAGAAGAGACCCTCTCCTGGTTGCACACTGGCAGTGTGTGGCCTCTCTCTGTCCCTGCATGGTAGAAAAGTCAAGGGAGCTATGTTGGGGCTTTCTTATAAGGGCACTTATCCTATTCCTGAGGGCTCTACCTTTATAACCTAGTCACCTTCCAAAGAACCCACCTCCCAATACCATTACCTTGAGGGCAGGATTTCAACATATGAATTTGGAGGGGGAACACATTGAGTACATAGCACTTGTTATGAGACTACTTGTTCCCATTAACTTCACAGCATCAAGTTTCCAATTAAGTTATTCTCAAATGGCGTACAGCTTTTTGCTAAAAAAGAGGTCTTAAGTAGTCACTTAGCTCATAGTTATTGTATGGATTAATTACCTTCACGTATTTATGAAATATCCTATTCTCACTGAGGTTCATCACTCATTTCTCCTTTTGTTAACTTTTCTTTTTTCTACCAATTTCCCTCCTCCAGACTCTTCTCTCATCAGCCTCTACCTTCCTCTTTCTCATCCTCCCTCCTCTTTGGCCAGCCTTTCCCTACCCTCTGTTAACCTACAAACTATAACGGCAGTGGTGCTAGTGATGATGAGGGGGAGGACGCCTCCTCTGGGGGGTTGGAGGATGCAAGCTTTGCTTTCAGAGGAGAGCTGGCAGGGCAGGGAGAGAAAGGGAGAGCTCTCTGTAGATTTTGGGATATCTTATCCTCAGCAACAATGTTAAGATGGGGAGGAGAAATTTTGATCTAGAAGAACATTCCAACATGGCTTCTAGACTTAGCTTCTGAAATACTGCTGTTTCCATGTCATTCCTCAGCTTAAAATCTTGCCAAGTCTACCCTCTCAACAGAATAAAGTAAAAAATTCTATGCAGCCCATTTGGTCTGGTCTAACTTATATCTCCAGATCCATCCCTCATTACTCACATTTAGTCCTAGAGATGGTTTTGTCATGATGCCTAGAATTCGTAGGTAACACAGAAACACAAACCACATAATGAATGGGGAGCTACAGGCAGTTCTGATGCTGCTGGAGCATAATGTGTGAAGGAGGTCAGATTCAAAGGTGGGGCTTCCACCTATTGTTTACCACCTCTTTGGAGAGAGTCCCATTTAGAGCTGTCTCAGTCAGGGTATACTCAGGAGTCAGAAGCCATACCAGGTATTTTGAAAATTTTAAACTTAAAGAAATTAACACAAAGAACTGTAAACTAGCTCAGAAAAATTGCTCACTAACTGAAAAGGCAAAAGGGAAAACTAGGTTATAATGGAAATAGCAACAGCAGGAAGCAGCTACCACCCTAGAACTGGGGGAACAAAGGGAAGAGGTTGGAGTTATTAAAAGCTAGAACCTTGAGAGAGGGGGCCCACAGAGCTGAAAGTAGAACCTCTGAGGAAAGGAAATTGCTGGGCTGGGACTGGTGTCACTGAGTTTGGAGGAGTCCTGTGGGGTTGGGACTCAATCCTTCTAAGTAGGGGGATCTAGGCAGCTGGAGTTGGTGTCTCTGAGGGGGCATCACTGGAAAAACTTTAAACAGTATTCAGCTGCTGCCTTGAAACAAATTGATACAGCTGGGTAAATGAAACAGAAACAGGAAGCAGGTAGGCATCCGCAGGAAGAACCTAGCTCCAGCTTCCTCCTCCAACCTTCAGTCTTCCTCCAGGAGCTCCAACTGACAGAGCTAGAAAGGGAGCCGGTGGCACAGCAGATCCCCAGGACCACAAAGCAGAGTTTAGAAAGATGACTTCAAATTGGAAAGACAACTGTTTGGCTGTTCTAGGTACTTCTTTGGATACTCACCATTCGTTCTCTCCTTTCTGCTCAGATTTGAACTTCCTGCAGCCATTAAAAAATGGTTGCATCATCCAACAAGATGCAACCATCTTTTACAAAAAGACATTCTCATTCTGTCCTCAAGATAAGGAGATGAAAAGTGTCAACGGTCATCGTCTCCATCTCTGGGAGTTAGTTACACTACTCATTACCAGGCCATGTTGACTACTCCTCTAAAAGGAGAGTTTTGTCATCTGTGCATTTTCTTCCTACAAGAGTAAATTTCAGTGTTAATGTCTAAAAACCTGTATGACATAACAGGGGAAGGATAACAGCAATAATATATACGCAGAAGGAAAGAAAGAAGAAAATATTCATAATAGCCACAGTCCTTGTTTGTGTAACTGGTCTATCATCTATCTATCTATCTATCTATCTATCTATCTATCTATCTATCTATATAACATACAGGTAAGAAGATCATATATAAGTGTGTTTATACATATACACACATTACCTATTTCACAGTTTTGTGTTTTCATTGTCCTCATCCAGAATATCATCTGGTCAGTGTTTTCTACCTGGTGGAGCGATAGAATGACCTAAATCTTCACTCCTTAGAGATTACTATGATTTTCTTTTAATGTTTACTATTGAACACAGAAATAGTGACGGATGCCCCCAAGAATCCCTTAGGCTCCAGACACAGTCATCTCTGCAATTAGATTTCCTGTTAATCATTCCAACTAGTAGAGTAATTCCCTCTCCCTCTTTTACTGCCTATTGTTTCAGTGGTACATGGATCCCAAAACAGCCAGAGGGGAAGTCTTAACTTCTGATTCAGTGGAACCACTAGCAGAGCTTAAAGTTGTAGTAACATGAAACAAAGATTCTGTGAGTTTGTAGCTGTCATAGTAAAAGGAACCATTCCCACTTCTAGCCTTTGACTATGAGATCTCTGTATTCTGGTTATGGAAGAAATAGCACCATTATTTTAGAGGGCTGTCTCCCACCTGGAACCACAGCTGAGACTCCAGCAGCTCATTCCACCATTCATTTGGGCCAGTTGTTTCTGGGTGATGATTTATGTGATAAGAGTGAATTCAATGGGCTTGAGCCCATTGCCACACTTCTTTTGCTGAGAAATGAATTCCTTGATTAGAAGCAATGTTGTGAGGAAGACATGGTGGTGAAAAATACTTTTTGTAAGCCCATGGATGAGGGTGCTAGCAGAAACCTTACAAGTAAGGACGGGAAATCCAAACCCAGCATCGTGTCTATTTCAGTAAGGACAATTTTCTGTCCCCTTCATGACAGAAGGGGTCTAATGTCATCAAACTGCCCCTGGTATCCCTGGGAAATGGTGCCACAGAGGAGGCTCATGCCGTTTGTACTTTTGGCAGGTCGGTCACTCAGCAGGAGTGGTAAGTTGGATATGCTGCCAGTTCTGGTGAGAAGAAGTGCATGCTGTCAATCCCATGAGTAGCCTACATCCCTGCCACCATGGCCACTTTGTACTTAGGATCATTAAGCAAGCTGGGAAGTGGGGGGGCTGGAGAAGAGACTGACATCCAAAGATCGTAGGCATTCTATGGCACACAAATATCCTCCTTCCTGTATAGCTGGTACAAGGCCACCCCCAAATGAAAGGTCGCTGCATCGGTAAGGAAAGCACTCTGCTAATCTCTGCTGCTAAGAAGGTGGTTATTGGTAAAACCAGGTTCCAGCTGACAGGAGTGTTCTACCTACCTGGCCTTCCTTGGGACTTGCCTCAGGAGTCCTTGTAGCAGTATCTGACTGTATAATTAATTTCTTTGGCACTTAGCCCTGGCTGCTTTGTGTTATTCTTTACTTGAAATATATGCTTAAAGACAAATTTAAATTAATCCTTGAGGACAGCAGCCATGGTGTGTACATCCTTGCGTCATCAGAGGCTAAACCTGTGGTTCACACTCAGTGGAGTAAATAGCAGGATGCAGGAGGAAAGTTTGGCATTCAAGGGGACAAACCCTAGATTTGTGGCCTCCTCTTTTGCCTCTTCTCCATGTGACCTTGGATGTCTCAGCACACTCCCTATCACACACTTTGCCCGAACAGCATGCTACTCTGCTGTTTATTGCTTCCATGCTTTCTTATGCTGAACACTCCCCATTTGAATGAAAGTAAATGGCTTCTTTCTTATTTGAGTGGGGATACAAGTCCAATAAGTTTCAGTTTCCTTCAAAGTAGAGGATAGTAACAATCTCTGAAAAGACTCAAAGCAAGCGGTTAGTAAAGCAAGCTACTGTTCCTTAGTTGGTCCCAAAGTTGTAATTGATATTCATTATCTTCCCTTCCTATCAAGCATTCTAGATCTTCCTAGCTTTCTGACTGGTCTTGGTAAGAACACCAGCGTTTTATCTATGACATGTCTAAGGCCTTAGTAACCCTTGTTGGACTGTGATTTTTATAATTATATTTAAATATTACCTCTGGGCTTAAAAGTACAAAGTGACATACTTGCAAATGTCCTGGGTATAAGACCTACTCCTCCCTGACCTTATTTTGTACAGCAACTCTAACTCTTCATGATAATCAGGTTATTATCATGCCATTAAATCTACAGTTTTCCCTGCCATTAAAGTAACATTTTTCTTTGCCTATTAGTCCATTGGCATGAGGAACCCAAAAATAGCCAGATGATAGTCACAGCTTTCAGTTCCATGGACCCTTACTGTGACCCCTGATAGAAGTATCCTGCTCCTGGGAACAAGGACGTCTAACCTGGCTGAGTGTAATGGTGTTAGGTTAGGAAGGACACATTCTATATGTGGGTCACTGGAAGTGATGGTGAGAGTGACCACCCCTACTTCTCTACCCATTGATTCCCATTTCCATAGATTCCAGCTATTAAAGTACAATATCATATAGATCATTATTTCAACACATATATTGTATCTCAAAGGACAGTTCCTCAATCCATAGCATATTGACACTTATCTGGCATCTTAGCTGGAACATTAAAGACCAGCCCACTATTTGATTGAAATGGTTATTTCTAGATGATGGGGTACCTGGTTAGACCATTGTACCCTGTGATCTTAGCCATGAGCCCATTGGTGCACCTCCTTTGACATAAAATAGGAGCGTAGATCCAAGGCAGTGTTGTCTGGGAGACCATGTTGATAAGATAGGCATACTATAAGCCTGTGCATGGTAGTGCTGGTGGAAGTATTGCAGGCGCGAAGGCAAACTCAAATCAAGAGTATCAATCTGGTAGACATATTGATGTCTGCTCTAGGGTGAAAGTTGTCTGATGTAATAGAGGGTCTGCAAGTGGTTGGCTGTTCTCCTTGAGAAATTAATTGTACCATAGCAAGGGTTCAGGGTAGGCTTTGCTGCTGGCATGTCAGTCAGTCATCAGTGGAAATAACTAAGTCAATTTTGATGAGCCTATGCTGTAGGGCCCATGTGTAATTTCCGCCCCTGCTGTACTGTCATCGATTCATGAGATCGTTGCATCATACTGGTTGGCTAAAGAGATGAGTTGGCTGATTTCACAAGATGAGTCTGCCTGGTTGTTGAGGCTGCTCCTGTAGTGGACGACCTCTGCTGAGCAAGACAAACAAAGAGGTACAAAGATCCACATCCTTTGTGCTCACCCCCAGAGAAGGTCTGTTTACCCAGCTCAAGTTTCTTTTTCCCCACCTATAGTAAATGACAAAGCACAATGTTTCTTGTCTGCTAATAAGAATATTTACTACTGAGAAAATTTCCTTTTCTTTAGTAGATTTTGAGCAGGGCTTTAATACAACTGCAGTTTTTTGCCGGTACTAGCATGTTGCACTTTTTACAAACCAGCCTGAGGTTTTTTTGGGTAGAGGCATCAGTGAATAGATGTAGGAGACATGGGAGTCTGGCTCACCTATTAGTGTCATTTGCTTGTATCTTCTGGACCTGCACTGCTTCACCCAAAATGTACCATTTGCATGGTTTGATGGATTGCTGTGAGGCTCACTCAAACTTATAAAACTTGATGGGTCTAATAGTACCCACACCATAATTGGCAGCTCTAATTACATAGTCCATTATTTCACATGGGTTCAGTCTCTGCTAAGGTCTAATAGCATGTCAAGGTCTCTCCAGTTGGTGCCTGCCAAAGATTCCATAAAATCCCTTTATACAGTATGGATAAAGCTCTCTACCTCTGGTTCATGTGGTATAAGTGGCATGACAACTTGCACCTCCAGCCTGGATATGCTGCCAAGGCTGTTCTTGTTGAAAACCTCAAAGTCACCTGATAATGGCTTAAGGCAGTACTCCAAAGTGCAGTTTATATACCAGATGTGTGCCTCTCTCTTAATAAGAGGAGGTATGAGATACAAGAACTTGTCATTTATCTTAGAAAAAATCTATAGACGTACCCCAGATCACCAGTATCCTAAAAAGTTCATTAAGCATAGGGCATTATCCTGAATCTTCAAGAAATTCCTTACTTGATGTACTCATTTTTATTACTGAGCCATCTACAATTGTGCTACAGGGTAGTTTGTGGACTGGGGCTGGTTTGTAAACTGTTCATTGCTGTTCTGCAATGAGATAAAGACAGAAATCGAGAAATTTCAGAAAATGTTACAGCAATTTGACATTGCTGTGGCATCTAAGTTCGCGATTAGTGGATTTGTCTTATTTAACCACGTTAGACCAGTGTGGCTGTTATTGAACTCACACAAGCTGTGCATATGCTGCATGATATTTTAAGATTAGTTTGTTAATTATAATCTCTGTGCATAAGACCACGAATATATTTTTTTATTAAAATACCATCTAAGCTTAAGTATAATTTTACAGGACAAAGTAATGGGTCTTTCTAATAAAGAGCTAAAAAATGATTTTGAAAATATAACATCATGTATTTTATTTTGGAGAAAGGTGAAAAATAAATATCCAGAGTTTACTTGAAATTATTTTAAAATCTCTTCTCTCATTCCTGGCCACATGCCTTTATAAGCTTCGTTTCTCTACTGTAAGTTTTATATAATTAAGTTATAGAAAGGGTTTAGATATACTTTAAAATTTATTTTTCAATTATAGTTGACATATAATATTACATTAGTTTTAGCTGTACAACTTAGTGATTAGACATTTATATACCTTACTAAGTGATCACCATAGATATATCTTATTTCTTGCAAGCAGGATTATCATAAATCCAATCTAATTTACATAATTTTACAAGCAAGAAGTACTTATGCTTAAAGTTATTTATATAGGAGAATCAATATTTCACACATAATTTTTGTTTAGTTGTAAGTAAAGAATGACAAGAAGTTTTAGTGTAATAGTAATTTTTTAAAAAAGATTTTATTTGTTTTTAGAGGCGGGGAGAAAGAGAGGGAGAGAAACATCAACCTGTTGCCTCTTGTATGCACCCTGACCAGTACTGAACCTGAAACCCAGGCATGTGCCCTGGCTGGGAATTTAACCAGTGACCTTTCACTTTGTGGGACAGTGCCCAACCAACTGAGCCACACCAGTCAGGGCTGTAATAGTGATTTTTATATTAGTAATCAAATGTACCTTTTCAATGAGCGTGTGTACAACTTTTGTAATTATTCTTCCTGTGTTATATATTTTTTTCAGATTATGTTTACTGAAATGTAATTTTATATCTATTGAATCTAATAATTTAAAAAATAGTTCTATATGTCTTTGTTTTTAATTTCATTTTCTTAGTAATTCATTTTTGTTGAAGTTCATAAAGTGTCAGTGTTGAGTCAAAAAAAATAAATGGCCCTTCACTGATTGTTTGAGAAGCTATTTCAAACCATCAATATAGTGGACCATTGTGAAGGTCTACAGATGCCAGAATTAACAGGGCTCTTGAGCACTATGCTACTGTAAAGGGTTAACATAGTTCTTGGGAATATAGTACCTGTGTACTTCTGCCCTTACCATGTAAATGAAAAGTATTTTTTAATATTTGCTTCTGATGGGGGTCAAGAATACATTTGCCAGATAAGTAACTATATTCTAAACTGGGTTGACCTAATCCTGTAGCGATACTACGTCACATCAGCTGCAATTGGGGCTACCATCTGGTTAAGTGTACAGTTGGATATTATTGTCAACCAGGTTTTCATAGGGCTAAGGAAGGGAATTGAGAAGAGATATGATGTGGACTATCACCCCCACACCTTGTAGTTCTTTGGTGGTGGTGGGAACTTCTACAATACCCCCAGCTGCAGCACCGTGTCTGATCTGCCGTCTTGGCCTGAGGTGAGAGTGGTTAAGTTTCAGGAGCTTCCACTTGATTCTTACTGTCTATCATATTAGCTTTTACTCCTCAGGTCACAAAATCAACATAAGGGTTTTGCCAGATGCCAAAAATAGCCACAGAATGGCCAGTAGGCTCAGTGGACTCACTGTGGGTGGGCTTGGGCCCATAAATCTCTCATCAGAGGATTGCAATGGCATTTTGAGTTCCCTGGTATCAGAGTCAGCTCAAATCCTCGATCTAATGCTCCCTGAAAAATCCAGGTATTTCCTTTTCCTCAGGGCACAGTCATCTTGGCAAATGTCCTCATGTCACTTTGAAAGGATTTGGATAGTGTATACTATATATACTTGGAGTAACATTGTATGGTCTGTAGTATGACACAGACTCCACTCCATCTATGAGATTTGGGTCTGCCCAACCTGAAAACTGAGTGAAGACCTATAAATTTCCATTGTGGAAGCTGATGGAAGCCTTCTGCTTGCCAGCCCTTGATATTAAAAAAAAAAAAATCATATAAGCAGCACAATACCATAGATAGGTTTCTGTTTCGCCATGATCAATTAGCCATTACCATAGATCCCTGCAGTTCAAGAACCCCTGATTGCCTCAGACTTTGCAAACCATTTTGGTACCAGCATCCATTTCCCAACTGATTAAGTGCTGCTACTTGTCCTAATGTCATTTAAAACCCTCTGAACCCCAATTCTATCAGTTAAGTTCCATCCTAGAAGCTGAACATATACTGAGGGGTTTATGATAAGAAATTTGCACACCTGATTCTGAGGACTGGCTCGGCAAGTTTGGAATGTATAGGGGAGCCTATCAGGAAGGGCAAGCTGAAACTCTTGGGCGTGAGCTCAAATTGCTGTCTACAGGCAGAATTTATTTTTCTCTCAGGGAAGACTGAGCCCTGCTTTTAAGTCCTTTCTAATGATTAAATCAGGGATGTTCAGATTATCTAGGGTAATCTTTTTCACTTAAAGTCAACTGATTATGGACTTTCATCATATCCACAAAGTATCTTTATACCAACACCTAGATTAGTGTTCTACTGAGTAACTGGAGACTGTAGCCTAACCAAGTTGACAGAAAGGCCATCACAGATCATTCCTTGCCAACTTGGTACCCATACACATCTCCTTAAACCATACTTAATATACAAATAAGGACAATAACAAAGTCATACCAGTGCCTAACATGGTACAGGCATTCTAAGAACAGCCAAAAATACACTAACACTTTCCCTGGAGAACATTGCAAAGTCCTTAGCTGATATTCACTCTTCTTCATTGTCCTGAATCATAAATACCAAGATATAAAGTTAACTACTATTAACACATGCTGTTAGATGATAAGGGAATAAGAGATGGAAAAATTATAAATATTTATATATTTATAGTTATATATTACTATATATAAATATATATATTTAATATACACATTTAATCCTCACCTGAGGACATTGTTTTTCATTGCATTTAGAGAGAGAGGAAGGGAGAGAGGAAGAGAGAGAGAGAGAGAAACACTGATGCAAGAGGGAAGCATCGATTGGTTGCCTCCCATATGCACCCAGGCCAAGGATCAGGGAATGGACCTGCAACCCAGGTATGTGCCCTGACTGGGAATCCAACCTGCAACCTTTCAGTTATGGGGTGACACTCCTGCCAACTGAGCCATACCAGCCGGAGCTATAGTAATGCATTTATTTATATTATAAATATAAATATACCTACATTTATTATTATAACTATATTATAAATGTTATATTAAAATTTATACATTATTTTTTATCACAAAGTAAGGAAGAAACATTCAAAGCTATTACAGTCCTTGTTTCTAAAACCAGTCACATGGTCGTAGCTGTTACACATAACTAGCTTCTTCTACCTGTCCTACATTCTGCTTTTGTCTTCAACAAGCACTTTAGTTGGTCTTAGTTCTTTGCCTGATAGAGTGAACCAAACCTTCATTTCCAAAGGGTCTGGACTATTAGCAGTCCTGCTAGAACTGAGCTGCACTTTTCCATGGACTTTAATCGCAGCATGTGGGAGGACCAAGAGGGACCCTAAGGGTTCTCTTGTGTTGCAGACATACTTTTCTTATCTCCATTGGGAAGTGACGACCCAAGTTTTCCGGAGTAATCAGGAGCAATCATCCCAGCTAGTACAATAACCCACTTCTTTGCCTGTTGATTCCGAGATATAAGGAGCCCAAAGTGGCTGGGTGGCAGCCACTCAGTTCAGTGGAATTACTGTTGTGTCTCCTGATGGAAGCATTCTTGTTTTTGGAACTGAAGTCTCCAGAGAAGTAAAGCCTAAAGTCACAGAGAGAGGGAGTAAACATTTAGTGGATCTAGTGGATTCACTAAACATCCTGTGGGTCACTAGAAGTTAACAGTTAATAGAGGCACTCTTGTTTTCATTCTTTGAAATGGGAGAAACAGCAGCATATGTTGAATGCTGATTTAGAGCATATGTAACCTTCTGGAGAACTTTATTTCAGCCCCTCGAGGTATTACCACCTCGCTGACACCGTAACAGAGTCTTCCAAGGGTTGTTCCGCTGTGCTATCAAGTCAGGTGCTTTAGGATGATGAAGAACATGGTAGGACCAGCAAATCCATGAGCACGGGCCCATTACCACACTTAATTTACTGTGAAGTGAGTTCCTTGATAAGAACCAATGCTGTGTAGAATAGCATTTTTGTAGATAAGGCATTTTATAAATCCATGAATGGTAGTTTCATCAGAAGAATTGAGGGCAGAGAAGGTAAATCCTTATCCAGAGTGGGATCTGTTCCAGTAAGAATAAAGCATGCCGCTTCCATGATGAAAGTGGCCCAATGTAATCAACCTGCCACCAGTTATCTGGCTGATTATCCTGGTGAGTGGGGCCATATCGAGGACTCAGTGCTGGTCCTTGCTGTTGGTAGTTGGGCACTCAGTAGTGGCTGTAATCAGGTCAGCCTTAGCGAGTAGATGTCCGTGTCGCTACGCCCATGCATTACACCCATCCCTGCATGATGACCATTGTGTTCATGGATCTGTTTGGCAATGACAGGGATAGAAGCTGACTGGTACTCACAGAGGGGTCATCCTATCTACTAGATTATTAAAGTCATCCTCTGCTGAGGTCACCTTTGGTGAGTACTCACATGGGACACAAATATCTTCTCATCCTTGCCTGTTCAGAAAGTTCTATTCACAGAAGTCTTTTCTAGAGCTCCTTGTCGTTAGTTTTCCAGTTGTGTGTTTCTTCTGGCCTTCTGCCCACCCAGCCATAGCCTATGAGTTGATATAGACTTATACCTCTGATCATTTCTACTTTTAGGCAACAGGAACAGTCATCTGATATAAAACTGAAAATTCTGCCTGCTTGGAGGATTTCCCACCATTGTTCTGGGATGTTCTGAAAGGGGCTATAGTGCTATACTTGTCCATTTTCAGGTAGTGTCTGTGTGTCATGCAAATCATCTGTATGTCATGCAAATCATAATATTTTTATATATCAGAAGATATATCAATCTTCTGATAATTCCTGCTCACTGGGTCCAAAGGTTATATATATAATCTTTGCCTGAGAACATTCTTTTCATTGCATTTAGAGAAAGAGGGAAGGAGAGAGGAAGGGAGAGAGAGAAACATCAATGCGAGAGAGAAGCATCGATTAGTTACCTCCATTAGCTTACCACAGGGAACTCCCCGTGAGACCATAGGTGCAGGCCTAGAGAGAAAAAGTAATGTAGAAGGAGTAGGGGCCATGGGCACTTGGGCTAATTCCACATGCAACTTGCTTGTGCCTTTAGGACTAGCTTGAACTTGATCTTCTTGTATATACCATTTCTGTTTGATAGTGCTGGTTTGTATGCCCAACTTTAAGGCTTGGTGAATCAGACAACACACAGGTCATGATGGTCAGCTCAGGTTGCATTCATGGTAACTTGCTGGCCCATGGTTAGGTGCTCAGTCTGCTGAGGCCCAAACCGTACCAAACCAAAAACTATTCCTCAAAATAACAGTAGTTATTCCCAAAAGATGGCAGGGCTTTGTTACATAATCCTAAGGCTCCTATAGAGGCCCACCAAAGGTTTCAAAAGCGTATCTCTCCTCTACTGACACTTCAAGCACCACTGTACCCACTAGATTATGTGACCCAAATGACAGAATGGCTTAGAGGGCAGCACGGACCCCTTGCAGAGTCTTCACTTGCTCTGGGTCCCATTCAAAGCTAGTGGACTTGGGGGTCACCGGGTGATAGAATTGGGTTAGCGCACTCAAATGAGGAATACGTTGCCTCCAAAATCCAAAGTGGTCTCCTAGGTGCTGTGCCAATTTTTAGTGATAGAAGGTGTAAAACAAAGTAACTTCTTCACTTTAAAAGGAATATGTATACATACCCCACACCATTGGACACCTAGAAATTTTACTGAGGTAGGAAAATCTCTGTATTTTTGTGAGATTTATCTCCCACCTTCTGGCATGCAAAGGTCTTACCAATATGTTGAGAGTAGTTGTTAATTCCTGCTCACTGGGTCCAATCAGCATAATATCATCAATATAATTGAGCAATGTAATGTCCTGTGGAAAGGAAAGTTTATCTAATTCTCGGTGGACTGAATTATATAATATGTCTGTAGAGTTGCTATACCCCTGAGGTAGGATGGGGAAGGTGTATTGCTGTCCTTGCCAGCTAAAAACAAGCTGCTTCTGGTGGTCCTTACTAACAAGCATTGGGAAAAAAAGAAAAAAAAAAAAGAAAGCCTTTGCCAGATGAATAGCTGCTTACCACATCCAAGGAGATATATTAATTTGATCAAGAAGTAAAACCACCTCTGAAATAGTAGTTGTGTTTGGATTCACCATCTGACAAATTTTATGATAACCCACTATCATTCTCCAAGATTCACTCGTTTCCCGATAGGTAAGCTTAATGGGGATGTGGTGGGAAGCACCATACCTGCATCTTTCAAGTCCTCAGTGGTAGCATTAATCTCTGCATTTTATCCAGGAATTCTGTGTTACCTCTAGGAGAGCTGCATTACCCTTGCCTTACTGTTTCTACAGGTAAACACAGTGATAGTGTCTTCCAGTTGGCCTTTTCAACAATAATCGCTCTCTCTCCACAAGACAGGAATGAATGTGTGGACTCTTCCACTTGCTGAGTGTGTATTCTAATCAATTCATTCCATCGATGGGGGACATAACCACAGGACGGTTTCAAGGATCCACTGAGCCTTCAAGGATTCACTGAACCCACTGTCGGAAGGATATAAACTAAAAATACATTATCTGACCTCTGAAAACTCCTACTCTGACTGGTGGACCCCAGTGACATTTTGGGTCTCCAGGAATTAGTGTCAATTCAAAGCCAATGTCTAATTCCTGAATGACATGATTATTTTTCTTCCCCCAAACATAGTTACCCTGGTAACTGGTTATAGATACTTTTGGAGAAGGCTAAGAGAACAATTAACAGTACAGGTTTT
This sequence comes from Mormoops blainvillei, assembly GCA_004026545.1. NCBI lineage: Eukaryota > Metazoa > Chordata > Mammalia > Chiroptera > Mormoopidae > Mormoops > Mormoops blainvillei. The sequence goes on along the minus strand of PVJD01000795.1, from coordinate 103,432 downwards.
TGGCAGTGCAGCAGGGTCCTTCCTCAAGTGGGTCCAGGCTTTCTTTTATCCAAAGGGTTCTGAGCCTATAAATTGGCTCAAGTGTGGGAGCCTACTTAGGGACTATGACCATGTTTTTTTCTTTCACATTAGGCTTCTGTTCATCAGGATTCTTCTGCATAAACAGATCAAGTAAGACTCCAGTAGACTGCAGATCTATTTCTTTTCTAGGGACACCATGATCACCTAGCCGAGGTCATAGGTCTCTGAGAACCAGACAATTCTGATTACTGCTTTGACCCTGCTGCCCATTACAATAACCGTGCCCACCTGGGCTTTGACAATTAAGTGCCAACATTTGGGCCCTCTCACACAGTATCCCACTATACCATTGCATCGAGAGATCCCAGTTCAGTGGTGGCTGTCTCCACTGTAATTTGTGACCTACAAAGAAGAGTGACTAATGAACTCTTTAATGACGCTGGAACTTCTCTCATAAATTTATTTCTCATAGTTGTGGGAGAAGATGTATCTTCTCAACCCTCCTGGGGTGGGTAAATAGGTCTCACATGATAAATTCACTTTAATATCCCAAACTCCCTAAGTCTTTGGATACCTTCCTCTACCAAGGCGGTTTTGGCATTTTAACTCAATTTAATGTAGGCCATGTTTGGGTCTATGTTTTAGTCAACTAATCAAACAAACTGTTGGAGCCCTTCCTAATCCCTCAAGCAAAAATTGAATTGAGACTCTCTGCTCAGTGGGCCCATATCAATAAATTTGGTCTGACCCAACTTTATGTTTCTTCTACCTTGATCCTACATGTAATTCATTTCCAGACATAGCCCCAGACTTCTATCTGTATAAACTGGAAAAATAATGCGGTTCTTTTGCTGTTTAGTGAACCTCCTTACAGCTTAAACTTTGTTCTTTGCCATTTGGGGCCTGTTGAGATGTGGGTCTAGTTATGGGCTTAGGAGCAAAGAGGGCTGACAGGGGTCCTAAGGAGAGGCAGCAGGGCCTTAGGGGAGGCCCATACAGGTTCTTCAGGCAAAGGAGGGCAAGCCTCCCTAGGCAGGGAGGAAAGAGCTGCTTCTACAAAGAAAACTTAGCAAAATTTAGGGGTGCATGGCCCTCAGTGTCATCGGGGTCTTCTCGTATATCTCCATTCTAATTTTCAGGATGTTATTTTTCCTAAATTCATTCCCTGAATTTACTAGAAGAAACCCATGAGATTGGGAATACAATTTGTGTAGTAATTTAGCCACTCGCAGGGTACCCTCTGGGTTTGCCTTGCAGAAATCTCAGCACTGAGGCTACAGGAGATAAGGACTTCTTTCAGGGAAGAGAGAAATTTCAGGATTTTATCCTAAGCTCAATGGGAGTTTTGGGGAAGTTTAGGTAGGGTAGTGACACACACTGATTTATAAGTAAAAAAAAATTATTTAGCTGCTATGTAAAAGATTACTTGTAGGTGAAAATGAGGAGTTTACTTTTGCATTCTTCCCTATAAGATGACAGTGGCCTGGACCAGAGTTGTAGTGATGAAAAGCAGGGGGTCAATGTGGCATGTACTTTGAAGGTAAAGTCAGCAGGAATTGATGATAGATAGGCTGTGAGAGGTGACAGAAAGAAACAAAGATGTCTTCTAGGTGACCGGCTTGAGCAACTGGGTAGATAGTGGTGACATTACACTTCATGGGAGATACAACAGTTTCCAGTTTGGGAGGGAGTGGGAAATCAAGAATTAATTACTTTATCTTTGTCTTGCTTTATCTCTAATGACCTTGACAGCTTTGAAGGGTACAGGCTTGTTATATAGAATGGCCCTCAGTTTGAATATCTGTGATGGTTTATTCATGGTAATTTTAGACTAAATATTTTTGGCAGGAGTACTATATGAATTATGTTGTGTTACTTTCAGTGCATCATATCAGGAGCACAGGGTATCACTTTGTCCTACTTGTGGTCTTGTTTATCTTTATCACTTTGCTAAGTGTTGCCTTCCAAGTGTCTATAGTATAAGCTTATCATTTCCTCTTTTGTAATTAATACATAATCTATGGGGTGATATTTTGAGGTTATAAATATCCTAGTCCTCATCAAATTTTCACCGATGGTTTTAGCATCTATTGATGATCTTGCCTGAATCAATTTTGATATTTGTAAAATGATGATTTTTTTAACTGAAAAATTTCTCCCACTTCTATTAGTTGCCATTCTACTGAAAGGAATACCAGGAAACATTGGTGATATATGTCTCTCTTATTAGACTATGATCTCACTGAGAGCAGGCACTGTTTTGCTTTTTTTTTTTCAACTCTTAACACCATTCTTGTGTGCAAAGCAGACACTCAATAAACATGTAATAGAAGGGACTGTGCCAAAGCCATCCTTCAAAATGGGGAAAATATGAAAAATGCTTGCCTTTGAAGGTTTCTGTGAGGCCAAATGAGATTGTGTACATGAAGGAGCTTAGTAACCTGTGACAGGCTTTGCACATGTGAGCTGTGATCTTTGTTAGGGGCTCAAGCCATGCCTATCTCAAGGCTCAGTGTAGTGGAGCCCCTGGCTCCTTAGCCCAGCAGGAGGAGGGGAATTAGCAGGAGTGACTGAAAACCCATGTCTAAGAAAATGGAGGCGGCGGCAGGATCTCCCTAGAGTCTTCACCTTCCTCTCCCTTGCATTCTTCAAGAAAGGGCTGGGTGGGTGCTAATGCTTTGTTGACTCCTTCTCCTCCCTCCCTACCTTCTCCCTTCTGTCACAGCACTCTGCCTGTCTCTTCCCAGCTCTCTCTTCTAGAAATGCAGAAACTTTCCTGCAGCTGTCAGGCTTCTTTCCCCAAAGAATATCTCTAATCGCCCCGCCTGATTGGGTCTCGTTAGCGGGCTGGTGGCATTGATTGTACTCAATCAACATCCTCCTGCCCAGCTGGGAAAATGTCCCATTTATTCCTCCATTTTATCTACTCTTTCTGCTACAACTATTTTACAGTTTTTCTGGGGTTAAAAAAAGAAAAAAAGCAAGGCCAAAGACCAAAATTTTATGCTGTCCTTGGTTGTGTGGGGCTTCTTACGATTTTACTTTGCACAGTGATTTGCTGTTCTCTCTCAAGAAATTTCTGGAACTGCCCAGTGAGGTCTCTGGGAACACTCACACTTCTCCCCAAACCTCACCTGTCAATAACAAAGATAACAAGAACAAGCATTTACTCACCCATATGGTTGACAAAATGTATTTGCATAAATGAATTTGTTTGTATCTCACAATATTCCTGTAGCATAGATGTTATGATCATAATCACCCCTATTTTGTAGATAAGAAAACTGAAGTTTAGGAAAGTTTAGGAAAGTTGCCTATATCATACAGTGGGAAGGCACACATCCACATCACTCATCTGAGTTAAACGACCGGTAGAAGTGAACTCTGAGATGGATCTGTTTTGCCCTGGTGGGAGAGAGGGAAAGAGGAGGAAAAGGTTCAGATCCTGATAGGAAATTCCTCTAGGCAGGTCAGACCCAGGTGGGGCACAGGGAAGTCGGCAGTTGTTTCGTGCCTCGGCATCTGGTGCAGAGAGCAGCCTCATGTGATTGACATGGCACCAGAACTGACATTGCATCACCTGGCTTCAAACTCCAGGTTCCTGCCCGCTGGCTTTTCACCATGGGCAAATTATTAACAGTATTACTTATGGATTGAGAGGAAGGAAGTCAGAGATTGCCCTAACATCCCAAAGGAAGATGATATATAAAGGTGGGAACTTACAGTAGACATGAGATTCAGTATGTAGACTGTACCATGTCAAAGTTCTGTGTTCCATGGTAATACAAAGAACTGCAGAATTCCTATAAAGGTTAAAGAGAAAAATGTGAGCCCTTTGGTGTGATTCAACTACTCATGCTTTAATCTAGACGTTCCTGCCAGTTGGCAAACTGCTTGTGCCGAAATCCCGACTCTCCCACATTCGTGCTTGCAGCAATCTTTGTCGTTCGGCTCACTCCTTTCCTGCTTTCCTCCGGTTGCCTGATGTTTTGTTTATCGTTGGTTATAGCTTTGTTACTGGTCACTGTATTTCAGAATAATGTCCAGACAAATTTTTTTGTCTTCCCTCCAGGAAACACTTTATTTTAATATCTTAGAAAGTAGGACTTGTTCCTACCTCCCACCAACTGTGAGCATTTTAGCCTTGCTACTGAAAACTTGCCTCCATTTCATTAGTAAGATAGAGTGATAATTTACCTCAGGAGGTTGTTATGAGACTTTAGTGGAGCTATGGGATGTAAAAGTGTTCATTAAGAATGAAAAGCACTATACATATTTAAGAAGTTATTTGTGTTTCTATACACTTTCTTACGTTTTTGTGTGTCATATTTGTTTGTCTAATCACTCTCACTTACCTGAAAGTAAATGGAAGGTAGAGGGACCTATCTTATTAATATCAATATCCTCAGTGTATTGCATATTGTCTGGAACAGAGCAGGTGCTTAATACGTATTAGGCGGGTGGATGGATGGATGGATGCTTGGCTGAATGATTACATGGCTAAATGGATGCATGAATGGGTGGACGGGTGCCTGAGGATTAGAAGAAAAGATTGTTGAGCTGAAAAAACAACAACAGAGAATTCATCCAACAACAAAAATTATAATTTACCCCCTTTAATCATCACTACCGCCTATGAGGTGGGCTTGATTACTCCCATTTTACAAATGAGGGAGCTGCAGCTCAGAAAAGCCCAGGCTAGTAAATAGCAGAGTTGAGATTCAAGCCAGAGATCCATTTCCAAACTTGAAACTTCTTCCGTGAAAGCAGAGAAGGACAAAGGATTGCAGAGAGCGGAATTTCCTATCAACATCCATTTGAGTCTCTGGATACACCCAGGTCCTTCCAAATTACATGCATCAATGCATTGGCCATTTGTTTCTGTTCATTTGAGATGGGATTCTGTCACTTGCAACCAAAGCACCTTGATTAAAACACTCTCTCTTGCCCATTTTGCCATAGCATGCTTCTTATATTTTATCCGATGTCTCTGCCTGCTAGGATAATTATTTATGCATATTTTTCTTTTCATTAGATGTTGAGCCCTTGGAAGGTATGGACCATATCTGATTTATTTATTGAACGTCATCTATGTGGTAGGCTCTTTACTGGGTACCAGTAGCCTACGACACAGTTCATACTCAGAAGAGATGTGTGTGCTTTAATAAAGATATTGTATAAGTCTTTTAGACTTGGGGATTTGTCTTGATTTCCCTTGGCACTTATTAAGCACCTACTATGTGCCAAGACCTGTATTAGGGGACTTTACAGAGGTGTCACGTTATTCCTATTTTACCTACCATAGGTTTCTCAGAACAGGTAGCATTTCGTAATCTGCCACCCTCATTCCTTCTTTCTTCCTTTGGAAAGAATAAAAGTCACCCTCAAGCCACTCAGCAAACCCGTCGTCAGAATATGACGAAAATACTTTGAGTCTTTGTTTTGAAACCTTGTTAAATTTTCTGTTTAAAAATGTTTTGTTTCCATTGTGTTAGGAGGCCTTTTAGAAATCAGTTCTGAGGAGCAGTCTTCCTAAGGCAGTCAGTATTCAAAGCAGTTTGGAGAGAGAGCTGGTTGCTAGGGGCAACACAAACTTCTGAGGGGGAATTTCTCTGCAGGAGGATGAAAAACCAGTTCCCCAGGGGACCTTGTAGGAATAGGGTCTTCTCACAGAGGAGCAAATGGAAAGTGGCTGAGCAGGCTCTGGACGGTGCTGGGTGCCTCTTGGGTGGCTGGCAGGCTATTGGAGCCACTTGCATGGGGTGTGAGGCCATAACCCAGGCACACAGATGGCAGCCTTCCTCCCTGACAAGGCCTCTAGGAGCCCTAGTCACCTGCCCGTGGGGCCCTACATTATGGACCAGAGCAATCCCGATGGGAGCAGGGGCCATCGCCTTTCTGGTTACTGATAGTTATGGCATTTATTTACTTATTTTACTTCTTGCAGTAAAGTTAAAATTTTTTCTGCATTTTAACATATGTAGAGGTTTGTGTTACCACCACTATAATCAGAATATAGAACAGTTTCCTCACCCCGCAAATTCCCTCATTCTATCCCACTATCTTTCTCCCACACTTTCTCCCACCTCTGTCCCCTGACACCCACTGATCTGTTCTTCATTGCTGCAGCTTTGTCCTTTCAAGAATGTCATATAGATGGAATATGTGTAAACTCCTGAGGCTGGTTTCTCTTGCACAGCACAGCACCTCTGAGACTCATTCAGGTCGTGCATGTAACCATCGCTCCTTCCTTTTTATTGCTCGGTAGTGCTCCATACGTGCACGTGCAGCCAGTCCTCATGACTTGTGGGATCTCTATTTTCAGACACGCTACTTGCTAAAATGCGTAACCCCAAAACTGACATCTGAGGTGCTTTCATGGTTGTTCACAGGCATGCGCAGGGCGGCAAAAAATTAGAGGCTGACAAGGCGATGCTGTGCGTCTTGTTCCAGCTCTCGGTCTGTAAACAAGGGGCCTTTTCTCAGCCTGTTTAATGCCACCTTTTTCTGCATTCTGTGTTTTTTATTGGTGATTTTGCTATTGAAAAAGGCCCCCAGGCACAGTGCTGCTGTGCTGTCTAGCATCCCTAAGCCCAAGGAAGGCTGTGCTGTGCCTCGTGGACAATATAGATGTGTTAGCTAAGCTTCAGTCAGGCAGTTCTAGTGCTGTCGCCTATGAATTCAATGTTAGTGGATCAAAATGTGTATTAAATAAGGTGTCTTTAAACAGCAACATACATAAAACAAAATTATGTATTAATAAGTTGATGAAAATGTTATGACCACAGGCTCACAAAACCTGAACCTTTATTTCTGCTTAGGTGAAGTTTCAGTATTTGCTAATTCATTGTTCAGGGTGACTTCGCAGAACACAACTAGTGTGATAATGAGCACTGACTGTAATTTTGGTATTTATTAAACCGAGCTCTGAGCTAGTGACAGTGGGGCTTGCGAGCCAATCCCTGACTTTGTGGTGCTTACAAAATTTTATTTTCCTAGTTTTTGCCAGGAGGGAAGCTGATTTTCCAAGGGACTTGGGTATTTCAGAAACTGTTCTGTGCAGAACACGGGGAAGCATGAGCTGATTTCTCAGAAGGAGGACAGAGAGAGCCAGCAAGGTCCTGGAAGGCTGTGCTGCCTACAGTCTTTAGTTGCGTTAAGAAAATTTTTTTTCTCGCTTATTCAAAGTCCATTACAGGCCTGGAGGACTCTCCAGAACAGTTGCCCCCACATGAGGAGCTGGGCTTTGCAGACTGCCGTGACCTCGCGGCCCCCGTTCTGCGTGTGTGTCTGTGACTCAGACAGGAAGAGAGAGCACTAGAGGGTCTGGCACCAACAAATAAATGCTTTACCCCAGAAGTGAGGCTTTTGCTTACAACCCATTGCCCACAATTATCTCATAATCCTGCCTCACAGCATAATCCTTTTTACTGTCCCCTAGAATATAAGTTCCACGAAAGTATGCATTTTTGTCTCTCTTTGTCACTGCTGTACCCTCAGTCTAGGACAGTGCCCGGCACACAGCAGGCCTTCATTAAATTGAATCCAATGAACAAATGAAAAAGCAGTCCTCTCCCGGGTGTCACACGTTCCCAGGAATGTTTCCAAACTTGGGGAATGCTTGATGCACATGTGTCTTTGGTGGGCTCTCCAGGGAAGGCTGGGTCTTGTGCTGGGGTGCACAGAGCAGAATGGAGACAGCTGGTATGGGTGCAGGAGCAAAGACAGGGGGCAAGGAATTAACTAGCCGTGGGAAAGTCACAGAATTAGAGGCTCTGGATCCCCACAGGCTGAGAATTGGTGATACAAGTGTGCCTGTATACGGGGTGGGCGAAGGGTTGCGGAGGGCCTCAGTTGACCTCTGGGCCATACATGTAATAGTGGCTGGCCAACAGCTAGAGGATCTGTCTAATTGATCACCAGATTGTACAGGACAAATTTTGGGATTATCAGCATCAGTTGTGGATGAGAGTGGTCTGGGAGGGCCTCCTGTTCATCCAAGTTCCAGTCTGAAAGTAAAGGCCCTTTGGTTTCCAGCTCTACAATCTGATAACAGCAATAAACTACACCTAGCATTGAAACTCACATTTTAGTGTACAAGGGTATTTTGCATACATTATTTCCGTGATTCTTCACCTTTTTTTTCCAAGATTGATAACTTTTAAGTTTAACACAGATTATAGGCATAGACAAGATTGGCTGTGAGAAATGAGCAATGCCTGGGTTACTAACCGTACTATTATCCCTGTCTTGTCCAGGAGAATGCATTAAAGCACATACAAATAATACAAGCAGCGTTTTAAAGGGGACGCTCTTGGATCCACTCTAGTTTTTATCTAGTTTACCACTTACAGTAGCAAGGCCCCCTGCCACAAACCTGTGACAGGTGTGCGGTATTGTAATATTAAAGTTAAGAACCCCGCATTGTCTTGTATGATAACTTTGTGATTTAATTGCTATGTCTAGTTTACATAGGCCACACCAGTTGTCACTGGAGCATCAAGAGGTACAGAACACTGGCCTCATCCTAGGTCACTTTATAAAATGCCCTTTTGTCCCATATACCGGGTTCTTGAGGTCTTTTTTTAACCTTCTTGAAAGTCATGAGCCCTAGTTCACTGGTCAAGAGAGATTTCCAGAGCCACCGCTCCCCCACACCCCCATCATGCATTGCATCCCCTGGGGCATGAATGAGACCATTTCCCGAGCACCTGCACCTTCAAAACCCAGGGTGGTGAATGGGGAGGTGATAGCCTTTTGATGAGGCAGAGAACTTTAGAGGGGGAGGGTGGGCACTCTGAAGGGGCGAAAGGAATGGTCAGTACTGGAACCCAGCCCCTTGGTTGGAGGGCATGCTTCCTTCTCAGTCACCCCTTCCATGTCGGGAGAGCTCACTTAGTGTACCTCTTGGCTCTTCTCTCTCTTTTTTCTCTCTCTGCCCCAGACAAGGGGTACAGACTTATCCAGTTGGTGTTTTGGGGGGAATGCATGAGGCATACTCACCCAGCTCCTACTGGTTTCTTTCCATTGTTAAAGGTCAGACTGATCGCGGAGAGCCCAAGGTGCCTTCTGCTTCTCCGTGACACCTGTCATACTCGGGCAGGCCCCCCACCATTACCTGCATGTGCACGGCCTGCCAGTCTATGCTGCCTGTGCTGATGTGGTGTCTAGGAAGCCATCTCCAGCAACACAGCCTTTATTAGCAACAAAGACAGCGTTTCTGTCTCCCATCTGCTACCATTTTTTTTTCTTAGTTTTCTTAGAGCATGCGGGGAAAGAGAGGGGTATGTATTAGGCACTCCTTTGATGAAGACACGGAGAGCTAAGGACTCTTTCGCACTCTTCCACCAACTAGGTCTGTCCCACTTTTTCACCCCTGATTCTAAACTGACCTATTCTGGGCAGTCTCTCTGGATTAGTTGCAAGTTTTGGAGTCATGGCTTCATAGAATGATAGGATATTAATGCCGAAAGGAAGCTTAGAGGTTATCTGGTCCGACCCCTCACCTGAAAGCCTTGTGGCTCAGGTAGAGGAGAATAGTGGGCTTTCACTTAGGAGACCTAGTGTGGGCCTAGTGTTGGACCTAAGTCAGACCCATGAGCAGGGAGCCAGCCTTCTTCCCCAGCCACCTGTGGCATCAGAGTGCTCCTAAGGCTACAGAAATTGTGATCCATAGTCACCTGTGGTTTGGGGAAGTGTCTTGACCTCTCTAAGTGTCAGTGTCCTCACTGGCAAAATTCAGCTCAATCCTTGGTGTCTGGTGAGAATTGAACGGGGTGGTACAGGATGGTGCCTTATGGATTTTAAAGACCACACAAGTGGAATGGTTTGTCAGTTGTGGCAGGGCTGGCAGAGAACCAGCCCTGGTTTTCCTGGAATGGGCGATTACCGGGGCCCCCAGCTTGGGGAAGCTGGGCCTTTGAAGGACCAAGAGAAGTGGGGTTAGATGGCAGAAAGTCCTAAAGAAAGCATTTTGGACTGTGGGCTTTTGACATGCCCAAGCTGTGGTGTCAGGTGAGGCCTCTGGAGGCCTGTCCAGGCGAAGACCTCTCCCAGCCACTGCTAGATGTGTGCCTGAGGGGCAGGCAGAGGAGGGCGTCCAGCCCAGGGAGAGGAAGGCCTAGAGAAGGAGGTCAGGGAAGGCTAGGTCTTTTGAGGCAGCAGCAGTACTTGATCCTGGACCCCACAAGCATGGACCCTGTTGTCAGGGACTTAGGAAAGTCCTGAGGGAAGAAGAGAGCCCACCCCCAGGCAGAAGTCAGGGTGAGCTTGAAGTCACAGCACCCCGTGTACTCCCCTGTTACACGACTTACTCTCCCCCCACTCCTGAACCTGTAGGAACTCATGTGACGCTCAACACTGCCCAAGATCAATCCCTGTACCCCTGACAGCCATGCCTCCATGTTTTCCCACTTCTCCACTATCTCCTGTGACCCTGACATTCTTATAGAGATATGGAAATGACCTTCTGTGGGTCACCGTGAAGACGAGTGGCCGTAGCAAAACCATGGCTCTTTTCTGGGCCTCAATTTCCCTTTTTCTTAAATGGAAACAATACTCTTTTATAATCCCTGGTGGTTCAGTTCACCAGTATCACTCTGAGAAAATTTTTATTAAGACTAATTTGCACCCTGACTGGTGTGACACAGTAGATTGGGCACTGTCCCACAAACCAAAAGGTTGCAGGTTCCATTCCCGGTCAGGGCACATGCCTGGGTTGGGGTCGTGCAAGAGGCAACCGATCAGTGTTTTTCTCACACGTTGATGTTTCTCTCCTTCTCTGTCTCCCTCCCTTCCTCTCCCTCTAAAAATAAATGAATAAAATCTTTAGGAAAAGAGAGACTAATTTGCACCTGGCACTATACCAGGCATGGTGGCTTTCTCTCCCCAGGAGCTTGTGTGTGTGCGTGTGTGTGTGTAACATTCAGGTTTTGCTCACATCGAACTTGTTACATGAACACCGGGGTTTACACTAATGGTAAATAAGGGGGTGACTATTCACCTTATCAAAGGATCCAGGTAGATGTCCCCCAGTGGGTTCATAATGTGATTCAGCTTATACCACGTTCAGCCGCCGTCTACTGTGAGCTGGAAAGCCCTGTCTGTGTAACCAAGAGCATGCGTGGGCGGTATTTTGAGTGTGATGGAAGGAAGAAATTAGCAATACTAAAGAGGGTCTTGTTGCTAATAACAGTGAGTAATACTAGTACCTGGGAACAAAGGTGACTGTGGATCACAATTTCTGTAGCCTCAGGAGCACTCTGATGCCACAGGTGGCTGGGGAAGAAGGCTGGCTCCCTGCTCACGGTCTGACTTAGGTCCAAGGGGCGACCCAAGTCGGGGCTTGGAGTGGTCAGGGGGCCCTGGCTTTGGTTTCATGTGTAACAAAGAAGAAATGGAGAAAATATGAGGAGGAGATGGTTATTTGGTTTACCTTTCCTGAGAATGTTGGGCTTGGGGGGCCTGAGCTGAGGCCACTGGGGGAGATTCTTAAGAAGGATGAAGTTCCCGGGATTGCCCAGGACTCCAGCCAGTGCTCCGACTTTTAGATACCCTTTTTCTACCCCTACCCTCTTGCCTCCTCTGAAGCCTCTTCCCTGGTATCATGGACTAGGATTCAGTTCTGAGTTTTTCTTGCTTATTTCTGTGTGCTTTTTTAAGGATTTTGCTGAGCTACCCGACTGATGAGAACCACCTGTTTTGAGGCTCCCAAGAAGGAGAGCTACACTCTCCCCCGAGTCATCTTTTGCACCCTCACAGCTTTCTTTACCCTGGAGGATGACAATGAATTCAAGGCTGTGGAGCCAAATTTTAGTAGGTGGGCAATGGAAGAACACCATCCATCTGCAATCAGGACAGTGACGTGGACAAAGCTAGACTTTATAAAGGTCTCTCTGATGGTGGAGGACCATGTATGTGTGGGAGGCATCACTGGAGGACCACCTCATGGATAAGTTATTGGGGCTGAGAAGGCAGCATATAGTAGGATGTGAGGCCCAGTGAAAACCCACCTGGCAGGTAAGTGGAGTGAGGGGCAGGGATGGGCCTTTAGGTGCTTTAAGATTACCCCTGACCCTTTGTGTCTTCAAGAAAAGTGTCTCCATTCCCTTTACCTGACTCCAAAGGTAACCAGCATCTTCTTCCTTCTTGGGGTCTTCCAAGCTGTGCCCAAGAATGGGTTGGATTTACCACCATTAAATCGTGATTCCCACTGATATACTGAGACCTGGAGTAGAAACTGCCCAAGTCCACTCAGGAGTTTCCTGGGGTCTCTGCCTCTCCACCCGTGTCACAGCTTCTGCCTGGCATCAAGAGTCCTGAGTGGGGCTGGATAGGTGGCTCAGACCTGGGGACACCTACTGCTCCCTACATTGGGCATCTTCAAAGGAGATGTCACCTTTGGTTGACTTGGTGTTGCCAACCAAGTTGGCAGGGGCTGGGAGGGAGCCTGGAGCTTTATTAACTAATCTCTGGTACTTGAGTAATTTATTATGTTTAAGCTGGTGCCATCCAGCCTCTCAGCAGTCCTGTGTGCACTGGGAAATAAATTAAAGGCTGTCCAGAGACACTTGGATCATCTGTGTGATTGCTGGGCTGGCAAGATGGACATTTAAGGCTCTCTCTTCTTGCAAATTGGAAATGAGGAATTAATAAGACAACAGTCCAATGAGTTGTAGTGGTGGTGGTGGCAACTTGGCTGAAGGGCCAGGACTGGGGGAGGGAAGACACCACCTGGAAGACCGGGAGGAGTGGGGTGGGACCCAGACAGAGCTTCCCTGCAGTGCGTGGGCTCTCCAAGGGGCCTCACAGGGCTGGGAAAGTGGGCTCTTCCTTTGCCTGTGGTGTAGGTGGAAGGGAGTTTTCTGTCTCAAAAAAGGTTAAATGGGTAATGGAGAGGGCCTCGGCCCTGGAGCTGGAAGACCTGCCTGTGGCCCCAGCTTGACTGCTGACCTGCTGTGTGATGCTCGGCCGGCCCTTCCTCTCCTGGGTTTCAGTCTCTCATCTGCAAGATGGGGAGGTTGATTCAGCGCTGACTATCCAATAGGCACACAAGAGTGTTTTAATTTCTTTAAAATGTTGGAGAAAATAACGACCAATTAGGTTGAAGAAAATGTTTTAATATAGAGGATAAATATATTTGTCTCTATACCAAAGCAATCATAAAATGTAATTTTTAATATGAGCATTTGTGTGTGTGGAGGAAGGGGATCCACAAAACTCATCATGCTGCTTCTGTTGGACTAGCTGACCCCAAGGGCCCTCCATGCTCTGACAGCAGCTGACTTCCGGAACCATTAGTCACCTCTTGGCTCTAGGTCTATCTTGGTTCTAGCCCATGAGCTCCTGGAGAGCAGGGTCTGCATCTTGCCACGTCTCTGTCTGTCCCTGCTTCTGCAACAGGAAGTCCAATCTTTGGAGGTGGTGGAGGTGGAGCCAGGCATGGAATCCAGGCTTTGGTCCCTTCTACTGTCCAAGGAGGCTGCTTCCTCCTGGACGTCCAGGGAAGGGCCATGTGGGCCCTTGCAGAAACTTGAGTATCTTCTCTAACCAATCCCTCCATTTAGGCCTTGCCCATGGGTCCCCTGCCTCAGCTCTTGAACGGAACCCCACCCGTGCTTATTGCTTTTCTGTCCCCTGAAGTGTTTCAGAAGGGTCTAGAAGGGCCCTGGGCAGGGTTCCACGCTGCCTCAACATGGTAGTGCTGCCTTCAAGCACCCGGTCTATGGGGTGCGAAGCTCACCGAACCCCCTCAACCTGTAGTTGGGTTGCCTCACCAGCAGGTGGCAGGCTTGCTCTACACAGATGCCTTTGCTGGAGCATTTGCCTGGCAATGGCTAGAGGTGTCGGAGGATGCCAAGTCAGCCCGCCGCCTGGAAAGTGTTGAGGCCCGTGTGGGCGGCTTCAGAAGCAGGACTAAGACCTCTCAACTTGGTACTGGGCTTCTGCTGAGATTCCTGCTCCACGGGCACCTTGGTCTCCTGTAGGTGCCTCCAGGCTGATGTCAGATATTTGACCAGAGGGTGCCCCCTGGAGTAGGGAGGGTGGAGTCTTTGGATCCATGCCAGTGTGAGAAAGGCTAAGTGCATGGGTGAGACTGAAGTGAACCTAGTATCTTTGGAGGCATTCTAAGGACCCTGGTCCTGGAGAGGAAGGTAACTCCCCATCCACCACTTAGACTATTCTTGCTCTGGGCAGGGCAGCCTGAATGGCCCTCCACCTCTGTCCACCGCTCTGATGAGCCTGCATGGCAGCCCTGTCTCTCTGGCCTACTGGTATTACCAGGGGTCAGGCCATACCTGAACCCAGGCCCTTTCTTTACCAGGCGGGGAACCAGAGAAGATCCAAGACCTGGTTGATCAAGCACCAGCCAGGGAGAGAAGATAAGAGGGGGAGACAAAGGGAACAGATGGTGCTGGCAGCCAAACCGTGGCCTGAGCAAACAGAGCAGAGGAAGGGGCCTCCAGGTCCAGGGCCAGAAGTGGGAGGTCACCGCTGTGTCTCGGGCAAAGCAGGTTCGCCCAGGGCCTGCTGTCTGGGAGTCCTGAGTGGCATCAGAATGCTCTGTCCCATCATGCAGCTGGTGACTTACACCTTTCCCTCAGTGGCATCTTCATGTCTGTCATCCAGCCAAAAAGTCCAGAAATAAAAACCGTGGACCTTTCTCCCTGTCTCCCTCACCTTGCCCTTGCTTCCCCCCCGTTGCTCGGGCTGCTCCCTGCCCCTGCCCCTAATCTTTATACCTCGGTCTTGGTCTCTGCTTGTGCTTCATCTATGATGGGGCTTGTATGTGACACGGACTCTGTTCCCCATCCCAACAGCATCAGATTTGAGAGCTCATCCCGATGGATGCTCCTCGTCAGTACTCCCCTGGACCCCTCCTCTGTGGGCACCACGTCCACTTGGGGGCAGCACAGATGCTCAGGTGTCCCGAGCCTCTTACCCTCACATTTCTCAGGGGCAGGTCTGAGCTAGAGCCTGTGAGAGCCACAGAGGGAAGAGAATGGGGCCGGGGGGCGGTTGTGATAACTGGGAAAAGATATTGGGGGCAACAAGGAAAGACAGGAAGAAAGAGAGGTGGAGGAAAGAAAAGAGATAGAAAGAGAGAGGAAGCAGGGACAGAATAAAAGAATAAGAAAAGAGAAAAGAGGATGGAAATGACATAAATTGTAAGCCAAGGAAGGAGGGAAACAAAACAAAAAAAAGAGAAAATGTCCAAAAGACAGAAACAGGTAAATACATAGACATACACAAACATGGGTGTGAGTGGCTGTGTGCACATGGATGTGCACACCATGCACTCAGGCTTCTTCTGGTCACCATCCTGACCTGTTGCTGCTCCCCGCTTTGCGACTCCATCCCCTTGACCTGCCTTGGGCTCCTGAGAAGGGTGTGGCCTTCAGGTAATGCCTCTCCCATGAGCTGTGCCCACCCACCCCTAAAGACTCCTGCACTTACGCTAGGATGCACAGAGGAGGCCAAAATCATTATGCCTCACACTTGTCACCCAAAATTGGATCTAACTGCCTCTCTCCCTTTCTCTCTGCCTCCTAGTTTCCTTAGTAACTGACAGTTCCCCAGTGAATTCCAGACCCCAGGTGACAGACCGCTGTCACTGTCACAGAAGCTCTCTCTCTCCTCAGTCTCTCTCTTTCTTAACTGCCCCCCCCCGACCCCACATAGACTCACAGACTTGTGTGGGGGTGTGAGGATGCCTGAGTAGGCTCTGGGGTAATTAAAACATGTACCATTTATTCCATAACAGGGAGCAGAACTTTAATTACTCACTCTGAGGGTGAGGGCGTGAGTGAGGAGGTGGCTACTGGGGGGATCTGGGAGGGGGGCTGGGGACATGTCTGCTGTTCTTCTTTCCTTCCCATTTGCTCAGCTTGGATTGGATGGGTGGGAGGTGGGTCTGGGTGCGAAGAGTGAGTGGGAGAAGCAGAGGGTGAAACCTGATTGTGTTCATTAAGGCAACACAAAACTAGGAGCCGTACTAATAATTAAATTAATTATGAAAGCAATTTGCTTTTGAAAATTTGATTTGACAGCTTACTAGTGGCTGCAGTGATCTAGCAGCTCTGACTTAAAAATAGTCAGAACAAAAAACCAGCTAGAAGAACCATCAGCTAATTTTAATTAGATGCCAGAATTGGTAAACAAAATTCCGCACCACCCTTTCATTGTGGCTGACTTCGATTTAAGGAGTTGTCGGGATTGATTTGGGGGAAGGCAGGGGAAGGGAAGGTGCCTTTCGGAGAGGGAGATGAAGGCTCTGGGGGTCCTCGCAAAGGCAGCTAACTCCACTGGGGGCTGGTCCCTTCATCCTCACACCTCTGGGGAATATCTGCTCAAAGACACTTCAGTGGCTCCTCAAGACTCACAGGGTGACCTTGACCAGAAACAGAAACGGAGAAATGGCTCCGCGGTGTGACCACAAGTGTGGTTGTGTGTGTGTGTGCGTGTTGGAGGGGACATCACACTGACAGCATTCAATGAACCGGGAGAAAACTGGCCACAGTCTCTCTCCTAAAGGTCTTAGGAAGTTGACAAGTTCATTGCCTGGGAGTTTTGATGGAGGTGGAAGGAGGGCTGGATTCTGACAGGGAGAGGCTGTGGTGTCCTGTGGACCTAAGGGCTCCAGGCACCACACTGACCCCCTGACCTGCCAAGGCCTGCGCTACCGTCGTCGGTCCCTTTCTTCTCTCCCAGAAGCACACGCACCCCCTGTCTCCAAAGAGTGTGTCCCTGCCTCTGACAGCACGGCCTTCACTGTGCTGCTGCCGCTCAGGGCCCTGGTCGCCCCTGTGGCCTGGGGAGCCCTCCCCAGGGGCCCCTGCCCAGCACAGTGCCCGGCATCTAATGACATCCCGTAAACATGGGTCGACAAGGACAAAGGAACAATCTTGATAGCTCTAACCACCTCTTCTAGCAAGCATTTGACTGCCCCTTCCTCTGTCCTTCTCCCCTCCACTGAAGATTGCCACTCCCCTCCCATTCCCCTCTGGTATTTTGCAGGCTGAGACCCTCATATGGCTCCTGTGCAATTGCTCTGCAGAAGTTGCCAAGCATTTCCTCCCCTTCTTCCTTCTTGTCATTTCCTGTAGCCCTGGCATTGCTGACCACCTCAGGGTGCTGCCTGCGGGGCCCAGCCCACGCCCCAAGGCACTTCATGCCCTCAGGGTGCCATCACTTCCAGGATAAAGTCCCTTGACTCATCTCACAGGTTGTCGCTGAGCATGTGGACTATGGTCCTGGCCGTGCAGATAAAGACAGGGGAGGGCACATTTGGGTCCTGCTCATGCAGCTTAGAGTTTAGTCCACGAGAAGGTCTGCTGCTCTGGTCCCATTTTTCTAACCACCTAACAGGCATTTCCACTTGCAATCATCTCTTTTCTTTCAGAACCAGTGTTTGCAACAATGTTTTTTGCCCTCTCCGGTCCCCATCACGTGCACACACTCACGCACAGGCATACTCCTCTCGGTAGTCCTGCTAACCACACCTTTCCTACCACCCAGGTTTTCCCTAAGCCTTGGCATTATCTCCCACTGCTCTCTCTTCTGGTTCCCCAGGGTATAATTAACCAGCAAATTCCATGGTATTTTTCTTTCAAAAGCCTCTCCTCTCCATTCTCTGGTGTACTCCCCTGGCTCTCTCTCCTCTCTGGGGGCCAACCTACCCTTTTTCTAAGTGGAGCATAGTCCTTGACCTCTAGTCGTCCTTGACCTCTACGCCCTCTCCTTACCACCCTGGGGACATCATAAGTCCCTTCCTGTGGAGCCGACATGGGAGTTCTCCTCTCTTCTCCTGTGGTGATCTCATACAGTGGTACTTGTGTAAGCAAACAGGTGCCATTTCATGCCTCACTTTGACCCCTGTGCTGAGCCTGATACAGGGCCGTATTTGAGAATATGCAGAGGTGTGAGGTAGGCACCTCCACAGCAGTGGTTGAAGCTGTGCACAGAGAGACCGAGAGCCCAGACCCCAAGGAAAAACAATTGAGAAGGATTTAATATTACAGGTGTGGGGAGAACCAAGGACATAGGGTATGCTAGAAAGGGTGGAGTCCCTGGGGAAGAGGTTTCTGGGCTAGAGGCAAGTGATGAGCAGGAAACTCAAGTTGATAAGAGGTAGATTTGGGGCTAAAGAGCAGAAAGGGAGTGAATGGGAAGACAGAAAACGAAGAAACTGTATCTGGAACAAAATTGGGACTTGTGGCCTGCCAAGGATCTTTGACAATGAGAAGGAAAGTTAGGGCTGCACTGACACCAGAGAAGAGGGAGGTCTAGCTAATCCCGAGGCTGACCCTGGGAGGCAGACCCTCCTGCACATCTGCACATCTGCACATCTGCAGGCTCAACCTGGAGTGCCTGGCCCCAGGCAGCAGGTGGCTGTGTGTGCGTGCGTGTGGTGGGTGCGGGGTGGGGGAAGATGGGGAGAGAAACCAGACAGTTCCCATCTCACTGATTACAAGCTGTATGACCTCAGACAATGACTTAATCTCTCTGAGCCTCAGTGGTATCATTTATAAAATAAAGATAATTATAATATCTTAAATATTGTTGTGAGGATCTAAAGAAAGAATATGTGTGAGGCCCCTAGCTGGGTTTCTAGAAAGCCATCCAATTTTAAGGGATGTTATGTTATCACTGTTATTCAATCCAGTCTCTTCCAGACTTCCAAATTTTTACTCCAAGTTCCTTCTTCCTAAATGGTAGAGCTGTGGCATGGCAGAGGGGAGGTGCCTTACAGATGATGTGGCCCAGCACCCTTTCTTCATGGATAGGGCTGCCACACCCAGAGTGTGCAGGAAGCTTACCCAAGGCTTCCCAGGAGTTGGTTCAGAGCGGAGGCTGGACCCAGGCCTCTGGACTCCCATTCCAGTGCTCTGCTCATGATGTCTTAGAGTTTTTAGTTCAGGTTCATATAGGTGGGAACCAATGAAAGAGGGGCTGCAGTGTGGACCCCACTTTCGGCCCTGTCTGTGGAAAGTCCAGCTGTGGGGCAGAAGCCACAGCATCTCCTCCCACTCCCAGTCCCTGACCCCACCGCACCCCCGCCCCCCTCCCGGCATTGTCTTGACAGACTCTACCTTGAGGGCACAAGGTTCGTCAATCCCTACTCCCACACACAAACAGGTTTTTTGCTTGTTTGTTTTTAAATATAGGACTCTGCCAAGCCTGGTGGTTGGTGTGCTTTTTACTGACCACATCTTGGAAATCTTTCACGCATTGTCTACTGTCCCCCTTTGTCCCGTTTAGCGGACAAGTAGTGCTCCACATCATTGCTGCAGCGCGCAATGATTCCCCCTCATTCATTGCTATTTCTGGGCTTGCGTTTTGAAATTAATATAAACTATGCTGAACTGAACATCTTTATGCATTAATGCAGAATGTGTAAGGATTTTATGTGACAATTCATTGATTGAAATGCTGGGCCAGAGAAGCCTGTGCATTTCTCAGCTTGTGAGGTCCTTGCACATCTGCTCCAAGCTTAGATGTTGGGGTGTAGTTCTGCCTGAACTGAGAGGGACAGTGATTGGCTGAGCTCTGGCTCTTTTTCCCCTGCTTTTGGAGTAGATGACCCATACATGCAAAGCAACAGGGGAGAGGCAAAGAGAGCCCACTCCCACCACCAGGGCAGTGAAGGCTGCTCCAGGTAAGGGACCTAAAGGGGACACTGGGCACTCGGATCCTCAAAACGCTACTGACAAAGGCCACTGATAGCTCCTTTGCTGGAGGAGCTTCCAATAGCTGCATTCAGAGGGGGGTTTATCTGCATCCCTTGAATACATTTTTGAAGTAGTCCTATACCTTGCTGGGGAGGGGTGTGGCATGCTATGGAAAAAACCCGCTAGACTGATCCAGATAGGACCATGAGGGCGGACACTTACTTGTTGTTGTTTATTGCTGTATCTCCAGTGCCTGGAACAGAGCCTGGAACCCACACTGGGTGCACATTGTGTACTTATTGAATGAATACAAAGGCTTTGGGGTAAGATAAAGTAACTGGGAACCCAGACTGTTGATTCGGTCACAGACCCCAGGGACTACCTGAATGAGTCCGAGCAGTTTAGAGTTCTTCTGTAAACTTCAATTGCTGCATCTATAAAATGGGCTAATAATATTCCCGAAAAGTACCACCCTCATGGGATTGTGGTGAAGATCATATAACAAACAAGTACTAATTCTATTATTTTTAATGACAATAAATACTTAAGCCCAACTTAGCAGGAGATTTTCCTTCTCAAATACCTTCCAATCTCTTCCCTGGCTCACCTCATCCCTCTTGAACATTGTAACTGTCCTAGAATGTCTCCCACATCATATTTTCTTCTATCTGTTGGGGACTAAGTTCGGAGTGTTGTACCCTTTAGACAACTGGGGTATGAAATCATGAGGCAGGGTGGTGGGGTGAGGGAGTTAGCCACCCTCTCCACCTGCTCTTTGCAGAACGTCCCCTGTTCTTCCGCCCACGTGTCCTGATCCCCTGTCCTGCCCCTTCATGAGTCCCCTTTGCTCTGACTGCAGACTGTCTGGGTCCTCTTCAGGCCGGACATCTGCAGCTATTGAGCTGGTCCCTGGCTTGGTAGGCCCCGATTCGGCTTATGTTCTACTCACTCGGTGCTGGAGACACTAGTTGGCACTGATGGGCCCCAGGAATCTGTGAGTAGGATGGGATGACATTTCACGACTCATTTTAGAAAGCAGGGAGGAGAGAATCACCTACTCTGTGCCAGGCACTGGACTAGGTTCAGCTGTGGCTGTTGCCCGATTCCTCATCTGATGGGCGCACCTGAGGAGAAAAGTAGATCTCTGAGAGTCTAAGCTTACATAGCTCAGAGGTGAGCAGCTGAGTGGGGGCATGACCAGGTGTTCTGGAGAGCAGAAATGTGATCTCTGCAGTTCCACTTGTTGGCACCCCCTCTTTCAGGCCTGACTGTATCGCTCTGGCAGTTGCATCTTTCACAGCCATGCAGGGTCTTGGAAGAGGAGAGGCTGAAATCTTACATAATTACCGAAATCATGGCTCCTAAATGGCCTCTGATTACAGCACTAAAGCCCCTTTCTGCAGTGTGGCCCTGGCTCTTCTGAATAGAGCTGTGGCTACTTAGTGTGGGATTATTATTTTTTTTTTCTTTAAAAGTGAAGGAGATGGCTTATCCACATGCAAAGTAGGTCAGAACCTTTGCAAAGATCTTTTCAAAACACTTGGCTTTTTTGAAGTCCTGCTACGAAACTCCTTTTGTTTCTCCTGCTTGTGCCTCTTCCCTCCCACCTTCCTCCTTTCCCCAAAGGCTCAGCGACATCAAATGGCTCTAACCGACAGCGACAGCAAGAGCTGCACAGGATCAGCTCAATTATGGATAATGCCCTGCTAGCCCAGCTGGGCTGAGAGTGCCAACTGCAGCCAGGCCGCCTCCGTCCTGCACCTCCCAGCCCCAAACCACCTTTCCTGCTTCATGGCACCTGGCTAGTCTGCCTGAAAAGTGTGTCCCCTTGACCTTGGTCCCATCAGCCCAGCAGAGGCGTGGGTAGACTAGAATCACACCTGTGCCTGGGAGCCATTGGCCTGAGTTTGTGGTGCTCATTGGTGATTCCAACTTGAACAAGGCCTTAGACCCAATAAGAAATCAACCAAGCTAGAACGGTTTGGTTCTTTGCCTAATGGTCTGCTATCTTGGGGGTTAGCTTTTCAGGCCCCCAGTCCTACCCTCACTAACTGTAGGCACAAATCAGCAGAAGTTGGGCAAGCATCAAGGATGCTTATCAGTAGGATGAGATGTACAAAGGTGGCCACACCTGATACCACCTGAGGTCTTTGCCCCACTCTTGATAAGCAGGCATTTCTGGCCCCATTTGACAGCAGGAAGCCGGGCCACAGCGCTGAGTGAGGCAAGCGCTGCCACTGAAGATGCAGGGCCTGAGCAGGACAGCTCAGGGCCCAGGGGTGTCCGACCCACAGCTCACGGGCCACATGTGGCCCAGGATGGCTGAGTGCGGCCCAACATAAAATCGTAAATTTACTTAAAATCTCTTTTCTATTCATCAGTCTTTGTTAGTGTTTGTGTGTTTAATGTGTGGCCCGAGACACCTCTTTTTTTTCCAGTGTGGCCCAGAGATGCCAAAAGTATGGACACCCCTGGACTAGACCACACGTCTGCTGACTCTGGGGCTCTTTTCCTCAAACCTCGGTGACTGAGGGAGAAAACTGAGGGGGTGTGTGTGTGTGTTCACCCTTCCTGAAGAAGAGACTAATGGTCAAGGTAAATTTGCTTTGCGCCTGTGGCGACAGTCTCATCCTGGGGCTCAGTGGGATTCCAGCCCAGAAGGGCCTCCCCTCACCCACATTCTGACAGGAGAAAAGCCCCATTTTCTCATCCCCTGCTATCTTTCTCTCGTGAGCCTCAATCTGAATCCAAAGGGCAAGTAATTTTCCAGAAAAGTTGGTGTCTTCAGAGGTCTTTAGAAGGGACATTATTATAGATACTTCAGGAGAAATGGAGGGGAGCAGGCTTAGGGATGTTTCTTTCATTCAGTGAATAGTTATTGAGGACCTACCATCTGCCAAGATGTTTTTAGATGCTGGGGATACAACAGAGAACAAAACAGTCAAAAAACCCTGTGTTTGTGGAATGTGCACTCCATGGGGGATACAGACAATAAGCTAAATAAATAAAGATGGTGATAAAAGCTAAGAAAAAGAAAAACAGCAAATAGGGGTAGGGAGTGTTGGGGTGGCTAAATTTTTAGGTAGGGTAATAAAGAAGGCTCACTGTGAAAATAATATTGAAATACAGGAGTGAGGTGTGAAAAAAAATTGAGGGGAGTGTTTTGTACAGAGGAAACAGCACGTGCAAAGGCCCTGAGGCCGCAAACATCTCATGTGTTTTGGGGAGTAAAAAGGAGGTGATGTGGGCAGATCAGAGCAGGTGAGAGGCAATGCACCAAGGGACTTTAGAAAGGCAATGGGTTGGAATGGTGTAGCATTTATCCTGAGGAGATGGGAGCTATTGCAAGCTCTGAGTAGAGGCTGTCAGGATCCGACCCACACTTTTAGTTAATTAATTGTTAATTAATTTCTTTAAAATATTTTGTTTATTTACCTATTTTTAGAGAGAGGGGCAGGGAGGGAGAAAGAGAGGGAGAGAAACATCAATGTGTGGTTGCCTCTCACGTGCCCCCTACTGGGGACCTGGCCCACAACCCAGGTATGTGCCCTAGACTGGGAATTGAACCAGGAACACTTTGGTTTGCAGGCTGGCACACCAGCCAAGGCAGACCCACACTTTTAGTAGCAAGTGGATATTTCTGGGGCCATACTACCCTCTTGCAGCCTCCCAGCTTTCTGCTCCTTGCTTATGAACTGGAAAGGGCTGGACCAGACTGGAGGGTAAGTTAAGTTCTTTTTTACTCCAGATGAAGGCAGAGAAAGAGAAACAGAGTTCACATCAGACACTGGGACTTTGCATGTCGAGTGTCACTGGGGCTTTTGCTATGATGATAGTGCCTGTCCATTTGCCACTCTAAGGGTTCCGGAAATTTGGGGGCTTGGACAGCTCCAAGCTGGGGCCTGCCTCTCCCAAGATCAGGCACACATATATCTGTGCACATCCCTTTTCTTCATTTTCCCACCCTTCGGGGTGTCTGGCTTCCATTCTTCCTGTGGGCTCTCTAATGACTGTGAGATGAGGTATTGCACACAGCAGAGAAGCCAGCAGTGTGGGCAGGTCTGAAGATGCTGGATTTCTCACCTCTCCTGTCTGCTCCCTCTCTTGGCGCTGCCTCTCCCCCGCCCTTCTTCTCACCCCTTTTCAGAAGAGAATGACAATGCATGTGTGAAGATTGCTTTTGCTTCCCAGTCTCCTTTTCCAACTCAGAAGAAACAGCATTCCTTTCCACGTCCTTCCCCCAGCCCTGTCTGTTTTTGGGTATCCTGGCACTTCCGTTCCTTCTCTCCTCTTCTCCTCCTCCACCATTCAGAGGACTTTCCTGGCCCTTTTATAGTCAGGATTCCTTGGGCTGCTAAATGGGGACTGACCACATTGGGAGGTTTAATTCATGATGCAACTGTTGAGAGGGGATGGTGTTAAAAGCATCCTGTCGTACCCAGTTTGCCTTACTGACCCCAACACAGAGGATGTGTGTCTTGTGGGCAATTATAGAGTTGCCAACATTTCAGAACTCCTAAGTAAGTGAATCTGAAGATATTAACTTACATTTATACACACGGCTCTGAACTTGCCCCTCCATTTGGGTAGGAGAAAAGGTGGACACCCCTAGGTTTCTCGTTGGTCCCTCCATCCCCTTTTTCTCTCCTAGGAACCTCCCATTGTAACCCCAGACACGGAGTTCTCCTTTCTTCTCTAAGGAGACCAGTCATCCTGGAAGGGGGCTTAGCAGTTTCCTTCCAGGGCTGGGTGGGGTCCATTTGCTTGTGTAAATTTCCTCTTTTTTTTTTTTTTTTAGAGAGAGAGAGACTGAGCAAGAAGAGAGAAAATTAAACACCTCTTAGTTAGCTCCAAGCCCTAGGTGAGCTGGGGAGCTCAGAGTTCCTTTTGTGTGGCTGGTGGCCTGTCGCATCTCTGTGGTGACACCTTGAGGTTTTTCAGAGCTGGGGACCAGCCTCCCTCAGCAGTACCCCTGAGCTGCTAGTGCCAAGGATAGGTGGGGAAGAGGGACCCTGTGGGATCAAAGGAGGTCTGGATTGGGTTGGCCTGGGTGCTAATGGCATATCCTCACCCCTTGGCTTCTTCAAGACCAGCAGCAGCTTTGGAACCTGGGGTCCAATCAAAAACACAACTGCAGTATGATATCCGAAGTCTTCTACAACCTGGTTTTATGCTCTCTCTCCAGGGTCCTCTCCTATGACCCTTCTACACAGAGCTGATCATGAGCCTGGCCTGATCTCCTCACTACTCTTAAAACAGTAATTATTCCCACCCCTGGGCTTTTGTTCCAGCTGTGCTCCTTGTCTGGGACCTTTCTGTTCCTTAGTATTTCTCAGACTCAGTTACAGAGCCGTCTTCTCTGGGAAGCTCTCCCTGGTACAGCCCTCGAGGCTCTCCCCCTCTTCTAAATCCAGACACCCACTCTCTGGGTCTGGTTTGCTCCTGGGAACGCATAATGGCTTGTGTTGTTCATTTACTTTGCACGGGAATGAACGCAGGTGACGTCGTGGGGAAGGGCTGGCTAGTCCTGGGCTTGAATCGTGGCTCTGCCACTTGTTAACTGGTTCTCACAGGATGAGTGTCGCTTACTAGCCTTCTCACAAAGCTGGGAAGTAACCTGTGAGCCTCGGGGGCTTTTTTGGTTTGTGTTTCTCCCGAAAAGTGGAGATACTTGTAACTCCTTACAGATTTGTGAGGATTAAATAAATTATTGTAAGTGAAGGTGAGAGTGCTGGTGCAGGGTCTGCTGAGCTGAGGTGCAGCCTCTGCTTGCTGCCTCCACCCCACCACTAGATCAGCGCTGCCATTTGCTCCCCAGCACCCTGCATTTTCGTCATGCAGCCCTTTGTACACACATATGGTAGCTGGTTTCTTGCTCTGATTTACTTGAGGTTTCTCTTCAGGAGCTTCCGGGTGTGGGCTTTGTCTGACATGTCCATCATTGTCTCCCTGTGCTGAGCACAGACTCTAGACAGCAAGTTATGCGAGCAACACTTGCTTATTGACTTACTGGAATGGGGAGTGGGGCCCCTCCACCACTAGCCCTGCTAGAACGCAGGCACCGTTTTTACTTCTGTGAATCTCCACTGAGTCTTGCACAGAGTTGGCACTCTAAGTGGGTTGTTGGAGAACAGACTCTCTTACGTTATGTTTAGGAACTGAAGAGGGGCCCCCTTCTGTAGGATGGCTTAGGGGGAATCTGGAGCTAGAGGCAGAGGGGTAGACCAAGCAAATGCCTCCTCATCCTGGAGTTTATGGCCCTTAGAAGCAGGAACTACTTTGTTCTGGAAGGTTTTAGCCCCAGAGAGATCACACCCTTGGAGGCAGATGGAGGGGATCAGGCCTCCTTTCAAGGAGTTGGCCAATCGGCTAGAGTTAATCCCCAGGAGCATTGCTGAAGTTGGGACAAACTCAATTTTAAGTTAAGTGGAAATATTTTTATTTGAGTTAATGTACATTGGATTTAGTAAACACACAGAGTATATTACTATGCACTCTGGAAATGTGCAGTCCGATCAGCAAACAGATTAGTTTTAAGTGAAAAGACACTGGCAGATGCTTAAATTCATTGACTTGTTGAGAACGTCTAGATTTGGATACAAATGCACTGGAACGCTAGATCGGTTTGGTGTCTCGGCCCATCCGCACGGAGAAGCTATTGATTTTAGTTGATATGCATTGATTCCCAGAAAACAGGACGGCTTTTGAAAATGAACTTCCAGTAATTTCAGGGAGAAGCTGGCGCGTTTGTCTCCACGCGAGGCTGACTTGTTTTGTTAAACGTGTCTCTACGCCTCGAAGGAACGGAGCAGCAGACAAATATCTTCGTATGAATTAAAATGCATTGATTCTTGGAGGGAAAATGATGGTCTCTGTTAAAAGCTTTTTGGAGATGTTAGCGTATAAGAGTTTGAAAAAGCCTTTGCTCAGCGCCCCTTCCTCTCTGCCTTCTGCTCTACCCTAAATGGTGGCAGTTTTCAGAGCCCATTTGAAGTTAGAAGTGGTGGTGGGTGGGTGGGGTGGGAAATGGAATAGGGGCCCCATTTCAC
Source organism: Mormoops blainvillei (assembly GCA_004026545.1). Lineage (NCBI taxonomy): Eukaryota > Metazoa > Chordata > Mammalia > Chiroptera > Mormoopidae > Mormoops > Mormoops blainvillei. The sequence goes on along the minus strand of PVJD01000795.1, from coordinate 76,692 downwards.
TGCCAATCCCCTGCAGTGAATGTGAACATGAAACTGTTTCTCTCTAGGGAAAGGAACATGGAAAGGCTTCAACATTGTTCATCTCATAACCAGACAGACAGATAAGATCAGTTCCCTAGGTAGGAGTTGAGGGAAGGGAAAAACAAAGTTTCCATTGATAAAGAAAATAGCAATGAAAAGTAGGGTCCAGGGATCTGGTGTGGCATGCAGAAAGGAGGGTGTGTGTGTGCAGTTTTGGTCTCTTGGTCAATGGCCTCTCTGTGCTGGGGTAAACATGTTAATCACTGAAATGATGCAGGAGGGAGTTATCTCACTTTCTTACCTTCTGAATGAGTTGGCCATGAACCAGAGGCATAATTTAGGCCCTTCTCACCCTCAATAATGAATAGCTCCCATGGCTGGAAAAATGTCCCAGGAGGCCAGGAAGGAAGTGATTGGCCCAGAACTTATTTTTCAGCCCTGGATCTTTCTGGATCAAAGCCACTTAGGACAACTTTGAGGGTTGATCATAAGTTAATTCCTCTTTAGCCACTCCTAGGTCCTCCTCAGTCCCCAAATATATCCCAGATGGGTAATTAAATCCATTTGGGCAGGGATATTTGTTGGCTGTGGGTAGGGTAAAAAGTGCTGATCAGTTGTCCAGGTAACACTGCCCATGGCAGCTAAACCTCCTCCATGGACATAGAAAGGAAGACTGTAGAGAAAGACCTTAGAGGGATGGTCAGTTGTGAGGCCACCTCCTTTCACCTCTAGCTGTAGTTGTTATAAATGAAGGTTGTACAAACACATGCAGATAGTGGATTCTCTCTCCTCCCATTCCTCTCTACTGCTCTCCACTTGCTTCCACTTGCCCCCACTCTGCTTTAGATCAGGGATTGCCTCGCCTAGGATCAAAGTACTGGAAGGGATTTTGTGAAAGCTTCAGTCCAACACCCATCTGGTGTTTCATCCTCTGCCTCTATAATATCTTGTGCCAAATACAGTCTCGGCCTGAAAGCCTCTGGCATGGACTGCACACCCTCTCCCGGGTGTCTTTTTCAAATAGTTCCAGTTGACGCACAGTGACCCTGCCCTTCGCCTGCCAACACCACCACCAAACGTAAATGAGCAGCTCTGGTTCTCTTCTCCAGGGTTGCACAGAAGCAGTCTCAGCCTTCTCCCACATGAACGTCTTTAAGCATTTAAAGAGAGTCACAGTCCCCACTGAGGCACTTCATTCTCCAGGCAAAACACTCTAGGTTCCTCAGCTATTTCTCATCAGACCTGGTTTCAGGTCCCTCCACTATTACAGGACCAGCTATGCAATTTGTGTGAGCTCCCAGTGCAAAATAAAAATGCAAGTCCCTTTGTTCAAAAATTATTAAGAATTTCAAGATGGTGACAGCAGATGATATTAAGCCAAGCACAAGACTCTTCTCAGCACCTGCACAGGTCACATACCCATGAAGTCAGCCCTGACAATAGCAGAGCTTTCCTCCCAGATTTTAGTTTTCAATGTCCTTTTAAGCTGATATTCCAGGGCTAGTGTATCCAGGACAAAAGCAGAGTGACTGTCATTTTTTTCTGGATCTATCCTTTATTGTTATTGAAGCAATTGATGATCACATTAGCTTTACTGGCAGTTAGAGCATACAGGTGAGTCAGACTCAGCATAATACCCACCCTAACCTCTAGGTTTGATACGTACCTGTAGCAACATATCACCTCTTTCCCACTCTGCACAGTTCCAAAAATCTATGGTGATGAATTTTGCTTTGCCCATAGGATTCATCTAGTGTCTAAACACTTGCATAGTCCTTCAGGCAATTTATTCACCCATTCAATCTGCAGAGAAACATATACTGAGTGTCTACTAAGTGCTAAGCACAATGATAGGAGTTAGAATACAGTATTGAATAAAACATAACCCTGGCCTTAAGGGGGTTTAGTTTAGAAGAGAAAAGATATTTAAGCAATAATGACTTAAAAACACACTCGTTCTTATAATATAGATGTAGTATAAAAGTGGGAAAGAAGAGAAATTACTCTGCCTGGGAAGTCATAGAAGGCTTCAAAGGAGAGATAACATTTGAGATGGCTCTCGAAGGATGAGTAGAAGTTTGACAGGTGGTAAGAGGAAGAGGGAAAGCCCAGTGTCCGGGAGCCTGGTCTCCTCCACATGAACTCCCACCTCATTTCTGTTGGCCATTCTGCTAGGGCAGGGTCAAGGACCGTGGCTCTCGTGGCTCCCCACAGGCTTCTGGAGCCTGTTCCAACTTTGGGGACTTTCAAGCAGACCTCACTGCCTGGATGAGAAGGCATTGCTAAAGTTTCTGCTGCAGTTGTAATTTCTTGACATCATCTGGGTGCGTGGGGAAAAATGAGATCTAATAATGAATGATTACAACTCTCAAGTTAAGTCTAGTTGGTTGACTAATCAATTTGGTTAAGTGAAAATCCATAGCAAATGAGTCGACCGCAGTATGACATTTCTCCATCCAATTTAAATTAAAATCACCAACCATAATAATTTCACAATTACTCAGGGAGGGCACACTGGAGACTTGACCCCTGGAGCAGAGAAATTGCAAATGCCGCAAAGAATGGGCTGAGAGTGGGGTGATGAGGAAGTCATTTGAGATGAACTCTGCCTGAACTGCTCAGCATCCTCGGTTCCTGGGGGAGGTGGGTCCACAGACGATGCTGAGCAGCAGCATCACATTTCCGAGGGTGGCCCGGCTTCTGTCCCTGGGGAGGTAGGGATTTCGACCCTTATGCCTAGAAAGCCCATAGAGGGCTTCTCCAACAGGAGAGTAGGGTCTCTCTCTTCAGATAAGAGGGTGGAAAATAGGTGAATGCTATTACTTGCATTCATATTTTCCAAAATTTAGCCTCTAATTTCCTGGGCAGTGGATGCTTTTTCTATTTATCTTGAATTAAGAGTGTTAAGTGCATGTAACAGTCATTAATAGATTTTCAATAATAAAGGCAAATGACGACAGCGCAAAGGAAAGGATTATATTTTATCCCACATGACAAAAGTCTATTTGCTAAATGTCCCCTTTATACTAGGCACAAGATTAGGTATCAGGGAGAAATAGATGAATTAAGTATATGAGGCCTGTCCGGAAAAAGTCCAACCATTGTTAATATAACAAGAATGGTTTGTGTGACATCGATGTAACCAGGAAGCCAAGGAGAGTGGACTGGAATGCATGTGTGTCAACAATGATGGCCTCACTGTACTAGGCAGTGGGGGTGGTAGACGCTGTTGAGTGAGCCTGTGTGCTGTGTGGCCATCGCATTCAAAATGACTGAGTGAGTAGAACGATGAATCTGCATCAGATTTTGCATTAAGCTTGAACATTCCTCCATGGAAACGTGCCGGCTCATGAATCATGTCTTGTGCAGTTTTTTGGCAAAACATCAAACCATCCAGGTGACTCAGCAAACCCTACAGCCTGGATTTGGTGCACTGTGACTTCTGACTCTTCCCAACGAAACTAAAATCACCTTAGCAAGGGAAGAGACTCCAGGCTGCAGATGAGATTCAGGAAAATACAACAGGGCAGCTGATGGAGATTGGGAGAACTGTGTGAGGTCCCAAGGTGCCTACTTTGTACAGAACTGAGTGTCATTGTCCTATGTACTATGTTTCTTGCATCTTGTATCTTCTTCGATAAATGCCTCTATTTTTCATATTACATGGCTGGATACCTTCTGGACAAACTTCGTACAGATCTTCTCCAAGGAGCTTGTCATTTCTTGTAGAAGCCTGGTAGTTAAACTATATTAATAAGTCAGAATGCTATTAGTGTTTATTAAGTAACTTGAAGGATTAGAAAAATTTTGCATGCCAGTTAGCTCATCTGTAAAAGGCATTTAATAACAATCGTACCTCAAAAATTTGTTACGAGATGAATGATGTGGCTGACACTACTAACTGTTGCCCACTCAGTCTCTTTCATCCACAGCAATGGAACTCCCAACTGTTAGCTGAGTATACGGCTGCCTGGAATCAAGACTGAGTTTTCCAGAGTCCTTTGCCAGTGTGGCCCATGTACGTTCTGGCCAATGGAATACAAGAGAAGCAGTGCGTGCACCTCTAGGAAGTGCCCTGAAAGAGATTGCGCATGCTCGTGTCCTTTGCTGACTTCCATCCTGCCAGTAGGAATTTAGGCCTAGTGGCTGGATCTGGATACCTATCGTGGAGCATAAAGTGACTTTGGAAGCAGAGGCCACACAAGCAGAACAAGATAGAAGGAACCTGGGTTCTGAATGTTGGGGGTGGAAATAAACATCTATCTTACTCAAACCGCTGTTGTTTTCGGTTTACCGTCACTCCCGAACAAGCGTAATTTAATTAATTCAAGTCAATTATTGCACATAAAGCACTCAGAATAGTGCTCAGCACATAATAAAGGCTCAAGAATTCATGGTTAATACTAGTATTTTTAGTCTTTACTCTGTAGGGACAGAGACCCTGCCCACTGAGCTGCAAGGTGCTTGCCTTATCATTCCACTGGAACTCTCAGCTGAGTAACCCAGCCTTTAGCATCATGGTCAAGGCCCAGCTTTTCAGCCTCTCCTCCCACCATAGTCTACTCTTCTCATGCTCTCAGCTCGCTTTCTCCAACATCCCCCACCCCCACTCCCCACACTGGACTTAAATCCTGCTGTCACCAGTTTAGCAATTACTTATAGAGAGAAGCAGCAGCAGCAGCCGCCCAGGAGAAGTATGAGCAGGGAGTCGGTCCTGTGGATCAATTTGTAATTTTTCTTGTGGCGGCAAGAGGAGCATGAGCGATGTGTGCACTAAATCCCTGGCACGGCACAGCAGCATGTCTTGGCTTGAATTATTTATCTTTGGGTCCCTTGGCCAAGTGGGACTGATGCTCTGGAAGGAGCGAGAACAGTGGGGGCATATGAATGCTCCCCACCTTAGGCCCTCATGGGGATTAGAGGCAGATAATGCTGCTGGTTCTGAATGCCTTGTTGCAGGAGAGGGCAGGGTGGTCTGTCTGTCTAGGCAGGCAAAAGCACTTTGAGTTTCCGGGCAAAGAAGAGTCAGAGTCACTCCTCTTCATTGCTGGGAGTCTTAGTAGAAAAATGTTAAAATTATTGACTCAAAAATAACAGGTGGCTCTTTGCCTATTGTTTGGTGCATATGTTGAGAATGCGTAAGTACATGTTTTGTTCCCAGAGTAAAAGGAGAAGGGAGTCTGGGAGCTCTCCTGGCTGCAGGGGAGCTAGGCGGTTAGAAGGGGTGTCTTAGCTAAAGATGTGAATTTGATAGACATTCCTAATGCTCACCAATATTTCCAAAATATTCCCTTTTCTGTTCACATGAAAGAATTAATCAGTATTATGTGGCTAGTTCTAGCCGATGGAGTGTAATCAGAAATGATGTGTGCATGTTAAGAGTTAGTGTGCATTTTTCTAAAGGTTTTTTTCTCTTTCTCTTTAGAAAATCCTGGGATGGTGATATCACAGTCTGGTGGAACATACCTTGGCCTGGGTCCCTGAATGACTTTGGGGAACAGAGCCCCCATGCCCAGCAGCACTGGGCATGGAGATTAGTGAGAAATACATTTATTATCCTAAGTAATTGAAATTTTGGAATTTTTGGTAAATGAAACACAATCTAATTGATCATGGTGAGTGATGCCAGAATCAAAGGGGTGTGTGGATCCTTTAGCTTCAGTAGGAGGCCAAGGTTAGCAAACCAGACATTAGAGTCCAAATGGGACACTAGGCCTTTGTACATGTTGCTTGGGCAGAGGAGAAGTCCATAACAAATGTCAGTGCATAGAACTGGGACAGGGGAACTCAGGAGTGATACCAAGAGTGGCAGGGTCAGTTGATGAAATTTGAGAATGTATCGGTTCAGATGCCACTGTTATTTTGACATTCTGTTGTGACATAAATCGTGGAGGGCAGGCTGTGATTAATATTCCAGAACAAGAAGAACAATTCCAGAACCACCCCCAACTTCAAATCTTGTTGTGGACTGAACTGTGTCCCCCTCCCTTCATATGTTGAAGTCCTAACCCTTAATGTGATTGTATTAGCAGATAGAGCTTTTAGGGAAGTAATTAATGTTAAATGAAATCATAAGGGTGGGTGCCCTAATCCAATAAAACTGATGTCCTTATAAGAAGAGGAAAAGATACCAGGGATCTCTTTTTCCCCCTCAATAGGCACACAGACAAAAGGCCATATGAGGACACATTGAGAAGCTGGCTAAGACACACTGAGAAGGTGGCCATCTCCAAGCTGGAAGAGGAGTCCTCACTGGAAACCAACTCTAATGGCACCTTAATCTTGGACTTCTTGACTCTAGAACTGTGAAAAAATAAATTTCTGTTGTTTAAGCCATCCCATCTGTGGTATTTTGTTATGGAAGCCTGAGGCGACCAATATAGACCTTAACTTGGACTTGTTCGGAAATGTTTTCTTTTTCACTTGTCCCCAAGGTTTCATGTGGGGAACTTTTTGTATGGAGTCAATTTTTTTGAGGTGGAGAGGAAAGAGAAGAGAGGGGAGAATAACAAAAATATTAACACCTGGCACCTTTAAAAAATACTTTTCCCACATTTTTTGAGTATCTACTCTGTGTTTGGGCTAAGTGTTGGAATGCAGAGTTGAATATGTCAAAACTCCTGCTCTCCAATGGTTGGATGGAGTGAGGCTCCACAGGATAAGCTACTAGTTCAATCTGATACCACTAGTCAGGATTCTCTCCTAGCTGTTTAGCTCCATGTCCAAGTTCTTGGCAAAGAAGGAACCCAGCCAACTTAGGGGGTGACACATGCTGTTGGATCCTTACATTTTAGTAAAAGCTATCTCATTGTCCCTGGGCAGCTGAGGATCAGTGTCACATCCAGGCAGTGTGTCCACCGATTGGTAGCCTGCATCCCAGCTAGTCCCCACTTCCTTCTTTACTGACAGAACCTTTACTTTGTCTAGATCTCCTGCACCTAGGCACCTAAGGGAAAGCTACCTTCTCCCAGACCCAGGGGGCAAATCAACAAGGGCAAGCAGACAGCTACCCTCGATCCATTACCCTTGTAATTCTAATGAGTGAGAGACAATAGAACCTATTGGCATTCTTGGATTTCTCACCCTAAAGTAAGCACAAAAGAGGGACACTCTATGTTTTGAGAGGCATTATTTTGTGATGGCTGAGAGCTGCTGCAGCCACTTTATAGTCATGAGCAGGCAAGCCTAAGGCTGACTGCCAACATACTGACCATGGTAGAACAGAGAGAAGAAAAAGAACTGGGTTTTGATGTTCGATCAACTGAATTAACAGGGCTTTTTGTCATAGCAGATAATAAATATTCTCATTGCTGAAGCCCCGTTGGGGTGGAACATTTTGTTTCTTTAAACTAGAGGCTTCCTAACTTATACAGGCAGAAACAGTTAACTGGCCTGAGTTCCAACTGCCTCCACCATGATCTTAATGTATGACTTGGGGCAGGCCACGTTACCTTTCTGGGCCTCAGTCTTCTCATTTATAAAATGAGAGTGAGGATAAGGGTCTTGTTGGGGAAGGTCATCAAGAACACATGACTACCAGTTGACCTCAGAGCTGAACCCAGGCAACTGGAGGCTCCTCTCCTGTTCCCTATCCTTGGAATGCGCATTCTGCACACCTGCCTCACTTCCAGAAGCTGCTTCAAGGATACAGACTTGAGATATAAACATGGTTTTGAGACTATCTGGACCATATATGTAACTGATCACAGTTAGGGCCTCTTTATAAAAAATTTTAAGATTGGGCAGCTGGGTGTGGAAAACTACTCATCTTGTGGCTGTCCAAGTCAAGCCTCGTAAATAAGTTCTCTTGCTTATTAAAATTGCCACCTACCAACATGGAGTGGTCTGCCTCTTTCTTCAGTCTCCTTGCCCCACATGTGTAGAGAGGCAGGTTTCAAATTATACCTGGGAAGCTTCTGAGGAGGTGGTGATGCAACAATTGGTGAGTCAGCAACAAGACCAAAAAAGTGGGCTTTGGAAAAGAGGTAGCCAAGGGGAAATCCCAAGGTGGTCATTGATCTCCATGTGGGGAGGGGTGGCCCCTATGTCAGATGCTTGTGGACCACCTCATGAGCCCAGAAATGCCCCCAAAATGCTGGCTGCTTTAATGCATTTGTTAAGTAACTGCACATAGCGCACAGTGGCATTTTGCAGACAAAATGCAGGAGCCTCTCTCTACTGTGGACAGTTTAACTGGACACTGATGTCCAACTAGAGGCTAAAACTCAAGTTAGAAAGTTGGAAGAAGAGTTGAGAATAGGGAAGGATATGTGGTTGTCTACTACTCTGCTAGCTTTGAGACTGGCAGACAAGGTGGGAGAACAGGATAATGAATAGGGGACTTTAGCATGCCACTTTGCAATGTTAGGAGTGCGCAAGCTGCCTGGGACAAAGGTCCCAGTGCTCGTGACAAAGCTAAATTAAAATGCCAAGTGGGATCCCTGGGAAAGTGATGAGGATGTTGCGGTGATGAATGAGGAAATGGACAAAAGAGCACCCCTTGCCCTCTGACCCCTCTTACAAAGGAAAAACTTAAATGGCAATTACCTCAAAGAAAGCCTAGAAGAAAATTTACATTCCTTTTGTGTTCCTTGAAGTTGTAAATTTTATCATGCCTTTGAAATGTAAACACCCTAGAAGATAACCAAAACTTTGCCCATAGAGGCTGAGGGAAGAAAAAGGGAGAAAAGAGGACTCTAAGAACACACGCTGCTATGGGAGTTCCCTTGCCAAAATAGAGTTGTAAAAGTTCTAAGGTTTTATTTTTTACAAATTACTAGAAATAAAAAGGTTGAAATGAAATAACTATGTTTGTACAGTGGGCTGAGAAAAGTAAAATGTGTTCTCTGGGTTAAGAAAGATATAAAGGACATTTTTGTTTGTTTTTTGGTAAAGGAAAGAAAAAAGAAAGTAATTTTGTCCTAGAATAAAACGATTGTTCCAGAATAAGAAAGAAAAGATAGGACAAAACTAATTAGATAATAAGTTGGATAATAATCTAATTAACAATCTAATTAATTGGATATAATAAGTTGCAGAAATTTTATGAAAAATAAATCTTAGGAAAGAAATTTTATATGCCGTCAAGCTAAGATTGGAATGGATTTATTTAAGTTCAAAAGAAAAAAAGAGAGCTTTAATATCAAAAGTACACTGGTGCAAAATTAAAATTTGGTTTTCTCTCTGTGAAAAGGATAAAGTTTTCTTAGGTTATTTGTCTGCTCTTAATAAGATATTGTAAACAAAGGTTTTCTTTTCTTTTTAATGTAATCTGCCTAGGAAACAAAAGTCTGTGTTTTGTCTTTATTAGGTCTTAGATTATTTAAGAAAATTGAGTCTTCTCTATTAAAAGAGCCAAGTCTTATACAACGATGTGATTTTTTTTCTGTATACATTAAGTTTAATGGAAAGTGTCACCAGACAGGGGGCCTGGCCCTGAGTGGGTCTGCCTAGGGCCAGTGGTAGTGTGTGGGCTCTTGACTTCGTGTAGCAAAGGGTTCACAACACAAATCCAGGTGACTATGAGGATCCATTTATTAAAGCTGGGGACAGAGAAACAAGGAAGACCTTAGCACAGAGGAAGCAACAGGGAGCCTAGGCTGGGCGGCCTTAGCTCACTGGGAAGTCAGAGAAAAGGGGGACTTGGGGACAGGTTCAGGGGATCAGCCTGGGACACACTGCCAGCTGCCCATTGCCTTAGAGTTTAGGAGATGCTCGTCTGTAGGAAGAGAAGTGGGTGGGGGAGAAGGAGGGAAAGGAAATGGGTTGGGCTCCACCCCAGAGGGAGAGCACGGACTAGGTCCTTTGTCCTGAGGCTTTTATCTCTCTCTTGCAGGGAGGAATCTTAGGGGAGGTCTCAGGGGAGGGTTTCAGCAGAAGATTCATGAGTTCCCCAGGTGTGCCCTGCCAGAGTCCTGATCTCCACTGATTGGTCAGTGACAGGGCAGAGGGTCTTTAGTCATTGTAGTGGGTCCTGGTTTTGCCCACCTGGTTTTGCTGTTATTCTGGCCTCCCCCAACCCCCAGCGGAAACACAGCCGAGGCCTAGGTGTTATATCTAGGGAGGGGACCCTCCGTATCTGGCTGTAAATTGCTCAGCCATTGTATTCAGCTGTCTGTCTCAGTTTCCCTATTCCACCTAGCTTCTTACTATCCTGCCTCAAAGCACTGTCAAATAGAAAGTGATGCTAAACTTTCTTTAGGGTATATTTGTATGAAATGTCTAAAAATCTGATACGTGCTGGTATAATGTTATCAGTTATAATTTTAAAATGTATGTCACAGAAATAACCGTATTCCCTTGTCAATTGCATTATAATGAACTCTCATCAGCTCTTTAACCATGGCGGACATTTTTAAGTCTTTTGTCATTTTGTAGACAGTTATTGTTATACTCTGCTGCTCTGGCAAAAAGTGTTCCTGCAAATGTGTTTCAGTTTTGAGGCGATTTACAGAATAGACTTTGACAATAAAGATTTTTAATAACTGAGATTAATATACCTTCATGTGGGAGGAACAATAATGAACCTTTCAAGTGCTTCCCCAAGGCTACCTGCATAACCCCACAATATCCTGAGGTGGTAACATGAGATCTGTCCCTACTGTCTTTCCCCACATCAATAAAACGGGCCCATTACACTGACGATAGAATGCGAACGTGTGAAGACTTGCCTCTGCTGCAGGACACTCTCTATAGGCTTTGCTGGAACATCTACTAGGAAAAGGATGAGAGATAAATCCACAAAAAATTCAAGGCCCGGGAGCACCATAAAGTTTTTGAAAATCGTTATGGTCGAGTAAGATACACAATGTCCCAGAAGCTATGATTGATAAGATACAAGACTATCCAACCCTTAATAATGTAAAGGAGATGCAAACCTATGTATGGATTTGGGGGTTTTCAAGGTCTCTTTTACCCCACTCGGCACAATGCATCTGCCCCTTCTGCCACCTGGTAAAGAAAGGGCACATATGGGGCTGGAGATCAGAGCAGCCAGCAGCTTTCAAGAAGACAAAATGCTAGTGAAGCAGACTAAAGCTGTGGACATCTTCTAACCAGGGCTACCATCTGAGCTAGATGTGTCTGTGACTCCAGAAGCAATGGGTCAGGCACTGTGGCCACCGTCTTTGTTCCCTCCATTGGCCTGGAGGATGTTACAACACACATAAAAGCCCTTATGACATTCCCCTAGGAAGTCTTGCATAATGGTCAACAAAGCCTGCCCTTACTGAGCACTGAGATATCTCCAATGAGAAAAACTGACCTCTAAAATAGAATGGTCTTGAGCGTTATTGCTGCCTTGCAAGGAGACACCTGTGCCATTACCCAAACAGAATGTTGCGTGTTTACACCTGATGAATCTGCTGATGTGTTATCTTTAGTAAATCACATGAGGACACAAGTGAATGCCCACAGTGATCTGACTCCCAGCCTAGGAGACTAAGTCAATGGTTTGGATGTACTTATTTTGGGAACCTTAATTTTAATCTGTGTTTTCTCTTGAATGTTCCTGTATTATTGCTGTGACATCTGCCTTCAAAGCAACCAGATAGCCAACAAATGAGCCACCGCCATGCTAGAGAATCCCCTTGCTGACCACTCAGGGCACATTATGGAAGGGAGGGGACGGGTGTCCATGACAGACACAGTGTTTTTCCCAGTCTCACAATCACCTGAATCAGAATTTCTAGGATCCTGTGAAAAGCAGATTGCAGTGTCCACCCAAGACCTAATGAATCAGCTGTGCATTGCGCCTCACATATGGTACCATCCCTGTCATCCTCACAATTACCTGGAAGGTAAGTCTTTACTGTGACCATATTTTACAGAAGAGAAAACCGAGGTTCAGTAAGGGGAGATGTCTGGACTGAAGTCACACGGCTGAGAAGCGATGGAGCTGGCACTCAAATTAGATTTGTCTGATGCCATTCCCATTTCTGGCCTGGCCTGGCCTACGAGTGAGGCCTTGGCCTGGGCCTTCTTTGCTCGCTTGCTTGCCAACCCCCAAACCCTCTACGTGGCCCCAGAACCCCCAAACTCCCAACGCTCTCCTTGCCTCTGAGGGGCTCTTTCCCCTGCAGGGAGTTTCTTCTCTCATTCGCGGCCTCTTTCTGTGGAATTCCTCTTCCGCACCCCTCCAGGGCGAGCTCCACACATACCTCGGCTTTTAGGTCCCCTGTGACATGTGCTGTACCCCTGCTTCCTTCTCCTCAATGTGCTGAATGACATAAAACCTGATGAACAAAATTCAAAAAAATCTCTTTTCATTATACTTATAGGTCTTGATATTCATTTATTTTTTACTCAATAGTCATCAAATATAATTGAGCATTTATTAAGTGCAGATATTGTCAAGTGCTAGAGATATCAAGAGTGAACTTAAATGGACATGGTGTCAACCCTTACTGAGTCATGGTCAAGTGCACTTCTCATATCGAATGGCACTCTCTCTATATATCACCTCCTCCACACTGTGCTACTGGTGATGGGAAACCAGGTTTTTGAGTGTCCAGGACATTGTCTACTATTAGTAGGTGCTGTGTGGAATGAATAAATTAATGAAATGGGGTAAAGCGTTGTGATGGACAAGCTGAGTTACAAGAGGTACATTTCAAGGAGGTCAGGCAGCCCGCCTTCTGCTGCTCATCCTCAGAAGATGCTAAACTGTCTGTTAAACGGTTTTCCAGCCTGGAGCCCTGGAGAGAGTGGCTGACATGCCTGAGGCCTGAGGCCGGCACCTAGCCCAAACCTATGCTGGGCGGATGCCTTATAAATGCAAGGTGTAGGAAATAGAAATTATTAAACTTGCAGATAGGGACAGAAGCACCTTTGTGTGGCTGCACAGTTGGAAAATTATGCTGAAGAAATGCATTGCAAATCAGCCTGCGCTCGGCAGAGAGGGACTTTTATTCTGCGGGTCCTCAAGTTCCTTGGGCAGGTTTTGTGTGCAGCCGCAGAGGCCCTTCTGGGAGGAGAGAGAAGCTGGTAATTTTGTGGCTGATTGGCAGACTGTCCAGAGCCAATAAAGATATTTATTTTCTTACTGAGGTGCTCACAAACCCAAATCTCAGCTCCTCAATTTGATCCTTTTTTCTCTTCTTTTTCATTATGGAGAGAAATGAAACCTGGGCTGTCTTTTTTTTTTCCTTTGTATATTTTATTGATTATGCTATTACGGTTGTCTCAATTCCACTCACCACCCCCCTGCAACCCCTCTGCCCTGCACCCCATCCCATCATCCCCCCATCAACATTTTCCCACCACCACTTTCCCCAGCCCCAACCCTCTCCACCTCCCACCCTCAATCCCTCCCCCATTTGACTTTGTCCATGGGTCATTGATGCATGTTCCTTGATGACCCTTTCCCTCCTTTTCCCCTGTTATCCCCCTCCCCCTCCCCTCTGGTTACTGTCGGTTTGTTTTTTATTTCAATGTTGCTGGTTATATTTTGCTTGCTTGTTTATTTTGTTGATTAGGTTCCACTTATAGGTGAGATCATATGGTATCTGTCTTTCACTGCCTGTCTTATTTCACTTAGCATAATGCTCTCCAGTTCCATCCTTGCTGTTGCAAAGGGTAGTAGCTCTTTCTTTCTTTCTGCTGTGTTGTAGTATTCCATTGTGTAAATGTACCATAGGTTTTTGATCCACTCATTTACTGTTGGGCACTTAGGTTGTTTCCAATTCTTGGCTACTGTAACTTGTGCTGCTATGAACATTGGGGTACATAAGTTCTTTTGAATTGTTGTTTCAGGATTCTTAGGGTATGACCCAAGAAGTGGAACTGTGGGATCAAAAGGCAGTTCCATTTTTAGTTTTCTGAGGAAATTCCAAACTGTTTTCCACAGTGGTTGCACCAGTCTGCATTCCCACCAACAGTGCACTAGGGTTCCCTTTTCTCCACATCCTTGCCAGCACTTGTTATTTGTTGATTTGTTGATGATGACCGTTCTGGCTGGTGTGAGGTAATATCTCACTGTGGTTTTAATTTGCATCTCTCTCATGGCTAGCAATGCTGAGCATCCTTTTATATGTCTCTGGGCCCTCTGTATGTTCTCCTTGGAGAACTGTCTATTCTGGTCCTTTGCCCATTTTTTAATTGGGTTGTCTTTTTCCATTTACATGGCATAGTTGGGCTCAAAGGGAATAGAGGTCCCCATCCTGGTGACCCATGATGGCAGAGGACATCTGCCGTGGGTATCTGGCCTTTTCGCCAATTTGCTTTGGCAAAATTCATGAAGATTAACTGTACCACTTTGGTGCCTTGGGGGAGCTTGGTGTTTATACTCCCATGAATCCACCCAACATCCCTGCGATGTTTGATACTGTTTGCCTCATTTTAAGGATGAGGACTGGTGACTTGCATAAGGACTTGCACAGTTACGTAACTGTGGTGCTTAGACTTGAAGTCAGGTGTATGGGATTCAGATGTATGTGGTCTTGGGTTTCTGGAATGCCCTTTGTGATTAAAGCTTCCCTTGTAGGCACACCAAGGACTTTGGAACTGGGTTCTCCAACTTGTCAATCCTAAGTCACAGGGACATCTTGACGTTTTTAGAAAAGTGCCTAGTTTGGAAATTTAAGAGACCTTTGAAACTATGTAATTCATTCTCTCTTCTCTCTGGACTCATTTTTAACATCATAAAACAGGCCCAGAGCATTTAGGGACTGGCCCAAGGTCACAGCCAACTTTTTAATAGCAGATCCAGGACAAGAAGCTGTACCCTGATTCCCAGTCCAGTGTCCTTTTCATTTTATCTGTAGGTTGGATTGGGACTAGGTTTGGCTATGAGTACGGACACCCCCCAAACAGTGACCTCACTCTCTGATTTAAAATAAATCAGAAACAAGTAAATCAGCTATAAAATAAACTGGAAGGTGTTAAGGCATTCTATAGTGTTAGAGACTAAGACTCTCTCTACCTTGTTCCTTTGCAACATGTGGTTTCCTCCCCAAGTTCACCTCATGGTCTGAGATGGCTCCTAGGGCTCCAGCCGTTACACCTAGCAGCTGGAAGGAAGAGGTTGTTCCCATGCAGGAGACTTTCTGGAAGTTTTACGTAACACTTTTGCCTCACTGGCCAGAATTTCATCTATGGACACACTAGTTAAAGGGGAGGCTGGAAAACATCATCTCTTAGCTGAGTGCCTAGTTAGAAGTCAGGATTCTGGTTTTATTCCCAAGAAAACAGGAGAAAGAGGCTATTAGGAAGCAACCGGTAGTGGTTAGTATGCCTCCTCGGTCTCTAAACTGGCTGCCAGCACTGTGCCATCGGTTCTGCACTCGAGGAATTCCCGACTGAGAGGGAGGCTGAACCAGCAGCTCTTGGCTGGCAGAAAAATACATTCTTTTTGTTTTTTTTCCTTTCCCCTCAAGGTAAAGGCAGGACACTTTGGTTCTGGAAGAGTTTGGATCACAAGACTTAATATAATAGTGCCTAACACTGACTTTTTTGGTACTAATATGTTCTTGTCCGCTTCAAAGACATCATTAGTATATGGCTTTGGCGCCTTCCTGGATTTCGTAAACCACCAGGGTAGAGGTTTAGGACAGACAAGGGAGAGGTTATATATGTGAGTGTCAATGTATTTTTAGAGGGCAAGGAAAAGCTCCACTCCGTGTGTCCTGGTGCTTTTCTAGTCGTGTCCAGGCTCAGTAGGTAAGAATCACTGATTTTGTTCATGTGTTGGTTCTGCTTCTCTGAATGTCTAGAGGCAGTCAGGGGGTCAGAATGAGACAAATGGAACACGAAGCTGCCTAGTGATAATGGAGTCCAACCTCCTGCTTTTAGAGACCAAAAAACAAACAAACAAACAAACAAACAAACAAACCCTGGAGGCCCAGAGATGTTACAGGTTTGCTTAAAATTTACAGAGCTGTGACCAGGACCCCACCGTTATGACTCCTAGACTAAGCCTAATTTGCCTCTACCAGTTGCACCTCTGAAATATACATATTTTATATTGTTCTCTATCCATTTTATGTGTTACTATTGTTTCCCCAACTAAAGACTCTGAACCCCTATTATGCTCAAAGCACTCTGCAAGGCTTTGTTGTGAGGTGGCTAAAAAGATGACTAAGACAGCTCGTCTCTTAAAGAATTTGCAGTCTAGAGAGAAATGCAGATGCATCAACAATGAGCTATAAGGCAAGACAGAGGGCACCAAGGATTACACAGGCATAGGTGGTAATTGGTAGGAGAAGAATGATCGACTAGTTGGGGTGAGTGGGCTGGGAAGCACATCATGGTAGGGGTTTTGAAAAAGAGAGGGATTGAGGTAAGAGGTGATCTAGATTAGAAGAAATGCACACAGATAGAGACCTGAATTTATAATGTTAGCTCATCCTCCCCACACGCTTACTGAAATTTGGATGGCTGGAGGGGAGTAGGACCCAAGGAGGGGGAGCCTAGAAGGCTGTCCTCTGACTCCAGGAGGAGCTCTAGTCCGACTAAGTTTTTGGGCAGTGTTCTTGGTCCTGTTTGGCCATTAAGTGCCTGACATAAACCCAGTTGGTCCCTGGGGTCTTACCAAGGCAGGTGAGCCAGAATCTCTAAAGGTGGCACTCAGGCATCTATTTAAATCTCCCCAGGTGAATGTGATGTACAACAGGGCATTTCAGGGGTAAGGAAGAAGGTGAGTGAAACCCTGACGTGGGTGACAGGAACTCCATAGTGCAACGTCCAGAAGGAGGAGGCCAGGTAGGACATCTGAGCCACCAGACTGCAGACCACACTGGAGCCATCCCCCGCGTAGCAGGTGAGGAGGCAGACTCAGAGAGGAAGGAAGCTTCGTCCAGGCTCCTTTGCAGCGGCATCGTGGTGCGGAGCCTGCCCCCCAGCCTAGCCCAGGGCCTCCTTCGTTGCAGCACGCTGCCTCCCTCTGCCCGTTGCTCAGTTCACGTCAAAGCCTTTAAACAGAGCACAGTGAGAAGAAGATTCTGACTGAGGGTGCTTCTCCTTTGTTTGTAGGAGGAGGTCCAGCTGTTTCCAAGAATGTTAATTAGGAAATTGCCTTGTTCTCCTTTTTGTCGTGTTTCTTCTTGCTACTGTGGTGGACATCTAGGGCTGTGACTTCAGAGAGGAAATCGCTAGTTATGGTGTTAAGAGGAGGGGGTGGAGGTTGCTACTCCACCCTCCACACCTGGGGTGTGGACAGGGTCAAAAGGGCAGTGTTCTACAAATAATGGGGCAAGAGGTTGGCAAGAGGGGCTGAGGGGGATCATTTCCCTAGGAGCTAGTTGCATGTGGAAGAGGATGTCCCAGGGGAAAGGGGCAGCCAGCAGGTGTCCCTTGGTCTGCAGCTGGCCTCTTGGCTGTGGCGTGGAAGGCATCATTTTTTCATTGCCTTACCTTGGGAGCAGTGGAATCCAGACTTCCTTCTCTTTTTATATACTCCCATGAGCCCCCATAGCCTTTGGAAATCCCTTTGTCAGCGTATCTGCAATAATTTGTTCAGTGTCTACACAGGGGCCCCCTTGAGGGTCTGGTTTGCTCCCCCATAGATACCCTCAGTGCCTCACATGGAGCCCAGCAAGCAGCAGGCACTGAATAAACATTTGTAGATGGTGCCGTGGGCTGACCTATGGGAGGCAGGTTCTCGCCTTGTTCTGTCTCTGACACTCTGTGGGATCATGAGCAAGTCACTCTCTCTCTGTGGCTTGTGTTTTGCCAACAGCGAGAGTAAACAAAACATAATCTGCAAAGAGCACAGGCAACCTGTGTTTTCAATTTCCGAAACTTACCAGATGGGATAGTTAACTGAATTTTGGGGTGCTTGGTTCTTGTTCCAGACCTGCCGCTTCCTAGCACTGCCACCACCGAACCTCCTCGTGCCTGGAGGGAGATGGTGGGGATCCATCTGAGAACAGCTGTAAGGCACTTGGAAAAGCCTCGTCTTCACATGCACTTAGATGGTTTTGTGGCCTACATTTATTTTAGCTAAGGATGGAGCGAACAGTCTATTCAGGAGAGTTATAAGACATCAGCCAGAACTTACCAAGAGTTAGCACAGACAGAGGAAGGAAATGTATCAACTGTGAGGAAGAAGGGTGCCTATGTTATTGGGGGATTGGATCAGAGTTTGTCTTAACTGGATGAAGGAAGGATGTGGACTAGAAATCTCCTGAAGGCTTTATTTACCAATGGTAATGGCTGGTTAAACCTGGGGACGCAGACTTCTGCTCCTTTGCTGATCCCTGGAAGCTCCGAGGAATGACGTTCTGTGGCTGCACATTTCCAGCAAGTACCAGCCAAAGGCCCCGGAGAGGCTCCAGCGAGACCCAGAAGTTCAGGGGGAAAGCCTGCCAAGGCCGCAGCTGGCTTCACTCTGTCCTGCAGGGCCCCAGGTCCTCACTCAGAGAAGAGCCCATGGCCCAGGTGTCCGGGCCAAGCCTGCTCGGCCCTCTCTCCCTTCAGTTTGGGGCTTATCCCTCTTGGCTCTTGCGCTGCTCGGGAGGGACCCAGCCCCAATCATCTCAGTGCCGAGAGAAAAGGAAGAACATCTGTTAACACAAATGCTTTTCTAATTTCTTTTTAAATCTCACTCAGCATCTGCGTTAAACAAGGCGGATCGGCTTGTACAATATTTAATTTTGGAATCATTTCAAGAGGCGCTTGTAAGATGGGGAGCACGGGGGACAGCAACAGCCTCCTAAATCTTTAATAGGGTGCCGGTTAGGAGCTTCCGCTGCTCAGTCCTAATCACAAGGAAAAGAATAAGCTAAGAAAGAATTCCTTAATAACCAGCACCTTTGCAGCACCTCATTAAATCACTGCATTTCAGAGACACAGCAGGACACTTGGGTGAATAAATAGTGCCGTCTCCCAGTCTGAAGGGTTTTCACATGTGAGTTATTTTTCCTGCATATGATCACTTCATTTTCTCTCTCTCCTTTTTTAAAAAAAAATTTCCACAAATGATTTTAGCTGATGAGTTCAATTAACGAAGACATTAGAGGCAAAGTTGAAAAAGTGCCTCCTTCCTCTCCCCCTTTCCCCTCCAGTCCACCTCCCCATACCATATTTTGTGTGTTTTTGCAGCGTAGCGAATAGCACTGCCAAATGAGAGATGAGAGAAGGAGAAGTGGTTGGAAGGGCAAGGCTAGTTGACATGAAAACAAAGCGTTGCCTGGCTGGGTGTTTATGAGGATGGTAATAAATGGAGCCTGGAGGGAGAGGCAGGCAGCAGGAAGCTCCCAGGTGCTTCCGGGCCCCTGACCACCTGTGGATGTGGATCCCTTTCTTCCCACAATCATACCCAATCTCCGGTAAAGGCCTGAAACAAGACAAGGGAAGTGAGGAAAACCATCTATTTTCAGTTGCATTTAAATATGTATTGAGCGCCTATTGTGTGCCTGGCCTTGTACTCGATGCTGAGAGTTGATGCTGTCATAAAAAATCTAAGCCAAAGAGGTTCTTCCCACGTTCTCTTGTACTACAGTTGACTTAATCAATCGATTGATCAATGCATCACGTTTTTAATAAAGCAGCCATAAACTGGCAGTCCATGGACTGCGTCCAGCTCAAAAACATTTGTAAAATTTATTCCAAATACTGTTGTTTATTAAAACAGAATCAGTTTCTCTACTGCAGTGTTTTAAAAACTGTAGTTTATGACTCCTTAGTGGGCTTCTTTGAAATCAGTTGAGAAGGGATCCCCAGTTGCCTTTCTTAAATTCTGGTTTTGGAAAAATCTATCTCTTTGTAAGTTCTTAAGTGGTATATTTTCTGAGTCTTTCAATGCATGGGGGATTTTCTTTTTACTTTCATAAATAAATATCACCGAGAATAAAAATGGAATGGAATAAGTTGGACAGGATAGGATGGGATGGAATAGGATAGAATTTGGTAGAAAATAGTAGAAATAGAAGAAAAAAGAAAAACTTTGTGTGCGGGTCACACAGTAAGCAGATACCGTTTCAGGTTTACACGTCATCTGTGTACATGCTGGTCTGTGATCTGAAATGCATTTCTCTCTGTGGGTCCACAACAGCAAAGCAGAAAGCCCCTGCTCCCTTTAGGGACACCCCCCACTCACTCGTCTTCTTGCGAGCAAGCCTGGACGAGCTCCTCGTGTTGTTGGAGAGCGCAGGCTCTGGGGCCCGGTGGCTGGCTGCCTGGGTTTGAACTCGGTTTCCACGTTTTTCCATGCAACCTCGGTGTTAGGGTCCTGTGGCAGCCAGTGATGTGACCATGAGCGGTCAGCGGTATCAGTGTCCTAAGAAGATGCTGCTGAGATCTGGAAGTGGTCGGCCTTGTCACCTTTGGATCCTGCCTGTTTTCCAGGTTTTGATTATCTGCCTGTCCCCAGTTGTGAAAGCTCATCGAGCTCCTTCTAATAAAGGGTTATCTCTCATATGAGCCAGAGCTGGGGCAGTGCTTGCCACCAAGAACCATGCTGCCATGATGAGCAATCAGGTACTTTCGTATGGAAGATGGAATTTCCAGTTTCTTTGGGGAAAAAATAAATGTCTAGTTTTAGTTTGCATTCCTCTGCTCTCTCCCCTCTCCTCCATCCAACCCCCCAACCCCACGGGTCTCTCCTTGGTCTGCTGTAACAAATTACCACAAACTGGGTGGCTTAAAACAACAGAAATTTATTCCCTCCCAGTGCGGAGGCCAGAAGTCCAAAACCCAGCAGGGCTGAGCTTTCTCTGGGGGCTGTTGGGCAGAATCCGACCCTTCTATCTGCTGGCTGTGGTGGCTGTCTCAGCTTTCCTGGCTCTGCGGCCAGGTCACTCCAGTTGCTGCCTCCACCTTCACACCTCCTTTCACTCTGTGTCAGCGTCATCGCCCTTTGCCTTTCTTATAGGGACACTTGAGATGGCATTGAGATGTTAGGTCCTATCCTAACAACCCAGGGTGATTGTTTTATCTCAGGAGCCTTAACTTTACTATCTCTGCAAAGACCCCTTTTCCAAACAAGGTTCTGGGATTTTGACATGGACGTATCTTTTCGGGAGCCTCTGCAGTTCGAGTCCCACCCAGCCTGCTTCATGCATTCACATAGCCTCCTTGGACTGCGGCTCCATGAGTTTTGGACCTCCTACTTTACCGTATGCCTGTTCCACCCAGGCACAGAATGCAGATGTGGAAATGCAAGGCCTGGTTTCCATCCTTAGTAACCTCATCTCACTGAAGGGGCTGGAGTAGCGGTGAGGGCTTCAAGGAGCTGGCAGGCCTTCTATGAGCTAAGAAGAATTTAGATAGCTTGTCCTGGCAGGTGTGGCTCAGTGGATTGAGTGCTGGCCTGCAAACCGACAGGTCACCAGTTCAGTTCCCAGACAGGGCACAGGCCTGGGTTGAGGGCCAGGCCCCAGGCTGAGGTATGTGAGAGGCACCCTACAGATGTTATCTCTCTCACATCAACGTTTCTCTTTCTCCCTCCCTTCTGCACTCTCTAAAAATAAATAAATAAAATCTTTAAAAGAAAAGAATTTAGATAAGTAGAAGGTGGGGACTAATAGTCTCTTAGTGTGAATTGCTCCAAGTGCTGGTGAGATAGGAGCGAAAAAAATAGACAAAGCCTGTGTTATTGTGGAGCATCCATATAGTGGAGTAAAAAAGATAAGAAATGGAGTCATATAAATGTCAGATAGTATAAGTGTGGTTGAGGAAAAGAAAGCAGGGAATGGGAGGGTGTGGTTCTTGGGGGAGAGTGGTTGTTGCTACTTTCATAGAGTGGCCAAGAAAGGTCACTCTGATAAGGTGGCATTTGAGTCAAGTCCTAAAAGCAGGGAGGAAAGGATCCACATATATATTCCCGGGAACCAGTAGCCAAGCAGTGGGACAAGCCTGGGTAAAGGCCTGGAGCAGTGGCATGCCGGGTAAGTTCAGGCAGTACCAAAGAGGCTGATGTAGCTGGAGAGGAGTGATCTGGCAGGGAAGAGGCAGGAGATGAGGTCAGGGGAGAGGGATGTGATCACAGAAAGGATACAAGAGTTCGAGATCTAGGACACGGTTCCTTAACGAGTCTTTAAAACAGGGGATCATAAACATGGGTGAGGAAAAAAAGTCTTTAATTTCACTAACCTCTAACTGAAGCTTAGAATTTCATTTAATTATGAACATAGACACCATCCATAATATCTAATCCACAGCAGTTTTGGCAGGACCTGTGACTTTGTCACCAATGGAAATCACAGATATTTTTATATCATATTACAGTTATTACACTTATCTTGAAATATTGTCTTCTCCCAGCACTACTTCAAAATTATGTAATTAGACTTGACACTAGAACTTATTATTTACTGCATCAATAAAAAGCTCATATATTACTGTATCACAAATTAGTTTTTAAAAAATATTTTTATAACTGCACTTCAATATAATTTATTTCCTTTGTAATCCTATGTATTTTATTTTATGCATTTACAGACATTATTCTGGGAAGGAATCCAAAGGTTTCACCACATTGGTGAAGGGGCCCACGGCACATGAGGGAATTAAGGACCCCTTTAAGTGAAGGCCTTTCATACGTAACCTCTGCTTTATCCTCAGCTTCATCTCTGGCTGCCCCTGAGCCCTTGCCTCCAGTGAGGCCATTACGTCATCCATAGTGAACTATAGATAGTTTCTTCGCATACAGTATCTTCACTACCCTCAGGCTTTTGCAGTGCTGCTCTTCTGCTTTAGACGCTCTTGCCCTTTGCCAAGCTCTTTTTCTCCTCAGCATTGCTGTCACTTTCTCCAGGAAGCCTTCCCTGATCTGCCTGCTGCTTGGTGGAAGTGTCGGTGCACTCCAGTGGCCTATGCACCAGTCTGCTCCCCTCAGACTGCCTGTTCCTCAAGGACAGGCACTCAGTGTTGTTTCTCTTAGGGTCCCCAGCACTTAGCGCAGTGTCTGGCATGGAGCAGGTGTTCAGTACACTCAAAAAATATCTATGGACTCCAAGAATGACTCATCTCATTGGATCCTAAGACACTTTTGTGATGTAGCTGGTATTAGTTGCATTTTGTAAATGAAGACAGAGGAGGAGGGGTTAATCAGGGAAGGGGAGTGGTTGGAGAAAGGGCTTGGAGACTTGGGGACAGTGAGAACCTTGTTTCAAGCAAGGGCATTGTGGGAACTCAGAAGATGAAGCCATGGAGTGAGGGCAAAGCCATGTGGGTGTGGAGGCACTGAAGACCAGGCTACAGAGTTAGGGCAGTTAAGGGAAGGTCAAGCTTGGACAATTTCAACATCTCCCCTCTTCCCGTCCTCTGGGGAAGAAAGAAGAAAAGATCATTTGGTCATTAGCTTTTGTAACCATTTTTATCATCTCGCCCCTCAGTCTCTTCTCCAAACTTTGGATTGTTATTTCTCCTTTGCCATCTCCATTTGATCAATATCTTATTTCTTCAGACAGTGCAGTGGTCGCACCTTGGTTTAGTAAAAAAGTCAAAAGAGTTAGATTTCAACTTCTCTCTCTCTAACACTCAACTAGCTGTGTGAACTTGCGCAGGTTTCTTAGACCCCAAGAACGGCTAGTAGGCGTAGGTTCCCCTTGACACGTGCTCTCTGCAAGCCGCCTGTCCTGGGTGACCCCTGATGTGAGTTTGCCTCCCTGACGTTGCTCATCTCATGCGCCTTCCCCACGTTATGGCCCCGCTCTCAGGGCAGGTTCCTCTCAGCCCAACTTTCTCTCTGTGAAGACTGTACCCATCTTTCAAGGCTCAACTCAAATGCCACTTTCCTTGTTGAAGTTTGTGATGCTCTGTGGCACCAGGCAAGTTATTTAACCTCTCTGGCCTCAGTTTCCTCACCTACCTGTATGGAATTGCTGTGAAAGTCAAACAAGCCAAAATATGAAAGAGGCTTTGCCCATAGTAAGAGCCCACTATGAGTTTGTTTCCTCCCTCTCCAGGGTGTTCCAAGTAGCTGGTGGTCAGTGTGCACGGAGGCCCTGTTCATGTCCCAGTTAACGTGGAGGGGTCTGTAACTGCTCACGTCTTTCAGATGCCTGTCCCCAGGCATGGGCACTGCTTGCTCTCCAACTTGACTTCCTCTTGCTCTGTCCCACAGGGATCTCCCCTATAAATCTTTCACAACTTCTTCATAAGCAATGCGACTGCAGACCAAGGTCATATTCACATCAAAGGGCTCCTCTGGGAGCTGCCAATGAAATTATTTCTGAAGTAACTGGGAGGTCTCTCTGTTTGTCTGTGCCTTTGGGGGCAATCCCTGGGGCTACCTGTTTTTAATCTTCACTGGCACTCTGGACAAAGAGTAAATGCTACCGAGTGAGTTCTCTAAACACTGGTCTGGGAGAGTGGCTAGAAAAATTTACAGAGGACCCTTTGGGATAGGCATTTAGTTGCCTTGTTTGGACCCTTGCGCTTCTCTATTCTCTGTGGTAGGTATTATTTGCTCCCATTTTACAGACTAGGAAACTAAGGCCACCTAGTTTGTGAGTGGCACAGCCAGGAATCAGATCTTTGTTGGTCTGCCTCCAAAGCTTAGGTTCTTCCCTTTACGCGCTTTTGTCTGCACACCCTCACTCCAGTAAACGAGAAGTCCAGGTTGCTGCCTCCTCTTGGGGGAGAGAATCTGGCTTACCTGGGTCAGGTGCACAGAGATGCCACAGGGCTACACCTGTTCCAACCTGCAATGCAAAGGCAAACCAGGAGTTCCATGAAAAGCTACCTTCTTAAATGTCAAGAGTAAGGGGGGCATCCGAACACCCAGCCTTATGGTTCAGGGTCTCAGGGTGCTGTGGCACCTGAGGGCTGGGGGGCTAACCAGACCATCAAAGTAATGATACCCTGTGTCCGCCTAACCCCTAAGCTGCTCCTGCTGGCCCAGGAACCCACAAGCTTGGGACACTGCCAGTGTGCATTGGAAGGGAATTTGACATGAAGGTCAGAAAAAGTCCTCAGAAACATATAGCTAGACTTTTGATTACTAGTTCCTATCAACGGGCTTTTTCACCTGAGTCTCTCAATTCCTTCAGCCCTTCAACTCCTCTTTCTTCATCTTCTTATCCCATAAAGAAGCCAGATCTCTGCAGCACCCCACTCATTTTCTTCCCATAGCCACAGTCCGAGTTTGGCCTTGCATAGTTGAGAGCATGGATACTGGAGCCGGACACGTGATTGACTGCAATTCTGCTTACTTGATGTGCGATTTCTATAACTGCTCTGTGCCTCAGTTTCTCCATCTGTCAAGTGGAGGTAATAATGATGCCAGCTTCATAGTATCTCTCTATGTCCTCCTGTGCATATACGGTTACCCAGCTACCCTGGACTCTGACTGTTCCTGGTTCCTCTGCCGCTGCCTCTAATCAATCTATGTTCTGTGGGAACACTCTCCTTACTGTCAACATTTTTCTCATTTTCTTCTTGAAGGCTCAGTGCAACCACCTTTCCAGGAAATTCTGTCTCCATCTTGAACCTGGCCTGTGAGCCCCATAACACTCTATAAGATATCTCATCCTTTTTCTTGGACTCAACTTTGAATTTGAATATATGTCTTCAATATAACAGGAACTCAATACTCATGTGTTAAATTAAATGGAGGTCCTCTTACAACTTAATTTGCTTTTTCTAAGCAAGTACCCTTAATGAAAATTCCTTTTCTTAAAAAAAGATTTTGCTTATTTATTTTTAGAGAGAGGGGAAGGGAGGGAGAAAGAGAGGGAGAGAAACATCCATGTGGGGTTGACCTCTCATGCTCACCCTCCATCCTGGGAAACCTGGCCCTCAACCCAGGCATGTGCCCTGACTGGGAATCAAACCGGCAACCCTTTGGTTCTTAAGCCGGTGCTCAATTCACTGAGCCACACTAGCCAGGGCTGAAAGTTCTTTCTAATTAAATATCACTTTATGGTGGAGAAAGCTTCCTTTCTCAGGCTGTAACTGATCTCATCCTCAGGAGCATCTCTGAGAAGGCAGTTATCACGTTAGCTCATTTAATGGATGGGAAAGTGAGTATTAGAGATGTTTCATGTGTTGCTCAAGGTCACTCAGATAACAGGTGGTGGACCAAGACTTCTGACTCTGAAACCCAGTCTCTTTCCACTTCCAGACTTTCCATCACCTCTCCCTTTGTTTCAATGTAGACAAGGTAAGCATCCCAGTTTGATGCAAAACATTTCACAGCCACCCTGCACTGTGCTCTAGATATTGATTGGGGAGCGGAGGTTCATTGGCTTCTCCTTTCCCACTCCTGAGACCTCTCTCAGGAGCTGCTGAGGGAACTTTAGTGAAAAAATACTGCCCCAGAAAGCAGATGGAGCACCTGGGGTCCCAGACCTAATGGGCAGCCCAGTTTAATGGTTCAGAGTCACACAGACCTGGGATTAAATTCTACACCACCTGTGTAAAATGGGATAATACCACACACCTCATCCAGTCGTGGTGGGGAATGAATGGTGTGTTTACAGATCCTTTAGCACAGTTCCTGGCACACCAGGAATGTCCCCAAAATAGTAACTAATAGTAATAGCTAACACTGATTGAGGGTTTACTTTGTACCCCTCATTGTATTAAGTTATTGTATTAAGTTATTTCCATGCTTAATTCATGTATTCATCCCCACAATTCCTTGCAATAAGATTGCTACCTTTTTTTTTTTAACAGATGAAGCTGAGATTCAACATGTGACATAGCTGTCAAATGTCACATTGTTCTAAAACAACATCTCTAGGGTGAGACTGTTTCTGTTTGCTCATGGGTACATCTCCAGCTTTGTACACCTGCTACAAGGCCCACAATTAGGAGTCAAAAATAGAAACTATTATTATTATTGTGGTACCAGTAACCAAATCCAAAAGTCAGTTTTGATAATGCGTGGTGGCCAATGTGGGGTCGGAATTTTGAGCTTGTGAATATGTTGCTAGGGGTGCACTATGGATGGGGAAGGGTGTTGACGCCAGGCTGTGGCCACTGCAGGAGCACAGAGCAAGGGAGGAGAAGTTGCCACCCTTTCTCTCTAGTCACCGGGGCTGGAGGCAGAGCCCTGGGTCACTGGTGCCTGCAGTGCCTCCATGAGGCCTGATGGATGGGATCTGACAGACTGTCCTCATTCCTCCCAGCACCGGGAACCCAACAGGCAGCCAGTTGAGGAGAGAGTCCAGGTGAGCTGCAGGCCTCAGGCAATGACAGACACTTTGTGCGAAGGATGCCTCCTCCCTGGGGGCTTTCCTTCCTGGGCAGTGTTCTGAAAGAAAGGAGAGTGTGGAACAGAAAGCCAGCAAGCCCTGACCCCCAGAGGCTGTCTGTCCGGGTGGCCCTGCCTGCAGCGGCCACAGCCAGTCATGCTCCGATCAGGAGGCCCCCTGTCAACTCCCTCCCCTCGGCAAGCTCAGGAGAGGTGTGGAAACTACTGGCAGTGGCAACTGATTGGGGGTTCAGATAGAGCACCAAGGATAAGGAAGGCTATTCTGGCTTTGGGTCCATTTCTCACCCCCACTCCACCCCTCACTATAATATAGCTGCCCACTCCTAGCCCGAAGTGGCCTCAGAGATACCTAGTCTGACATGGTCATCAGGTGCCAAGAGGAGCCTTTGTGTGATTAGAAGCAGCACTCTCCCTGGGTGGGCATGGTTCTGTGGGCTTGGCCAGCAGATGATGCCTTTGTAAAGCTGAGAAAGATGACTTCTCTTGAGGGACACAGCCCCGTGCCAGGATGTAAAGCTGGGGGAGTGGAGAGTGATTGGGTGGGACTTCAGCCCCCACCCGTCCCCTTGGGAAGTCCAAATTTTCGACACGGTCTGCAAGTGATCTGAGAGCTGCCAGCTTTTAGCAAACAACAGTACCCCCTCCAGCCCAACGTGTAGCCCCACTGGGTCCTCTCAGTGCTCCTTATTGCCTCAGAGCAATTTCTTTTATGGGTATCTGTCTCTCTCCAGAACATTCTTTTTGCTCTTACTGGGCTAACCGCCACTCACCTTATTGATCTCAGCGTTAATGTAACTTGCACAGCATAGCCTTCCCTGATGGCAGGGATTGGAACAGAACCCCAGCATACACTCTTTTGCAGTTGTCATTAATTACTTGTGCATCTACCCCTTCCCAAACCCACGCCTGGACTATAAGCTCCATGAGGTTTGGGACTATTTTGTTTACCACGGCATCTTTAGTATCTGGAGCAGTGCCTGGCTCGTGGCAGACACTCAACAAATAAATATTTGTTGCATGACTGAAAGGCCTTTCTCTGATTTACTGCAGAAGGCTTGGGACAAGCTTTGCCAACGGGACTTTCAAAGATGGCAGTACTGGCCCTGGTGAAAATGCTCCCCTGGGCACCTGACGTGTGATGCAACCCTCCTCCCAATTTCCCCTACATCAGCGGGCACACAGACTCAGACTCCAAGAACTGGTCTGTAAATTCCCTCACCTTTCCCATGATCCTTTGCTGTCACTCATGCACCAGTGTCCTTGGGAAGTATGTCTGGCTGCCCATGCACTGGGCTCAGAAAAACACTGCGTCAGCACGACCTTGACTTTTATTTCTAACCAACTATTGGTCTTACTTCCAGTAGACTTATTCTCAGCTCAGGGCCCATAGGCCAGTGCTGGTTTGCATACCTGTCTCTGCCTTTGGGAACTGAGTTGAGCGTTGTAGGTGATTGTCCTGAGATGCAGGGACTCCCCCTGTCCCCTTTATGTTTCCCTCTTCCCTCTTCAGTCAGAACCGAGGTGCTGACTGAAAAAAAGCAGAGTCCCAAGTGGAAAGGATGAACCTCAGTGCCAATGGCGCGGGGAAGGGATGGGGGCTGCCTGTGCCAAGTGCAGGGGCCAGGCATGCAACTCCTACCACCCAACCTGCCCTCTGAGCTTGGGCGAGGAACTTCATACAGCTCTTCCCCTTTCCTCTAGATACATCAGAGACTCGGCGTGTACTATCTATTTTTTGTACTTTATTCTTCCAACTAACAGTTATTGAGCACTTATTTGGGTGAGTGCATGGTGCCAGAAGCTGGGATTGGGGTAGGATGACAACTGGGATTTTTTTTGCCATATCTCAAAGTCACAATCTGGGACAAGGAAAACATTTCAAACGGGTATTAATAATTGATGTGATAAGCCCAAAATAAAAAATTTGCACAAAGGTGCGCCCGTTGAGGAGAGCGAGCTAATCTGCCTGAGACTTGGCAGGGAAGGTTTCATGGAACACACAGTGTTTGCACCGTGTCTCTGTTAGGCGGAAGCCTTGTCGGGTTGAAGCAGAGGGACCAGCCCAGGCAAAGTATGGAGGCCAGAAGGCAGATGATGAACTTGAAACAGAGCCTCTTTGACGAAGATAGAATGTATTGCTAGAATACATAACAGCGAGTGGTGAAGATGAAGTGGGAGAGAAAGGCATCTCTGCCGGTGTGAGAAGCTCATGGCCTCCTCTGATTCATTACATTCTGTCTGCCTCTCTAAACAGACAGTAAGGGACTTGAGGGGAGGCAGCCTTGACAGGAAGCTGCTGCGTTGTCCCTGCTTCCCAGCTCCAGATCCAGGTCCTGTACCCAGCTGCCAAAGGAGGAGCCCAGGTCTACATGGGCTGGGAGGCAGGGCCACCTGGAACCAGAAAGGATCCTTCCACATGAAGTTTGAAAGGAAGTGTATTGCAGGCCCCTCTATTATAGGGTGAGTGGGCGGGCCTCCCTTATCGTTAATTTGTTCCGTGCCTCGATTGCTAGCAGAAGACAGAAATCACACGGGGTGTTCCTATAGACCTGCCAGTAGTTGTTTTTATGACATCAGGGGCCCTTCTGGGCCCCACTGGGAAATGGTTTTATCTTTCTTCTTTTAATCCTCCATTTTTAGTTGGTAAATAACCAACTTCTGGGAGCAAGAGGAATGTCAGGTTCAGGATCTAAGGGAAGCAATCCCAACAAGATAGGTCATGGCCATCAGAACTGAGGCTGGGGTCAAAGGCAGAGGATGGGGGAATGAGGACAAGGAGATTCACCCAAGAATACATGGAGTGAATAATCTCTGACAGTGATTAATATATACATCATCAAAATTTAAAAGTGAATAAATGTTTCTTTTCAGCAGATTTACTTTCTCAATGATGCTTGGCTTACGTTAATGGTAATATGAGTTCATGTTTCCAAAGTACATACAGACTTGCTCTGCTTGGAGGGTTGAGGGGAGGAGGTGGGAGTGGGTGGATGGGAGGAAACCTGCGGTGGCCTCAGAGAGTTCTGTGTGGGAGGATAGCCACGAGTACTTTATAGTTAATTAACAGTTAGTCTGTCTCTACATGTGCAAGACAGACAACAATCAGATATTTGTTTAAATGGAGTAAAAATGGAAGGTATTACTGTATGTTTCAGTGGTGCTCTGAAGTTGTCTCATTCTCATACTGGCTTACAAATACTAATTGCTACATTTTTAGGAATTTTGTGAGCTGCTTTACATCATGTCAATAGCTTGAAGTCAGCCACAATGAGATTATTGACACAGAGGTAATTGGCAAACCTTGCAGAACAGAGCCCCACCCCACCACCTGCTGGTTATAAACCATTTACCCGCACACCACTGTTGTAGCAATTCATGCCAATGGAGTGTCCAAGCAGGGGTGAAGGGCCACTGGCCAAATAAAATTAATATAAGCTAATATTTATTGATCACTTACTATATGCCAGGTGCTATTCTAAGCATATATATTCATGAATCCTCTCAACTCCTGAGACTGAAACTGTACCCAGAGTCAAACTGATTAATTTGTATCCCCATTCCCTTGTTTCACAGAGGGAGAAACTGATAGCCAGAGAGGAGAAATGGGTTGGCCAAGGTCAGCAGCCTGGTGATGGGCCTACTGACTCCCAACCAGTGTCTGTTCTTTTGTCCCTATTCCTCTGTCATGCCATGCTATAGCCCTGCCTAAGTCCAGGCAAGAGCTGAATTCCAAGGCTGGGAGTTGACCAAAGCGGCCACCCCCAGGCTGGAGTCCACAGAATAAGCCCTCTGGACTCTTTGTGTTGTTCCTGCGGCCTCTGCTGCCTGATTGGAGCTTGACTGCTCCCTGGTGTCCCAGCTCCATTCAGAGCTGCCTTCCCTTTCACTAGGCCATTGTCTGGGGGTCCCACTGGAAGCAATTCAGACTTCAATCTTTTAGCAGCAACCATCTGAAATAACAAGAAAAAAATAAATAAAAATAAAAAGCCACACCGGGGCTCTGCCTGTTAAGCCCAGAGTCTTCGGCTAAGGGGAGCAGGACAGGAGATAGGTGGGCCGAGACTTTCAAATGATGGGCCTGGAGAATTCACTGTTAGCTGCATAGGGGTTCGAGGAAAGCCCAGGGTGCCTGGGGTTTGCTCTGCAGCTTGCTTCAATGATTGCTGTTGGCGTGATAACGGTGACCTGTGTCAAGGAAAAGAGACTGAAGATGAAAATCCCCTCAATTCTTAAATATATAGGTATATTCTAATGTAGACCACATTCTAATACGGTAAACATTCCAATGTAGACAGTAGGATCAGGAAGTCCCAGAGCTGAAAGGACCTTCTAGAATGCTTTCCCTCCCTCCAGGCAGTGGAAACCAACTGTCTCCTAGGAAGAATGTTTGTCTGAGCGCTTTTCTGCTGAGCAGAACCTGCTGAGGCAGGGACAATGGAATGCTATCCCACATCCGAGGGTTGTCGCTGGCAGGCAGGGTGCTGTAGTGTGCCCGCGCTACCTTGCACAAATAAATTCACCTTGTCGAGGCTCAGTTTCCAAATCAGTTAAAGTAGAGGTTTCGGACTGTGCAGTCCCTTCCAACTCTTACATTCTGTAACCTAAACAGAAGGGAACAACATTTCAAAGATGTAATTAAACACACACACACACACACACACAAACTGACAATTTAGGAAAGTTCAAGAATCTCATTCAAATTATTGCTGGATTTGTCTATTAGTGAGATTTGTTTTTTTGCATGTGCTAATTTGTCTTGGCATTAATTAATCTGATTTCATTATATTCTCTCTAATTTGTCAGGATATCATTTTGTTATTGGGTGACAAAACACTTTGGAGGATTGTTAGAATTGGAATGTATTTCCCCCCCTTTTAAAGTTACTGAAGGAAAGTCATTATCAATTAAGTTAATTTGCATACACATTAGGTTAATCGTTTTAGTTTAGCCAAATTTGTGGAAATTTACATAGCAAATTGACCCTCCACATTTCACTTAAACATATGTAGCACACAGAGTAGTGTATTTTGAGTTGCTAATGAAACTGAGGTTATTTTACACGCTTCTTTTAGTAAAAGAGGTCTAATTAGATCAAGTAATTTTTTATTTCATCCGTAATTGCAAAACAAATAAGCTTCTTGGTATTTTTCTTCTAGTGGAGGCATCACATGGACAGGAACGTTAATAGGAAAGTCATGTTTTCCTAATTAAGCCCGGTTTGATTCCTGCTCACTGCTCTGGCGTCAGCCCTCTCCAGCCTTCTCCTAGGTACTCTTCTGCCTGAGTTGCTGAGCCTCCTGGTATACCTATTAATAGACGACTCCCCCACATGGAGCCAACTGAATTAAAAAATGTAACTAGGAAAGCGGGGTGGGAATTTTGACAGATTTGTTTCTCAATTTTTTTTTTTTATGCCAGAGAACAGAAATTTTGATTCAAAAAGGGGTCTTGGTTTTCTCCATCAGGGGAAAAAAAGAGAGAAAAATAGCTTTTGTTCTCCCCCAGAAAAGAAGTTGGCATAACATATTGGTGGTGTTTCAAAGTGACTCCAGGGGCCAGCTTGTTCAGTGTTGGAAAATTGGCTGCCATCTCCCCGTCCAGTACTGTGGAGTGGTAGAAAGCTTACAGAAATGTTGGGGGAGTTGCGATAAAATGGGATCTGAGATCTGAGACTTTGCTGAGGTTGAGGGAGGAGGACTTCTGGCTTCTGTCCTGGAGGAGGTAGAATTTAGAAGTGAGCTCCATGTTGGGGGAATATTGATACAGTTACACAGGAACTGCTCCTACTGTTTCTTCTCATCCATACCAAGGACACCAAAAAGCTTGATCCACTGTCCCATGCTGGATTTTTTTATTTATCCTAAGTACATTTTTTCACTGTTTTTAGAGAGGGAAGAAGGGAGGGAAAAAGGAAGAGAGAGAAACATTGATGTGAAAGAGAGCCATCAATTGGTTGCCTCCCACGTGTGCCTGGACCTGTGATCAAACCTGTACCCTAGGCATGTGCCTCAGCTAGAAATCAAACCCACAATCTTTTGGGTTTTTGAGACAATGCTGCATGCAAACCACAGTGACCAGACCATTTTTTTTTTCTTGTAACACAGAAGATTTTTCTGAGTTGTAGAGAAGGACACTAGAATGGACAGTAGGTAAGAATTGGGCAGATTGGGTCAGAAGGGGGTGTCATACCTTCTTACCCAATCTACCCAGCTTGGGTTCCAGTTGTAGCTCAAGATTATAAAAGGTGGCCACAATTCTTCACCCCCATCCCTTGCAATCTGACATTGCATCTATTCTCATTAAGAACGGGAGCCTCTTTCTGCCCTTCTTGCATCTAGGCTGTCCTATGACTTGCTTAGGCCAGTAGAATGTGATGGAAGTGATGATGTAATTGGTTCCAGGCCTAGTCCTCAAAATGCCTGCGGGCCTCTGTTCATGCTCTTGGAACTCTGTTGCCATCCAGACCAGCTAGCTGGATGACAGAGTGAGAGACATGTGACCCAGCTGTCTCCACTGCCCAGTTGACAGCTATCCCCCAGAAGGAGAGCTGACTAGGTGATCTGCAGTGGTCCCAGATTGCATGAGGGATCCCAGTTGAATCCAACCTAAGTTTCCAGAATTGCAAGCTAAATAAATGGCTGTTGGTTATAGGCACTAGTTTTTGGGGTGTTCTGTTAAACAGCAATAACTGATATAATCATTAATCAGTTGTGCATCCTTGGGAAAATTTCTCTTCAGGTCTAAGTTTCAACCCCCTAAATCTGTAAAGCCAGTTGGGATCAGAGGACCCCTTCCATCTTTATATACTCCCAAATATCCTATTGCTGTGTCTAAGACAACCTAACATTTCATCAGAAGGGACTCCAATAAAGGCATCCTAGGCTGTTATGGGCACTAGCCCATGAGGGAAATTAGTTTATCAGTTCCTCTCCAGATGAGAAGAGGGCATAATGCATATAAGGAGGAAAAAGAACGTTGCCTATCTTGGTATGAGGAACAGGAGCAGGGAGCACCATTAGGGTTCTGGAATGTGACATGGTGACGCGGTGGTGCAGGTGTGCGTGAAATTTTTGAAGATGAAGTTACTGAACCCCCAGAGGTCAGGGTGTTTTAAGTAACCATGGGTTCGCTGATACCAGTTATGCAGCCTGTTCTGGGCTTGGAAACTCTCAAGATGGGCACCCAGCCATAGACCCCAGAGGGCCATGGTGAACAAATAAATATTATTCGATGTATAAACTTGACTCCACTATAAATATTATTCGATGTTTAAACTTGTAAATAAAAAAATTTATTTACAAACTTCAATTTTTTTACTATTTGGAATGCACTACTCCTGAAATATCTCTCAACGCTCTCAACTGATAGAGGTCTGTGGGCTGAGATATTTCTTCAGAACAATCCCCATTATGGGAAATTCCACCTACTGAGCTGGGGCCCTGGATATCGGTGCAGGCTCCAGGTAGCCCAGGGTTTTCCCTGCTCTCTTGTGTTACCGAGATCCAAGCAGCTCTGTGAGTTTCTATCATCCTGGCCACACCTTGGCGCAGGCTCTTCTCCTTTCCCACCAACCCTTGCCATCAAACTCCAGGCATTCATTGTGTTCAAGCAGAACTGACTGGGGGCAGAATCTAGTAGCTTTTCTCTGAGTTTCCCTGATGCTAAGGCAGAGAGGACACTCAACTGAGCATAGCCACTATGGTCAAATGCTTGAGCTGGCAGGGTGAGGCACTGAATCTTGACATCAGAAGCCCAGGTACACCCAAGCAGGTAGCGACTGAATCAGGGTCATAGGCCAGTCCTGAGTCCTGGGTGGCAGAGAACGAGGATGAAGGGGAGAAAGTCAGGTTTTATTTTAGTGCCTCTCATCTTCCCTTTCAGCACTGCTCACCCACTGTATGGTCCTCTCCCCTCTCCTCACTCTCCTAGGTTACCATTATTCTGTGGCATCTTCGTGCCCACACCATTGGCTTATGACATAATTATTGTGTCTGTTTCCTATAAGTGACCACATTGTGAGAGGGGAAGAGCCACAGTTACTCATCTTTGTATCTACCCAGTGCCAAACATACTGCCTTATACATAGAATTTAATTTGTTTAAAAAGTGAGTGAGCCATTTCTGAGCAGAGGGGTTGCCCAGAGGTTGCCCCTTCTCTGTGTAAAGGCAGAACTGTTCTTAGGGGGCAGAGACTTCATGTGAAGGGCAAATTCTAGAGCCAGGCAGGGAGCATACACATGTGAACAAGTCAGTGTAACACAGTAGGGTTAGAAACAACGTGGGCAACTGTGTAACATGCTCTCTGTCTAACACATCCAGGTACACTTCTTCCAAAACACTTCTGGCTGGAAAAACATGTCGGAGGTCTCCTATGTGTGACTGCTGCTGCAAGGTCAAACCTTAACTCACCAGCTCCAGGGGAACAGTGATGTTGCCTGGAGTTTTTCCAGCACTTGCAAGGTGGTACAGCTTGGACCTGAAGCCAGAAGATAAGGGGATTAGTCTTGACTTTTATCATTATTAGCTATATGATATCCAGGCCAGGCATTTCAAGTCTCTGTGCCTCCATTTCCACATAGGCAGAATGGGTGTGTGAATGATAAAATAATGTATGTGGGTGCACTTTATAAAATCTAAAAATTGCTATACAAAGGCAAAGTATTACTATTAGGGCTCTTAGTAGAACGCTGTGTGAGTTCTCCTCGTAGGTACTGCCTGAGCCTTGATCTTGTCATCAGTCAAAGACCAGTCAGAGCTGGGTAGTCACCCCCCAGCCCAGGGGCCCCGCCCATTGTCCCCTTGATGATCCAGGAACAGAGTAGAAAAATGGCATTTCTGAATGAGGCTGACTGTTCACCAGGCACAAAAACCCACCAAGTTGTGACTCAGAGTTTTGGAGGCGCAGATAGAATTAAGGAAATGTTAATGTATTCGCATTGCTTTGCCTCCTGCCTACAAAGGTGTAAGCAGTAAAGAGGGAGGATGGGGTGGGAGAGGGTACAGGGAGATGGGGAGTTGTGCTGATGGGCTCTGAGGGCTGGGGCTGGTGGGGACTGCAGGGTCCCCAGGCTGCCTGGCTGCCGCAGCTGGGCCTGAGATCCCCAAGGGACAACGAGGGACATGCTGGCATCTGGTCTCTGCCAAGCGAGTCTGCCGCCTGGAATGCAGTATCAGCTTGGGCACAGGGTTAGAGCAGAGGGGCCCTGAGGTGCATCTGTATGCCCATGCAGGAGATGGGGGGGCGCTGGGGGATGCAAGCTGGATAACCCAGTGCTGTCTGCCTTGGTGCTGTGGCTTGTCAATGGCAAAGAGCCGTTTAGAATCAATGTCTTTTCCAAATGAGGCTCCTGAACGTTGTATGCTTAATAAGATCTATCTGCCTATCTGTGCGTTTATGCAGGGAGCCTATTTCCCTAGGGCTTAGCAGCTAGTATGCCACCTCAGCGTGGAACAATCCCCTGGGAAGCTGCCTCTTTTTCTCCTCCTCCTGTAGGGCGCTCTAGGACCAGGCCCCGAGGGGTTGGGATGGGTGGCTGCCAGACTGATGGGTATATGTAGAGGAACCTTGTATCACTGGTTCTGTTACTTTACTTTTCATTCCCAAATGCAAGTATTTGTTGTGGCGTTTGCCAAGCACCAACTGGGTGCCAATGAGGGTGCCAGAAAGGTAGGTGACATACAGTCCCATCTCTGAGACTTACAGGCTACCTCTCATCCAGGCCTGGGGCCCCACAAAATCTCTCTCCTTCACTACCTAGCGCCTGGCTGAGAGGTGCCCAGTAAATGTTATTATCAGAGAAGATGTTCCCCTTAGTCCTGACCAGTGTGAAACAGTTGGTTGGGCGTCATCTCACAAAATGAAATGTCACCAGTTTGATTTTGGTCAGGGCATATGCCTGGGTTGCGGGTTCGGTCCCTGGCCAGGGTGGGTACGAGAGGCAATGGATCAGTGTTTCTCTCTTGTATCGACGTTTCCCCTGTCCCTTTCTCCCTCCCTTCCTCTCTCTCTATAAATAAACAAATGAGAAAATAAACAAACAAAAACAAACAAATAAATAAAATTTTAAGAAAGAAAAGAAAAGGAAAGAAAAGAAAAGAAAAGAAAAGAAAAGAAAAGAAAAGAAAAGAAAAGAAAAGAAAAGAAAAGAAAAGAAAAGAAAAAACATGCTTATCTTAATATCCAGCCAGACTCAGGCAAACATGTTCTCTGTTTAGTTCAATTATGTGGCCGCTAGGGGGACCCCTAAGCACTGCAGGGAGTCTGGTGCGGGACCTTTGGGGTTCTAAGAATGAAGGATGCTTTGCAATTGGTGCAGGGGTGGCCCCCTATAGAGAAGAAGGGATCAGGAAATGACATGACACACTTGTCCTGGGGAGATTTTATCTTATTCTTCCCTCTGTCTGACCATCTCAGCATCATCCAAGTGAACCTCCACAGGAAGGATCCAGTATAGGGATAGTGACCCAAGAAAAGAAAGACCCCATGAGGAGATGGGAAGCTGAGGGAGAGGAGGTCTGGCCAGGAGCATCAGTCACGGGTTTTGAGGAATCCCAGGTGGGACTCCTCTCTGCTTGGGGCTGTTGGTACACCTTGCAGGCATCACTTGCCAGGAAAAAGCACCGATTCTCCCCTGCTTTCTCTGTCCTCTCCTCCCCTTCTCAGGCCTTGAATGTTTTAAATGCCGGTTTTCATGGTTTGATGGAGAATTTTACACTAATGCAGAGTATTACCTAGTTAATTTGACTAGAAT
This sequence comes from Mormoops blainvillei, assembly GCA_004026545.1. Classification (NCBI taxonomy): domain Eukaryota; kingdom Metazoa; phylum Chordata; class Mammalia; order Chiroptera; family Mormoopidae; genus Mormoops; species Mormoops blainvillei. The sequence continues at coordinate 38,821 of PVJD01000795.1, read as the reverse complement.
AGACAGTGATTTTACACGGTGAGGCTGTTGCCTCCTGAGCTAACAGTTCCATTACCATGGGCTGGGCAGCCTGTTCTCCTGGAAACTGATGAGCTAAGGGCTGTTGGCAAATGGGCTTCCTGGGAGCTCCCCAGGAGGCTGGAGAACAGGAGAGGGAGGCAGTAATGTGCTGGGTTTTTTCGTTCAGCCTTTCACCCACTTACCAGCTTCTTCCTTTACTCAATAGCTGACTCATTCATGACTTTTAATTAAGTTAATTCATTTTATGCCCTTCTTCAACAAGCTTTTGGTGTGGGCCTGTGAGTTGCCTGAACCAGTGGTAGGTCTGAGGGTACAGAGATACCTAAGTCCATTCTCAGACCCTTAAGGACTCACAGCCATGCCAACAAAATGTTGCAAACTGCTGAGAACACAACATTGGACCGAGAACTAATCTAAAGCACTGAGGGATCCGAGAGGAGAGACTAGCTGCTTGGGGCCTAAGGCAGGCTCTGCAGAGAGACGAACCCTAATTGACCCTCAAGGTCTTCCATCAAGCAAGTATATTAAAAGGTTGAATTGGCAATGGGATCAATAGTTGAGTACAAGGAAATGGTAAGAGAACCACATCCGAAAGAGAGACACCAACAACTGGGCTTCTATAGGGCTTATCAAGAGGCACATCTGACCCTCTCACAGCCCCCTCACCACGCCTAGTATCCAACGTCCGAGCATTTGGAAAAAGAAAGAAGGGCAGCCACTGGTTCAGTGGCAACTGGTGTGACATGCTCTCTCCCTCCCCAAAGCCAGGTAAGGGAGATGCTAAGGGATAGTAAGAGTGTTCGTAGGAAGAGAGATTGCCATCTCACTCCCAGGCCAAAGGAGACTTTCCCATGAGGGGGTTCTTGGGGAGGTTTGACTTGTGTCCTCTGCTTACCTTTTTCCTGGAGATTTCTGAAGAGGGGGTAGGTAAGAAGGGAAATGAGGAGCAGAGTGGCTGTTGGAACAGCTGGGGCCCCGTCCGGAAAGCACCGTGGTGCAGCAAGACTGGGAAGAAGATGGGGGAGTCTGCTTCCACCCTAATTCCCTTAGCTTGCTCATGGATGTGAAAGAGAAAGGTATAGATGGGGACAGTTGCTGTGGGGCTGTCTATCATGTGAAGAGATAGCCCTCCCAGAGAGGGGTCAGAGGGCGGAGCACCAGCAGGGCTTCAGGTAACCTTGGCTATCCCTTCCTGACATAATCCTCTCGCCAAGGTGGTAGGGAAAGCCAACACCAATCTAAAACAACTGCGCATACCTGCTCACAGGCAGAGCTACCAGCAGGAGGTGGAGTCATCTGAGCCATTAGAAACAGATGCTTTCCGCTGTGGTGAGGCTACCAGTTTCTTGGAATGACTCCAGTAGCCTCTCCTAACCCCTGTCCCTGTCCCCAGCACCAGAGGATCCAGACCCAAGAAAATGACCAGAAAATTTGAGTGCCTGGTAATGAGAAATTCCAGAGAATGTGATGGACGGTGTGGCTAGAAAAACAAATTATGTATATGTACCCCTGTGAGTATAAACTATTTAATAAGCCAGTTAAAGAAAGAAATGAGAGGAAAGAGGTTCTGAGCAGAACAAAGTTACAGGGGGGTGCAAGTGCATGCCGGGGAAGTGTGAACATCTGGTAGATGGTGGGTAAGTGATGGAGCAGGAGCACAGGAGGCCATCACACGCTCTTAGGAAGAACCTGGAAAAGATTTGAGAGCTTTTTGCCCCTGGACAGGATCAGGTGGCCTGACAGCCTCATCCTTTCAGCTCACAGTTTTCAGTAACACCCTTCTCTGGCCAAGGGGAGGACTTTACCTGGTCCTGCACTTTAGAAGGCCCCACTTGCACCCTTAAACCACCCACACTAACAAATGTACTAAAGAACACATGAGAGCCTCTGTAACTGGGCTCCAGGGCTCAGTGCTCGCATGGAATGACCTGTAACTCTAAACATCCACTCTTATGATTGACGCCACCCTGGCTGCCAGGAAACACTTTTCTTCCCTTGCCCTATGCACTTGAGACAAAAGGCCACTGAGCGAGAACGCCACAAATGCTATGGATTGTTCTGTTGCCCACGTCAACCACAGTGCTTTGGGGTGGGTGGCAGGGGAACTGGGATTTAAGCAGTGGAAGTGCTTAGGTATAAGACCAATTAATTAACTTGTCAAATCCTTCTTCTCAGATAGCATGGTGCAATAGATTGTTTCATAATGAAGTATCCATGGTGCTGAGCATCCATTTTCTTGTTTTCTTTGTGTTGAAATTCAGATTTGGGAGGCATCAACTAATTAGTGTGGCATTTGCAATAGTTGCCTGTAAAAACTTAGAAACATTTTGCAATATTGAGCTTGTGTCTCTCTTAAAATTGTATATGTGCAAGTTTAGATATGACATGCATAAAGTGTGATACAGATTCTCTGCATTACTGTGTGGATCTAGTTATTGCTGTGAGAAACACTGGTGAAAATAAACTATTTTATAATGCTTTCCAAAATACTAATTTGTCATATGTGGCCACATTACATTGTTTGAAAAGATATAAAATTTAATGCTTATTTCTGAATACACAGAAGTGTGGCTTTAAGAATTTTATCATTATTTCCAATATCTACTGTCTTAGCAGAGAATTTTCTCCAAATTGAAATTAATGAAAAAACTTTCTAAGAACCAAAATGACTCAAGAAATGTCTCAACTGGCATTAATCTCAACAGAACACAAATTATGTAAACATCTTGACTCTAACAACATAATTAAGGATTCTGTTTAAATAAAGGGAAGAAAAATAATTTTGGAGTAAATATACAATAGTTTTTTGAGTTATTTTGTCTTTGTTTTGTTACCCTTCCAAACATTGTCAGCACCAAAACATGTGCAATAATAACTAAGTTCATCTTTAATATTTGCCAACTTCTAGTCATATTAAAAGAAATCATGAAAATGTTGACTGGAAAAGATATCTGTATTCCCATGTTCATCGCAGTATTATTTACAATAGCCAAGATATGGAAGTAACCTCAGTGTCTACCAATAGACGAACAGATAAAGAAAATGGTAAATATTTGGCCATAAATAAGGAAACCCTGCCATTTGTGACAACGTGGATGGATCTTGAGGGCATTATGCTAAATGAAAAAAGTCAGATAGAGAAAGACAAATACCATATGATCTCACTTATATGTGAAATCTAAAAATATCACCAAACACACAGATACAGAGGACATATTGTTGGTTGCCAGCAGCTAGGGGGGGTAGGGTGGGGTGGAGTGATAAAAATGGGTGAGGGGAGGAGTCGAAATGTATAAATTTCCAGTTATAAAATACGTATGTTATGGGATCTAAGGTATGGCGTGTGACTATAGTTAACAATACTACAATGCATACTTGAAAGTTGCTAAGAGAGTAGATCTTAAAAGTTCTCATCACAAGGAAAGAATATTTAACTATGTATGGCGATGGATGTTAACTAGACTTATAATGATCATTTCACAATATATACAGATAAAAAAATTATTATGTTGTGAAACTGAAACCTGAAACCGACATAATGTTTTAGTTTAACTTATATTTCAGTTTTTTTAAATCTGTGGTCTTACACTTATATTTTGGCTTTGTCATCATGAAGATGTCATCATCAAGGTAAGAGGGTAAGCGTATTTTATCAGTCTATTATTTTAATTTGTACCTTTTAAATATTAGGTCTATGGTTTGTAGGCTTCTGTTGCCCTGGAGCCCTTCTCTCCAGTCTTAGAAGGGGGTCTTGCTTACCCCTTGTGGCAATGTTGGTGGACTTATCCCACCATCAGCCTTTATACTGACATTGTAGCCTTTGAAGGCACAAGAGAGAATGTTTGGGAAATGGTCTAACACCTCAATATTTTCTTAAACACTTTCTGGGCCCACTCCGTCATTTTATAGGTGAGGAAACTGAGTTACAGAGAGGCAAAGTGTCTTGGCAGGGTCACACAGCTAATGAGGGCCTCAGAGGCCCTGGGATGGGGGCCACTTACTGCACCGCAGCACCCCCTGCCCCAAGGCTTTAGCACCTCCCAGTTGGTAGTGCTCTGCAGAGTTGGTACAGAGGGAGGGACTGAGGAGGTGGCCCTCTCTGTACCTGCCGCCTACATGACTTCTCCGTCTTGGTGATGATAGAGGGGAATCTGGGATGTGGTCCTAGCCCTTCTACTTACCTACTCTGCTCAGATCTCAGTTTCCCTCATTGCAGAGGAACCTGGACAGAATGATCTCTCAGATGCCTTCCAACCCCAACATCCTATGTCTGACTAATTCCCCAAGGGCTGCAGGTTTGTGGAACCCTAAGGACTGGATTTGGCCTCAATCCACATTTCTCCTTCATTTCTAAAACCACATGCACTTGCTGGAACACTAACTCCATCTGGTCTTGATTCGCTTCCACCTGATTTCACTCCCTGCTGGAAAGCTCTGCCTCCCGCCAGGGACACCTTGGGGAGCTGCTCTCACTGACTCCCTGGTTTTTCTCTCCTGAGGCTTAGCATCTCAAGTGTTGCCAACAGCTCTCTTCCTTTTGCCCCAGCAGGGAGGAGCAGCCACCATCTGGCAAGCAGGTTTCTCCCTTTTCCCTTTGGGGAGGCTGGCAAGCTGGGATCACCAGACTCCCTCCCATGGCCTCCTTGGCCTATGCCCTCTCTCCAGGGAGTCCAACCTTTGGAAGCTTTGCTCTCGCTTTGCAACTGCATGTCCTGCTTGTCCACCCCCATCTCATGCTTTTATCCAGTTCTGTCCTCTTGCTCTTCTTCTATTTCTTTCTTTTGTGTAGCAGGTATTACAGTGGTTAAGGAGATGGCTGAATTTGAATCCAGCTCCATTACAGAACTGTTTATAGGCTATGAGACTTTCTCTCAGGTGATATTCTTACCTGTCAATGGGGCATAACAATTGCTACCTACCTGGGGCTGTTGTGTAGCCTAGTACCTTGTACACTGTAATAAATACTAGGTTTTGATCTACTGAACATTCGTAAAACACTTTATGACATATTCTTCATTAGTTGCCCGGGGTTTACTCCACATTTTATTAATAGCCCTCTACTTTTTTCTTAATTTCTAAATAAAATAATTGGAGTCTCCATTCTGCATACCTCTCCAGAGTCACAGAGAGTTTTGAGGACCCTTTCTGTGGCCTGTTTTCTGCTGGTTACTTGTGGTTCTGAATTCCCGTCCCTGACTCAACTCTGAATTCCCCTCTTAGTTGCTACCTTCCCAGGTTTGTTCACAAGTAATCAAAGGCCTCCCTCCTTCCTAAGACACCCCTCATGCAATTTGTGTTATTAATGGCAATTTTTATAGGGCTTATGAGAACAGAGGGGTATCATATGTGCAAGAAGATAAAAATATTAAAATTGAGAATTATAAGCCATTGGTCATAAAGTCACAGAGTTTGCTGCATAGAAAGAGGGGAAGTGGGCCAGGTGAGGGCCCTACAGAGGGAGCATGGAGGGCAAATATTCTCAGTAGCCCACAGTGACAGCCTGCTAGCTCTTCACCAAATCCATGGCCTCCTGGGTGCTTCCCTCTTCCCTGGGAGTTAGGTGTTGCATGTGACTGAGGTCCAGTCATTAGAATGTGAGCAGAAGTGATGGGGGCTACTCCCAAGCCTCACCCACAAAAACCCTCCAGCCCACCTCCTGCTTGCTCTACCTCTTCGGCTATAATGGTGACATCCAGGGGGGGCCTCCGAGGATGCATGTTGAAGATGGCAGAGCCACTATTAGCCTGTCTCTGAAAGAAATGAAGAGGAAGGTTGCTTGCACCAACCAGGAACATTATTTTTGTCCTGCCATGTGAATGAGGAATAAGCTTCTTGTGTCTTGAGTTTGGGGTCTATTTGTTTTAGCAGTGAGCATTACCCTGATTTGTATACACCCCCAACTTTTCTTCTTTGAACTCATCATGCTTGCAATTACTTACTTGTGTAAGATCAGCCTTCCTTGGTAGACTATGTGCTACACAAGGGCAGGGGTCATGCTTTTCTATCACCATTACCCCACACCTGGTGCATTGCAGGTGCTTCATAAAGATGTGTCTCATTAGAAGCAGAGGAATGAATGTTTTGGGGAAACACTGTGTAGTGCCATCTGGAAAGCGGGTGGAGCAGCACTGCTGTGCATCAAGGCTTCATTGTTCTTGTCATAGAGCTTCCATTCCTGCTCCCAGACTGCTGCCCTCACCCTACACTGTAGCCTCATTTGGACTTTTAGATTTAACATATGTCCTTAGTCCTGCTGCTTATGTGACTGGAGCCCAAACCTTTGCCTTGGCCTCCAATTTCCTATGATGTTGGATGGTGCATGAACCTCCGTCCTTCTGCTCTCTCCTGAGCCCTGCCAGTTCTGGATAACTGTCTCATATGCATATCACAATAACTGATAACACTTGTATAGCTGACAGAATTAAAACTGCAGGGTTTGAATTCTGGCTTTGCCCACTTACTAGTTGTGCAACATTTTGGAACTTAAGTAATCTCTCTGTGCCTTAATGTCCTCAGCTGAATAATCAGGATACTAATAGGACCTGTATCATAAAATTATTGTGAGTACTGAGTGTGATAATGCATGTAAATAATGTAGAATAGTGTTGGTTATATAATAAATATTCAATAACTGTTGTTTTATTAGTACTATTATCGTACTTTCCAGTTCACAAAGCAGTTTCACAAATTTCAGTTAATATCTCTCCTACAGTCCTAGAAGAAATTCATTATAAGTACAATGGACCCTCAATACATCCCGATTCAAATGTTATTATTGTTAAGTTCGGGACATCTATGCCAGTTTTTCACATGCTAAACCAGAGGGTGAAACTAGGTCCAAAAGGTGACAAGAGTTGCTAGTGAGGGGTAGAATGGGACTCAAACCCAGGTCCTGGGGGCTAAATCTCACTGTAATTAGGTTACCTGATATTCTGCTGCTCAAGAAAGCAGTGCCAAAGGCATAGCAAAGAAGGACTTCTATGTCCTAGAGAGAGAGTCCTCAACACACACCCATGCACGCACACGCAGGACAGTGGTCTCAGGGGTCCTTCTGAACCTGATCAGTCCATGTCCAGCTCACATCATTTCAGTACTCTGCCAATCTTTTGGATGTTTTTCTTCCACCCAATCCCCGTACCATTATTTCAGGTTTTTGCCCTTATACCCAGTACCGGCTACTGCTCGCTGTTGGTATATCTCTCCCAGTTAAAGCCCCAAGCTCTGAACTTTCCTGATTTGGAAGAGGTCTCAGTTCCTTCTCCCACAGATCCTGCTGAGTGACAGCTAAACTGACACATGGGTTCCTGCAATTTGCCAGGGCAAATTTAAGGAAACAGAAGTAAGTTATCCTATTCATTGTATTGGTATTTAGTGAAGGTGAGGGTTTCAGGCATAGTTCAGGATAGCAGGACCAGGTGACATGACCTTAGCAGAGAAGCCTTTCAAAGAGCCTACCTCAGCCCATTCAACTAAAGACTGGCCTGGCCCCCACGACCACTCACCTCTTTACTCATATCTCACCTCTCCCATTGGGGTGCCAAAGAGCAGACATCTCTTGGCTAAAGATTCAGATCTTTCAATAGCCTCTCTCCGGTGCCCTTGCCAGGTTCTTGCCAGCTCCCTGGTTCAGCCTGTGGGGCTGGCTCACAATCAGCCTCCTTGCAAAGACTTCTGGGGACAGTGTGCTCCAGCAGCAAACAGCTGCCGACACTAATCCATTTTCTTCTGTGCATTTGCAAGACACATAATTAAGAGTTCTGCTGAGGGAGGAACTAAAGCACACCATTATATTTGTTTAGCATACTACACTGGGTCTAGTGCATACCTGGACCCCCATACCACATAAGACATTAAGATAAAACTCTAGAAACAGCCCTATGGTTGCTTGTTGGGACCTGCTCTGTGTTAATTCCAAGTAAATATTTGCCAGTCAGGTTTTTAAATGCTCCAGCACCAGCAGGAATTATGAAAGGTGGGCTCCCCCACCAAACACTTTTCATTTAATTATCAGACCACTTAAACAGAGTTGTTAAGGCTCTCCCCAATCACACTTCTACTTTGCCTTGCATTTTGCTTCCATCCTTTTTCTCCCTTGATCTTGCCTTCCTTCTTTTTGCCCCCTTCTGCCCTCATCAGTGTCTTCAGCATGCAAAGCAAGAAATTAAGTCTCTGGTGGGATAGCATGAACAGGACATGGGTACCAAGAATCCTGGATTAAGGGTGAGGCAGAACTTGGATATCCTCCTTTGAATCCTAGCTAGATGGGATCAGGCATGACCCTGCTGACTCCACCTGAGGGGCTGGAGAGGAGAGAGGCTGGAAACCTTAAAGGAGGAATGGAAAAGTCTGGAACTTGGGAGGAGAGAGAAGTGGTAGGAGACTGAGGTCCAATGTCAGAAGGGGAGGAGGAGGTTCTCACAGGTTGTTCACAGAAACCAGTTGGTAAGGAAACTTACTTTCAGGACAAATGGGACTTAATGTATGAACTTGTAATGACCAGGAGACTGGTGGACACTCTAACAGCACCCTGTGAAAGAAGTCATTCATGGCCTACCCACAGGCCAGTTCAGTAGAAGTTGTCCCTTAAATCTGCCACAGGAGAGCAGAGGATGCTGGGAAGGAGGGAGGGAACATTGGGAAAACTTAGCTGGCTCCATCTTGAAAAGCTATGGTGAACCTCACTCTTAGAAGTCATGTAAGCCAAACCCCAGCATCAAGCCCTTCTATCTATCCTTAATAATGATCCCTTCTCAATAATTTAGAGTGGAGAGTCCAATGTAGACTCTTATGACATGGAGTCCAGTGTAGAGCAGTTAACTCTGAGGGTTAAAATCTCCTCTTCTCATTGAGAAAGACTCTTTCTGTAATTTCTGAGCTGTCCTGGGTGAGGTCCCACCTAGGGGTATCCAGAGAGATTGTCTAACCCTCTATCATGTCATTTTCTCACATATTTGCATTCACCTCTCAAAGTACTTCTAAGTGTCTTTTTCTGACTTCAACAATCCTCATTATATTCCTTCTCAATATTTATCACAATTTTCACCATGGAGTCCTTGTGTAAGCTGTGGTGTAATGTCCCCCAGTAGGCTGTGTACTTCAAGAGGGCAAAAGCTACGTTCCACTCACTGCTGTAATCCAGCACTTGGCAGAGCGTTGGCAAATAGGAGGCACTCGATAAATATTTGGTGGGTGAATTTAAAGTGCGGTTTGGGTATCTTTTCTTCTCTTTTCCTCTCTTTTGTCTTGTCTTCTCCTGAGCACTCTGAAATTTCTCCATTTACCTGTTAAAGGGTTTTTACCCCACTGATTTGACCAGAGACTACCAAAGTAGGACTACCACCTCCATGCTTTATGACAGATCAACCAACTTTTCTATAACAGGCCATACAGTAAATATGTTAGGTTTAACCAGCCATATAATCTTAGTTGGAACTATTGAACTCTGTCATTAAAGAATGAAACAACCACAGGAAATGCTTAAACAAATTAGTGTAACTATGTTCCAATAAAACTTTATTTACAGAAGCCGGCGGTGGGCCAGATTTGGCCTGTAAGGCATAGTTGCTGACCTCTCTTCTAGACACTAAAATTCTAAGAGTTTAGACTGGAATCGAATTAGGTTTTTAAAATGATCCCATCAGAGAGCTGCTAGTGCCAGTCACCCAAGCAAGGAGAAATCAGCAGGAAAGAACGCGGGGTCCTTCAGGGCAAAGAAGCTTCTGTTGGAGGCAAAGAGGAGCAGGTTGACTGTAAGTTCTGTGGCTTGTCTGAGGTCAGGCTGGGAATGAGCTGGACAACTGCTGGGGAGACTACTCCCTGTAACTGAGGCCTTGCCCGTGCTGGACTAGGACTCAGTGAGCAGCTCAAGAGAGGAGATCGGTCTGGGCAATGACAGCGCTCCAGGATAGCATCCTGGCCCCTAGCAGCTCTAGCACGAGGGAGGAGCATGAAGGCGGGACACTTGGAGCCGCCATGCCTAATCACAGTGACTAATCACGGTTGAAATTGTGGGGTTTGGGCACAAAGTGGGGATATGTGGGAATGTGAATTAGGCGGTGCACATTCATGCATCTGAGATGTGCAAGCAGAACAGTAATTTGAACCTAGTGAGAACATGTGCTTGTGTGTGCACATATTTCCGTACTATCCACCCTTTGTCATAACTGTCTATGTTCTTGTCTATTTCTCTCCATAGACAGGGAGCTTCTTGAGGGTAAGGCTGCTGTTCTTTATCATCTGCATATTTTCAGAACTTAGCACAGAGTCTGATATGGGCTCAACAGTTACATGTAGTTTTAATGAAGTTGAATTGATGGTGGGCACTTGATACAGCCATGGGGTATTAGTGGGCATTGTACATGGCTGCCTTTACATGTGGAGATGGCAGGCTTGGGTGCATGTCCATTGGAATGTGTATGAACAGACATGGAATTATTTCAGGGCAGACATGCACACCCAGGGGGAAGAGGGCATTTGGGTGTCTACATCTGAGATGTGCATGCACACAGGAAGATATTGTGGTATAAACATGGGCAGAATTGGTGTTTTATATGGGCACATATTTGTGAACATACAGACAATAAAATATTGTGGAATGTTTACATGGAACATACATAAAAATGGAGTTAAGAGTATATGCATAAAATATAAGCATGTATAATGGGATACAGTGTGCATGTGTACCTGAAGGGTGTACAAATACACCTGAAATATACATTAAAGGCCTACTTGCAGATAGTCTGGTGGGAGTGTTAGTTCATATGAGTATTCAGCTGACATGGGGATTTGGGGCTATGCCCAGGGGGTGTGTCTACATGCAGATATGAGCTGTGTACATTGTATGCAAGCATGTGTATTGAACATGTAGCCTGTGATTGAGTGTATCTGGAGTTTGTGCAAGCAGTTATGATGTGTTAGAGTTGCATGAACATTGAAAGTGTACAAGCAGCTTTCAGCTATTGGTAATGTATGTAAATGATGGGGAATGTATGGAAATGGACAGCGTGAGGGTACTTGTAGGACAGTGATGGGTAACAACATTACTGAAGGTACATATACATGGGGATGTACAGGAATACAGCAGTCTCCCCTTATCCACAGGGGATATGTTCCATTACCCCCAGTGGATGCCTGAAACTCTATTTATTATGTTTTCTCCTCTATATACCTACCTATAATAAAGTTTAATTTATAAATTAGGCACAATAAGAGACTATCAACAACTAACAATAAAATTGAACGATTGTAACAATACACTGTAATAAAAGTTATGTGAATGTGGTCTCTCTCCTTCTCACTCTTCCTGCCCCCCAAAACATCTGATAACTGACCTGATGACCAGATGGTTACTAAGTGACTAATGGGTAGGTAGCATAGACAGTGTGGATACACTGGACAAAGGGATGATTCACATCCCTAGCAGGATGGAGCGAGATGGCATGAAATTTCATTGTGCTATTCAGAATTGTGTGCAATTTAAATAGATTTGGGTTTTTTTTGGAGTTTTCCATTTAATATTTTCAGACCATGGTTGACTACAGGTAACTGAAAAGAAACCATACAAAGTGAAACCGCACATAAGGAGGGACTGCTGTAATGGTCTTTCGATGATGTGGTGTCTGAAGGGAGTGAATGCAGAGGAAACTGTTCAGGGTGTGCAGTCTTGGGGGTGGCATAAAGGGTTGTGCTATCTTTCCCAGATGGTGTAGCTCAGTGGGTTGAGCGTCGATCTGCAAACCAAAGGGTCGCTGGTTCGATTCCCAGCTGGGGCACGTGCCTGGGTTGTGGGCCAGGTCCCCAGTAGGGGGCGCATGAGAGGCAACCACACAGTGATGTTTCTCTCCCTCTCTTTCTCTCTCCCTTCCCCTGTCTAAAAATAAAATAAATAAAATCTTAAAAAAAAAAAGAGAGAATTGAGCTGTTGGGAGTTTGTGTGAATGGGGAGTGTGTGTAGGCTTGAGAATGCTCCTTGGTGAGATACAGAGAAAGGGATGCATTGCAGGGTGCACGTTCAGCTGTGGGCTTTTTCTAGGGTAAATACTCGAGTACCCATTTCGACTGTGGAGTTTTTGAGGGTGTTTGTACATTGAGGCCTGTACATGAAGATGTGGACTACTGAGTGTGTACATGTGGGCATAGGATCTTGGGGGTGTGGCCAGGTGGAGGTACATGCAATCACAGGTGGCTGAGGGTGGCACTGGCCGTGTGCCTGCCAAAAAGGGCTGTTGAGCACCTGCGTGCAACTGAAGGTGTGCTCAGGCAGCCACCGGAGCCAGGCATCCAGCAAGCGCTCACAAGTGATATGCCTTCTCCTTCCTTGTGCCGAAGCTCCCTGTCGGCTGCCATTCACTTTGAACCTCAGTTTCCTGGGCAAGGACAGAGTACAAAGCATTCACTTGTCAGAAACATTTGAAACTTAGCGGCTAAGTCTTCTTTGGGACTGGCTTCCCAGGAAAATGATTAAAAATAAATAAATAAAAGTGTTTCCAGGACACTTTAGCTCAGTGGTCCCCAGCCTTCTTGGCACCAGGGACTGGTTTCATGGAAGACAGTTTTTCCCTGGGCCGGGGATTGGGAGAGTGGTTTCGGGGTGATTCAAGCGCATTACATTCAGCTCACCTCCTGCTGTGTGCCTAGTTCCTAACAGACCACTGACCAGTACCGGTGGGTCCGCAGCAGCCCGGAGGTTGGGGACCCTTGCTTTAGCTGTTCAGGGTAGGAGGAAGGAGTAAGTTGGGGAGGGATACTTTGAGGACAAAAGAAAGAAAAACATAGGGAGGGAGAGGGAGGAAGAGAGCAAAACGTTGAGCAATTTAGTTGAGCCTGAGGCAGGGGAGCTCCATGGTGATGGCAGCAGCTAACGGACTGCCAAGTTGTGTATATTTTACATGCCCATTAACTCGCTTACTCAATGAAAAATGTGCAGTTACCGCCACCTGGACACGCCGGTGCTGGAGGAGGCCTGCCTAAGCCGCCCGCCTCCAGTCTGTGGTCAAAGGACAGCCGCTGTCAGAGAGAAATCAGGCATCAGCATTGCAAAACATTCAATCAGCTCTGTCTCCCTCGGATTCTTTTGTACAACATTAGCTTCTTAAGGGACACTGTCTTGGGTGGGAAATGTGCTGTTTTCCTGGTTGAGGGTAGGGGGGAAGGAAAAGAGTGAGTGGGCTTAACAGGGCCCAGGGGTTGTGACTGGCTATCGGAGACTTGGCTTTCCAGAATTAGGGCGCTAGGCCAGACTCTTCTTTATAATCATGCTTCCATTTGTGCATGGATGACCCACAACAGGTCGTCAAGCTAAAGCTGGGTGTACATTTCAGTAAGGGCTGCTAACTCACAGAAAGTTAACACCGATTTGCTACTAGGGATTGAGTGAGCAACTGCTGTGTGTCCAGGGCTGTGCTGGGTTCTGTGCAGGGATTACCAGGGAAGTGTGGGACTTGGCCTCTGGGAGGGAACAGAAGATGAGCAGTATATATTAGAAAAACATGAGATTTGGAGTTTTGGGTTCTGTTTCTAGCTCTATGACTGTCTAGCTGCGTGGCCTATGTTTTCAGTTTCTCCTCATTTGCCTTTTTTTTTTTTTTAATGTTGCAGGTAAGAGATATGAAACAAACACTTTCATCATTGGCATTCAAGTTAACAATGGCATCAGGCTTCCCTGGGAAGCATAGCTGTAGAAAACTCCCATAGGCCCATAGTGATGCTTTTCTAGGATGAAGGGGCAGTCTTTCTATAGTTAAATTCCAGTCACCTGGTGACAGATGTAGCAGGGTATCAATCCTGGGCAGATGAATTACTCTCTTTGAGCCACAGTTGCATCTGTTAAATGGAGATAATGATAATACCTACCTCATAGTCTTGTTGTGAGGTTAAATCAGATAATGTATGTATAAAGCATTTAGCAAGGAGCTTCATACATAATAAATGCTGAATAAATAGCATCTGCAGTGTTGACTTCTTAGAGGATTTCTAGTGTTTTTTTATTTATTTTTTTGTGTGAAGTTCTGTTATTCTATTAGTTTAAGACAGAAAGTTTAAAGGGCTGTATGAGGAATGTGAAGGCTGGCAAGTAGGTGCCCTTCGACCAGCCTGCCTTGTCCTCTTAGAGTCTTAGAAACACTGGGCTGCAGTGTTAGAAATAATCCACGAGGCTGGGCTCAGAGGAAAAGAATGAGGTGTTAGGTGAATGACCTCCACAGGCCACAGAGAGAAAGGAATAGCTTCTTGCCCCTTTGGTACCAGCATGGAGCTACACAGAAGATAAGAACTCAGTTGAGGGGTGCTAACCATGCCCCTTCCCTTTTCACCTTCGCAAAGACAGAGCCCTGGAATGGTGACATTGAGCTTTCCGTCCCCCCAGAGTGACATCCTCTCTCTTGGGCACTGCCCTGCTCCCTTGCTCCCCAGCTGAGTGCTTAAACTCCCCCCGGGGAAACCACAGCTGCTGGCGGTGGGGTCTGGGGGTCTGGGGGTCAGGGAGCAGATGGGCCTGGTCCCTGCTCCTTACTCCTACAGGGAAGGTAGTGCTAATAATAAAATAATAATACTGATGGTGATGATGATGATGCTGTCAATGATACAGCCACCACATTTATTTCATGTTTACTATATACTAGACACTATTCTAAGTACTTTGCATGTATAAAAACATTTAATCCTTATGCCTATACTATGAGGTCAGGACTGCTAGTGTCTCTTTTTATCACTGAGACCTGGAGGCACAGAGTTAAGGAAGGAACCCTGATCACCTAGTAAATCATGACCTAGAGTCCGTTCCTCCCCCACACAAGGGGTCTCTTGCAGGTGAAGGATCATGTGCAGGTCTCTGGTACAAGTCAAAAGGTAAACCCTAATTCAGCACTTTAAAGAAAATAGAAGTGTTGGAAGGTGATGTCTTTAAATGTTAACAGTGGTTGATGTAGGTTAGGGCTTCCCCTTCTCCTTTTTTTTTAATGTTGTTTCTATTTTAAGTTAAAATATGTTTGTTTGTAACATGAAAAAAATTGAACTAAGTTCTATTGAAACAGTGAAGGCCTCTCTGTGGTCCCAAGCTTCGTACCTCTCTCTAGGGCCTCAGGGCCACGGGAAGCTGGACACCATCAGGGAGACCCTTGGGCTACCGAGCAGAGAGTTGGCTGCATTAGACATCTCAGGCCAGTCTGGGTTGTTTCCTGAAGTCAGAGGCCAAATTCCAGCCTCTGGCTCATTGTCACCCAAGGACATTTGCTGGGAGGTCCAGACGGAAGCTGCTAGGCAGCTTCCACTGATGCTTCCTAAGCAGGCCGGCATGTGAGAGAGGAGCCCCCTGAACCGCCCTGAGCCGGTGCCGGGCCCCTGCTGGCTTAGATAAACACTGCGCAGCCTTGAAGGCTCAGAGATAGATGTAGAAGTAGGAGGACTAAGACTTTTGTGGAGTAAAACCTCCTCATCCACTCACACATGTTCTCACCCCAGGGCCCAGACCCCAGGCCCTACATCACCTGTCTGTCCCCTGCCCCCACCCTCACTTGCCTTTATTCCCCTGCCACTCTCTCTGGTCCCAGGCCCACCCCTGTCTGGGGCATCTAGAGGCTTGTAGGGTTCAGTGAAGGGTCCAGGAGTGGGGTGTGGAAACAAGGGAGGGGTATGGAGAGGAGTGGGAGGGCGCAGATCTGGGCAGATTGGGTTTGGGGTTGATGGGGAGTCCTGGCATACAGGCTAAACCCCAGGCTCCACTGCTCCTTCTGCTGGCTGCTAGGATCCCCCACCCAGGTCCAACTTTCCTCTGAGAGAAGGGAGCTGTCAGGAGCGCAGAGGAGATGCCAGAGATGAAGGAGCTAGAGGCAGAGTAGCAGAGGCAGTGCTGCCGGGAACAATCAGCATTGGGGGCTGTCCAGGCGGACAGCCAGTCTGTTGGCAGTGGGGGGGAGGGGAATTTCCCTTGGGTTGGCCTGCACCCCTCCCACCACCAACCTGAGCTGGCTGCCCCTCCCTCCAGGGCTGCCCTCCCCTCAGCAGGAGGAGAGGCGGTGCCTCCAAGTGACTGTTGGGAGGGGCGGGGATTCCCAGAGCCTGGGCATTCTGCTTGGATGTACAGTGTTTATTATGCCTGGTTAAAGATCATTAGAGCCTTTGTTGGGGGAGCTGACTGACAAGGAGAGTGGATTAATATTAGAACACCCTGTCACAACTGGTGAAAAGGCGGGATTGATTTTATAGGGAGTTTAGTCAGAGCTGCGTGGAAAACCCCTGGGGTTGCTCTGGAGTGTATCCATCTCCTCCATTAGGAGGTCCCTGTGGGAATATTCAGCTGCAGTGTTTATTACAACCAAAGCTGCATATCATAGATATAGTATTAGCTGCTTTTCTTCAGCTCCTTTTCTCTCGGCGGCCCTGGCTCCTAGCAGCTCAACCCTGTGTGCCCAGGCAGATGTCGGCAGGACCAGGACTGGGCATGTAGTAGTGTACATTTGAGTGTGCATGTGTTCACACGCACGCAGGCTGGGGTGGCGGTGGGGCAGCTCCAGAGCTCCCCCTTCTGAGGCATGGTGGTGAGAGCCTTCTGTTGACCCAGCTGTAGAACCCTCCAGCAGGATTCATAAGTCTCCTCTCACCCCAGCCTAGTGGCTGAGGATTGAATCAAAAAAGTAGGTCTGTCCCCCTTTGACAAGGTGTGAATTGGAACTTAGAAAATTTGCATTCCCAAGAGACTATTTGCCTAGGAATTCAAGGAGTGCTTCTTTGGGAGACAGAGTGGAGTGATGGTTTAGACTGAGTGCCAGATCAGGAGTCAGCTCTGCACTCCCCAGCCCTGTGACCTTGGGCAAGTCAGCTAAGTTCTCCGGGCTTGGTTTCTTCATTAGTTATGTGGAGATAAGGAAACTGGTTCCCACCTTACAGAGGTTTTCTAAGAATTAAGTAGATATTACTAACAACATAACTGGCACACGGTAAGCACTCAGTGCTAGGTAATGTTGTTGTTTTTTTAGCTGATTATTCTAATATATTCTAAATGGGCTTACTCTACAAACATTTAGTTTAAACAAAGCTCTTCTGGAACATCTTTATTGCAGAAAATATGGCCATGGAGGAATTTTCACAGTCCGTCCCCAATTGGAAGGCTCATGGGGCATTGGGTTGAAGCCCAGATGCAAGCTAAGAGCTCTGGGACCAGCCATCTCTGTGCACAGGGTACATGGCCTGCTGGCTCTGGCATGATGTGGAGCAGGGTTTGGGTCTGCAAGCCCATCTCAGGTGGACATGGGGCTAGAGGCCAGCCCAGCAGGCGTTGGTCACTAAGGGTGAATGCTGAGTCTAAGTTACAGATGACATATCACAAACTAGGTGTCACACCAGGGCAGAGGTAAAAGCAGAAGGTTGAATAGGTGATCAGTAAAGGAAGCTGGTTACCTCCTTGGTGCTCATGCAAGCCAAGAGTCTGAGAGCCAAAAGAATTCATGACTGACATTCATTGAACTCCCGAAGCTCTTTCTGTAAATGTCTGTCACAGCGCTCAGAGGGTGGCCTCCAGGTTTTCCCTAGAGCATGGTGTTTAAGACCGATGGCTCTGGAGCCAGACCACCTAGATTTAAATCCCTGATCTGCCACTCACTTATCTGTGACCTTGGGGAAGAGACTATCTATGTCTCAGTTTCCTCCTCTTTAAACTGGATACAATAATAGTACTTACTTCATAGGGTTATTGTGAGGGTTCAATGAGATAATACGTGCAAAGCATTTAGAACAGTGCCTGGCAGAGTCAGTTACCATTGTAGTAGCTATTCCTTAGTTGTGCCGACATGCCACAGGGCCCACTGTGTCCATAAGAACTGGCCCAGGGGCTGAGCACATAATAGGCTTTTTTAATTAACTGTTTATCAAGTGGAATAGAGCATTGTCACACCTTGTGTGGTAGAGGTGACTTGAAACTGCCAGGGAGCAGCACAGTCAAAGATGAAAGACAGGACAGGTCAGAAGACAGGGTGGGTGTTATCAGAATAAAAAGAGCTGATGTTAGGAGCAGAGTTGGTGGGATTTCTGTCTCTGATGAGAGCCCAGTGGCTGAATCAGAATCCAAGAGAAAATGGTGACAGAGGAAGGTGAGGGGACCAAGATCAAAACTTAGAAGTGTCCCTGGTCAGCTGGGACAGAAGTGATTGGCCATCATCCTTCTGATGGAAGTGAGGAGGTGGGCTTGGAGTGTGCACTGCAGGAAGGCTCTGAGCATGCCCACGGGCTTGCATCTGCCAAGATCCTCCACAACTGGTGAGAGACGACCGAAGTTCTCAGAGGAAGGGAACAGCAAGGTGGGAATAGTTAATCCAAATGTAGTTGTTGACAGGCAGGACACAGACATCCAGGCTCTAAGGATATTGAAAAACAAAGAAATAAACCAGCACCTGTGGGCCTTTCCTAACAGCAAATATTGCATAATATTTTTGTAAAATATTTAAATAATACTAAAGATTCAAAGAAGAAATGAAAACATCCATAATCCCACCTCCAAGAGATAATCACTATTAACATTTGGGGCAACGCCTGTTGGCAGATGGAGGTGTTCCTAATCTTTATCTGTGTCCCTCCCTGCCATCCCAAATGATCATACAATCTAAGAAACACACACATGCCCGCACTGACGGTTGGTTAGCAAATGCCGCTTCAAAGGGAGTCCCCAGTCTTCTCTCCACTCCCACTCCCTGTTCCAACCAGATTGCAACCTTTAAGCCCCTCCTCTCTGAACTAACAACGCTTCTGGCATATAGTTATCTAAGACACACATGCAGATTTGTGCATATAACTTACATAAATGCGCTCAGACTTTGCATGCTGTTCTGTTGTTTGATTTTTTTTTCATTCCGTGAAATGTCAAAGACATCTTTTCAAGTCATTTTTAATGATTGTGTACTATTTTGCTGTTTTGTATGTCATACTTATCTTAACCATTCCCATAATGATTGACATTTAGGTAGTCACGAAAATTTTGCTGTAATAAATAATGCTTCAACAAAAATCCTTGTATGGATATCTTTTTATACTTAGATAATTACTTTCATAGGGTGAATTCCTAGAAATAGAACTAGTAAGTGAACCACCATACACATTTTTATATCTTAATACATAAAACTGTCTTCCAGATAGATAGATTCTCACCCTTGTAACCATGTAAAAAATGGTCCATTTCTTCATCCAGGTAACAGGCTAGGTTTTGTCA
This sequence comes from Mormoops blainvillei, assembly GCA_004026545.1. NCBI lineage: Eukaryota > Metazoa > Chordata > Mammalia > Chiroptera > Mormoopidae > Mormoops > Mormoops blainvillei. The sequence continues at coordinate 19,608 of PVJD01000795.1, read as the reverse complement.
GTCTTAAAAGAATCTATGCCAATCTGATACATAAAAAATAGTATCTCATTCCTTTTCTTTGATCGTTGTTGAGGTAAAATTTTTTTCATGTATATGTGGGACATTTGTGTGTCTCCATTCGTAATTTGCCTGTGTATTAAAAATCATGAAAAAAAGTATAAATGTAATAAAATGCCATGTTGTAGAAGAATATTAATATAAGAAATTGTTTATTATTCATTCCAAAATTATTAAAAGGCAGGCTGTAGAATGTTATTATAATATAACATTTTTACTTAATAGTGTATGGATATGCAAAGACTAAAGACTAAAATAGCACATCCCAAAGGCTGAAAGAGATAATATCTGGTCTGTACTTGGGAAAAAAATTGATTTTTGAAACATGCTTTCGATTTTCAAGTTTTCTGCAATTAGAGTGGTTATTTTTATAATTTGAAAAAATCCCAGTAAGTATTAAAAAAGCCACTAAATACCCTTCGTATAATCATCACTATCCTGCTACTCCATATGTGTAAATAGCCATAAAATGATAGATTTTTGAACTAAAAGGAAACTTAAGTATCGTATACTTCCTGCTCCCCCATGTTAGAAATGAGAAAACTATAATCCAGAGAAGGTAACTGACCCAACCAAGGTCTGCCAGCAGGTGGAGACAGGGGAGAAGTAAGGCGACATTCTGTGAGACACTAACCCAGAAGGTGAAGGACAGTCCATCCCCTCCCCGCCCACACCCTGTCTCTGTGAGGACCTTGCCTCAGTGGAGGACCAGGACTGTGTTTAAATCCAGCAGGAAGAGTCTGAGTTAGGCTTTAGATATGGCCGTGGAATTGGTGCTAGAATGGGTCGCAGCAATCTGAAATCTGGAGACCTTAAAGATGAGGAGGGCAAGGGTCTCTCCAGGCTGGGAGTCAATTTTGCCTGAGGTAAGAGGAGCGACAAGTGATTTCTGAAGTCCAGGGATCTCTGATGAGCAGTAGTAGGAAGATCTCAGTGCACACCAAACGACCCCACCCAGCTTCTCTGTTCAGGCTGCCCACACCTGCCTCAGGAAGCCTGGCTTGGGGCCACAGAACGAAGCCCTGGAGGGTGACCCTGACCTAGGCCCCAGAAGCCCCAGCTCAGCATGCTCCCCAGGGACTCCAGGCCCTTCCCAGCCCACTCCCTCACCCTCCCTTGGAGACCTCAGAATCAGGGTTTTGTTTTGCAATTTGTTGCAGGGTTTTTTCTTCCCCTTTCTTTTCTTTCAGAAGCCTGTCGGGGATTCTGCTCCACGTGGAGGTTGGAAAGAGCAGTGCAGCTGCCTCTGGAAATCTTGTTTCCCCTGCCACATGACATCAGTGGGTTATATTGCAACTTTCCACATGGCTGCCCAGACACAGACAGTTGTGTTTATGAAAACCCTCTTGATACTGACTTGGAGCCTCCCTGGCACTCAAGGTTCCTTCTCCGGCTGCCGTGTGTTCTGCTTAGAGGAGCAGCTGACAAAGGGCGTTTGGAAGGCCAGCTTCTCTGCCAGGTGCTCGGTGGGGGTGGGTTGGGGACAGTTCTCCCTCCATCCTGAGTAGAAGCAACTTTGCCTGCACTGTGCTCAGCTCCAAGAGGCTTCAGACGCATATGATCAGGGTTTTCCTGGTCATATGCTGGGTGGGGAGGGGAGCAGCTAATCTTTTGGGGATAGGCCTGCCCGGGGGTTAGAGTCCCCAGTTTGGCTAGTTCTATTGCTGATCTGTACTGTGGCTTTGGATAAACTATTTTACCAATCTGGGTCTCAGCTCTTCCCATCAGTTCTCTAAAACTGGAAGAATGATTTCCGTTCCTTTGTACCAATGGTGGGGATAGGGAGTCAGTGACAGTAATAAAGGGACACTTTTGGGAGAGAAACTCAGCAGACTTAGGAAAGTCATTTCAACTCTCCAAGCTTTAGTTTTTCCTTACATAAAATAATGGGGTAAACCTAGTTGATTAGGTTTTTCTTAAAGCCATTTGATTAATCCTTAGGGACCAAAGTGACCTAGGAAATCTTAACTATGAGTCAAAGCTTGGGAGGCTTAATTTAGGGCAAATTTGGTGAATTGTGGTACTTTACTGCTTGGCATAGCAAGCTCTTGGACTTCAGGCCCATCGGTGTTCCCGACAGTGCTGTGATGTTTGGGGGTGTCTGGGCCCTCTCCCTCTGTTACAACCTCTCGGAACTCCTGGGGCTGTTTACCACCTGAGATCCAGGTTGTAAGTTCTTGCTGCCCAAGAAACAAATTGAAAATGCTGTGGTGCGAGGACCATGCTTCAGGGTCCTTGCATCACCCACACTCTCATGCTCAGTGGTAGTCATTCATTCATTCACCCATTCATTCATTCCTAGGTCTTGGGCACATACAAAATACAAAGTCTAGTGGAAAGTGAATATTCAGCTCACTTACTGAGCCCCTCCAGGGAATCCTAACAAACAACAAGAGGACAAACTAAGTTATGAAGCTCTTACTATGAACCAGATTCTACTCTGAGACTGTGTATGAATAATTCTCACAGTGATCCTAAGAGGCATGCAATCTCATTCTCCTGTACTTTTTGTTAGGGAAACAAAGGCACAGGGAAACCAGGTCCATGGTCATAGAATTAGTGGTAGAATCTGGGTTCAAATCTCTGTCCAGCTTCTGAACTCAGGCCCCCAGCCACTGCATTAAACTGTCTTTTGATCCAAATTCTAAGAGAAAAGAGAGGAGAAGGGAATCAGTTTTCCCAAGGAAGACTGGGAAAGGTTTCATAGAGAAAGGGATGTTATATAAAGAATAAGAATCCCTGGAGTAAGACAACATTTTGCACTCTGGAAACAGGTGTGGCCTGGACCCTCAGCCCCAGGCAAGAGCAGTACGGCCCAGTCTGCTGGGAGAGGGAGCAGCAGTAATTCCACTATTCCATCTTTCTTCAGTGACCCCTTCAGAGAAAAGGATGTGGTTACAGGGGAGCATCCAACTATTACTTTCTCCCATAAAGACTTTTTACCCTCATCACCATTGGATTTTCATCCCCCACAACACGTTACCCTTTGGGCACCAGTTTCTTGAAGTCCTACAGAGGGAGGAAGGAACTGCTGGACAAGATTGAGAAAGAGAGTGTCCAGGGCACAGCAGCCACTAGGCGGCCCAAGAAGAATGCTGAGGTCCCTGAGCATGACGGTGACCCAGGCCAGGCTGAGAGTGTCCCCACACCTCTGCCCTCCCGGCCATTCCCTCTACCGGCCAGCCAGAAGCCTGCTCTGGACTCAGTCACAGTCTCCTCAGGCATAATTGAGAAAGGGCTGTGCTGAGCTGTCATCCCTCCCTAATACACCTGGGTCATACTTCTCAGCACCCGTCTTCCTCTCTCTAACTCCCACCGTTCCCTGTGGCTGTTGCTTTGAGGCACTTGAGGGAAGATTTAAGATCAAAATCAAATTGGATTCACCAAATAAGGTGTCAGGCCAGGCAGGAGGGTCTGGGGTCTTGGGGTTGTAGCTGGGAAGTCCTGGCAGTTCCTTGGAGACTATTAAGTGAGTATATTTTCTGGCCAGACATGATGCTAAGAATACCATCCATAAGCCAATCACAGGAAGCTTCCCTGCATGTCTTGGGGAATGCTTTAGATGGCTAGTCGCTTTGAGTGATCAAACATTTGTACCCATCAGGTATTTTTGAGGTCCCGCTTGTTGATGGCATACTGGCTGGCCCCATCCTTAGGAGCCAGGTAGCCTTGGGGGTAGAATTATTTCCATGAAAGGGTCTGCAGTTGTGCTCTGCATTTAGAAGCAGAGAATTTTCAAGATGGATAGGGCCCATCTTACCAGCGGAAAAATAGAAAATCAGAGACAGGAAGAGTCCTTCTTGGCCATAGTCACATAGCTCCTAGGAACAAGAAAGGAGTCCCTGGACTCTAAGAACAGGGCTTTTTCAAACCACCAATGCTCCTAACATCCTGTGGAAAAAGGAAGAAAGCAGATTTTCTCAGAGGTCCTGCCTGCCACATAGATTTGAAAGTAATTTTCGGGACTCTTGCAGACCTCAGGGCCAGGTTAGGTCCCCATGTGCACAGGGGTGGAGATCATAGCCTCACTCCCGGCTCCCATTTCCCGAGATATGCTCTTACCTGGAAACCCCTCCATACGTCGCACGTAAGTCCTGGGCCATGGATCTGAAGACTGTCCCATTCTCCCCGCTAGATTGCTAATCTATCTGTACTGTATTTATTCATCTTTATATCACTTAACGTGGTGCCTGGCATGAGAGGTGTACTCAATGTATATATGCTAAATAAATGAGTGCACCTGAACTACCACCATCACCATTACTTTCAGAGGAGGATGTTGAAGTCTATGGTTACTTGGCCAAGATCATCCACTGAGAGTGACAGAATGGGACTAGGACCCCAGGTCTTTATCTCCCATGCCCTGTGCTCTGCCTTCTACAACTTGATGCTTCCCCTCAGATTCTGCCACACAAGGCTTTGGGGGCTGACCTCATTGATCTAGAGTGAATTCCCTGCTCCCTTCCCACTGGGAAAATCCAGTTGTACCACCCATTCTGTATATTAAGGTCCCACTCTACAGTGCGTGGTATTTAGAGGAGGATCAAATTTCCTCCTGTGAAGCCCTGGGGTGGTCCAGTGGTCCCCTCCCTCCTTTGGAGCCTCCAGCCCTCCAATAGCATCCCCTCCTCTCTCTCCAGCTCCACAGAAGAGTCAGAGCTGAGCTCCTGCTGGACATCTCTGAGGACTAGAAGAGGTTCAGGGGAGGCAAAACCCAGGGGACCCAGCTGTTTCCCTGTCAAGTCCGGCTGCCCTGAGCACTGAGGGTGTGACAAGTGGCAATGTCATAAAACCTCCACAGTGAAAGCTTTAGGCTCTGAGCTAGAGCCCAGAGTTATGCCATTCACTGTCACCAGGTGGGGGGTACCTGCCAGCCAGGTGTGCATGGCTGTCTCTCATGCCGGGCTCCCAGACTGGATATCTACTGCTCCCTGGGCTCCTGCGGAAGCTCTCTCAGAACCGGGCAGCTGACCCAGGCACATCTGAGCCCTTTTCAACAGGGGCAAAGTAGCTTCCTTGCCTGTTCCCACTTTTTTCTTGTCCCTAGGAGGGCCTCAAATGCCCAAGTACCCTCCGCTTTCCTGACCAGAGTATTCTGCTCTTCCAGTGTGATTCAGTCTTATTTCTCCCATATTCCTGCACACTTGTCTTTTCCAATTCCTTTTCCCTCTTGCTAGGGTGCCATGTAACTTTCTATCCAGGGTGAGAGAGGAAACCAGTGAAGTGTTGCTGTGGATAAGGACCTGGGTCTTTTTAAAAGCACGGGGACACTTTCTTGGATTCTGTGCTTAATGCCCACATGCAAGGTGAGTCTTGGCACTGTGGGTGGAGATATTTGTGGCAACAGCAGCCCTTGTTAGCAACAAACCATGGGATCTCCAAGGTGAAACAGGGAGGAGACCTGAGGGTGAGTATTGTGCAGACGTGGGGGAGGCTGGGGCCAGACAAACTGACCTTCCCCTGGAGTCCCCTCTCCCAAGTTCCATAACCAAGGAAGGTCTTATTGAGCCCTCTCCAACCTTTGTAACTCTGACATGCAGATACGGGTTTGAAAGCTTCCCTGGGTTTCCAAGGCATAGACATTATATGAACAGAGCAAAATTAGTGGATGACAAAAAGCAGCCATTTGCATTAAGCGAACAGCTTCTGAGACCTGTTCTGTCCTGGGTCTGGCTGGTCATCAGGGATTTCCTATCTGGAATGTGGAAATGTGGAGGTGTACCATTCACCTTCTCCTTCTCCTCTCTTCCTCCTCCCTTTTTCCCCTTCCCTCCCCTCTCCCCTCCCTCCCTCCTCTTCTTCCTCCTTTTCCTTCCCCTCCCTGCTCCCCTTCACCCCATCCCTACCATTTTCCCCCTTCCCTTCCCTTCCCTTCCTTTCACCTACCATATTTTTAAACAGTTTTTAAAAGACTCACTCAAGGATATGTATTTATTGATTTGAGAGAGAGAGGAAAGGAGAGAGAGAGAGAGAGACAGAGAGAAACATCAATGTGAGAAACATTGCTCTGCCGCCTCCCATATGTGTCCCAACAGGGGATTGAACTGGCAACCTAGGTATATGCCTTGACCCAGGATCGGACTGCAACCTTTTGGTGTAAGAGAGGGATGACATTCCAATCAACTGAGCCACCCAGCCAGGGCTCTGACCCTACCATTTATTGCCCTTCCTCCACTTCCTCCCTCCTAACCCTCCTACCCCTTCTTCAGCTTACCCAGGTCTTCCCTCAGTTCCTACCTTGGGCCTTGGTACACATCTTCCCTTTGCCTGGAACCACGCCTCCTCCGTGCTCAGAGAGGCCTTTCCCAACTCACAGCCTTGAGGAACACCCCATTCCTCTCTCATTGCCCTGGCACCTTGCTCTTGTCCTTCACAGCAGCATCTAAATTATGAAACTATATATTATTGTGCAAATACTTTTCATGTTTTAAAATACTTAATAAATATGTCCTCCTTTTCATTTTAAAATTATTTTTTTAACCAAAGTAAAATTACATGGAATTTAAAATCAAATAATGTAAAGAGATATTTCATGAGAGGCATCAGGTCCTAATCATATCTCTTTCTGCTCTCTGGAGATAAATGCTTTCAACTTTTGGTTATTTCTCCTTCTGTTTAGATCCTTTCACCTGAATAACATATTTCTACATTTTCCCTAATATTTTACTACAAAAAATGTCAAGTATAAAAAAAGTTGGAAAAATTTATAGTAAATACCCATAAGCCCACCATCTAAACTCTACAATTAACGTGTTGCTATACTTGTTCTATCACACACTTTCTAACTGTTCATCCTTCTATTTTTCCATCATTTCATGTTATCCTTTGGTGCATTTCAAAGAAAGTTGCAGATAGGCACGCACTTCATCCCTAAACACTTCACCAAGCATATCATTAGAGTTCAGTGTTTGCTTGGGATTCTTTTTTTCCTTTTGAGATAAATTTTACATGCAGTAAAATGTACACATCTTAAGTGTATCAGTCCGTGGGTCCAGACCTTGAATACAGGTATGTAATCAAACCTCCACTGAAAATCAGAATTTTATCATTACCTGAGGGGTTCTCTTACCTGTCTTCTCACTAAGTACTGACTGCTACCCACATATGGTAGGTAGCTACTGTTCTTTTTCTGCCCTTTTTGAATAATTCATTTCTTGACAAAACAATTTTTGACCTTGTCTATTGTCTATCTATTGTGGCATGAATCTTAACTTACAGCTTTGCCTTCCCATAATGTACTTATATCACACTTTTAAAAATTAAGACAATATTCTCTTACACAATAAAGTAAAAACTGTTTGCTCCTGAGCTAGTACTATACAACGATTAAGTTTCGTTTCTTGTGCAACTGTATGTTTTCCCTCATTTTGATTTGCTTGTTATTCTGATATATATATCAGAATATATTCATTCCCCCCCACAACAGAGCCAGAGAACCTCTATCATTATTATTTGTCTCACGAACAAGCATATCAACTAACTTATAACTTTCTGTTTTCAGGGAGCCTGCCCTCTAATTCTTTGAGGGTGGCTCACCTGCTGCTCCTTTTCTCAAGCTTCTAGGAGCCTCTCATGTCTGGTATCTGAAATGTCACAATCAAATGCTTTGTAAATTCAATGACCCTTCAATCTGGAAGCCAATATCTCTCAGTTCTGGGAAATTTTCTTCTATTTTTTTTTTTGATAATTATTTTCTCAGTTTTCTCTGAACTTTTCTAAAAATCTAAATGTTCAAATGTTGGGCCTCCTGAACTGATTATTTAATGTTCTTATCTTCTCTCTCATCCTCTCTCCCATCTTTCTCTTATTCTCTCTATGTTCTTCTACTTTTGGGGAAATTTCCTGTATTTTATCTTTCAGACCTATGGAATTTTGATTTTTTGGTGATCATTTTTAATGGCTAAGAACTCTTTCTTGTGCTTTGATTTTCTATATAGCATTCCATATTTACAGCTCTATCGATGTCTATAGCTATCTGGTAGCTGTCTTTCTACTGCTCTTGTTTCAGGTGAAATATCTGCTTTTATCTCTCTGAAGATAATTGATAATACATATTTTTGAAGTTTTCTTCTATTCAGACCTTTTCTCTGTTCCTTTCAAGTCCCTCTTTCCCCACTTCCTATTTGCTTGTCTAGCCTTAATGGCGGAGCCTTTTCTAGGTGTCTGATGAGCCTTAGCTATCCACTTAAAAGTGGCACATCTATGAGCATGGGTGGGTCTTGTTGGCTGGTGGGCTCCACTGCAGTGTGAATGGACAGGGCGCTGTTTTTCTTTTGGAGGACAACTAAATTCAGTATTTCTCCCTGTCTCCTCAAGTCATTTGGTTTTCCCAGAGAAGAATTATTCTGCCTCTTGTCCGCAGTTGGGGTGAAGGATGAGAGTTGAGTGATATACTGGCTGTTACCATCATGAAAGCTCAGCTGGGGAAGGAGGCTAATGACCTCCCCCCTCAGTGTGCAGAATTTCATCTAATCTTCCTATTCTCTGCCATCGCTTTCACCTCATCTGTTGAAGCCCATGTTGTCCCTGAGACCAGCACTTTCTGGCTGAATTTCTTCAGGGGATGGCTTCCTCCTTACCTGACCTCTCCCTTAGCCAGTTTGGGAGAGGGGCACTTGGCTGACTGCACAGGCTAGGTAAGGGGCTTTGAAGATCTAACCAATGCCCCTGTTTTAGCCCCATGCCTCCTTCTACCTTCTACCATGCCTGATACCTCTGATTCCTTAGGTCTTCAGGGACCCCTAGGGAACCATGTCTCCTTTTTCAGGGATACCTCCCTCTCCAGGCTGGGCCGTTTAAGTTTCCTCCATTCTGTTAAGTTACTTGTCACTCTCCCATTTGCTTTTCATCTTCCAAAAATTGAATAAAATTTATCCTGTGCTGTTCTCATCTCTTCCATTTTCTTTTTCCTGGTAGGATTTTACTGACTTGAATCTTACTTTAGTGTGATTTCAGGAGGAGGCAGTGATAAATGATTATGATCATGTTTAGCCTGAAATTTGTTTATTTAATACCTGCCCTACACTAGGTTGTAAAAGCCCCATGTTAGGGATTCACCTGTTTTGATCAACACTGTTTTCCCAGCACCTAGCAGAGTGCCTAACTCATACGAGGTTCTCGGAAGATAGATACTGACTCAATTAAAACTAGAAAAACTAAGATCTATCACAAACTTTTTCTCTTACTTAGTATGTCTTCTACACTGAACGGGGAGGGGGCTGGTCCTCAGTCTTCTCTGGGAAAGAAGCAAACCGGATTGGACGAGGAGGTAACCAGTTATGGTTGGGAGATGAGCATGCCCATGATGGCAGAAAAAAACAATTGCAGGTGATAAACTCTTGATTCCAGAACTCAAACGTTCTAGCATTATAATGACAGGCTGGACGTTGGGCTGGGGGTCCTGAGGTGCCTGTCCCACTTGCCCCCATCACACTCCCCTCCCAGAGCAGGATTTCTGCCTCACAGCTGGAGGGAAGGAAAGCCAATGAGGACTGGAAACATCTCTCCTACCCTCGAAGGCCAGGAAAGGGGTGTGAGAGAAGGAAAGGCCAAGGGGGCCTGCAGACCTCAGCACTGAGCTAGGATGCTGGCTGATGAGCTAAAAATACAACCATAGGTATCCCCCCTCCCTTCACTGTCTTAAGGTGGTTTTTAAAATAAATCAGCCTCTTTCTAGTTCTCCCTTTCCACTGTCATTTATTTCAGTTTTTATCTCCACAACAAAAATTCCTTCCAACTTTTTTTCCCTCTCTCCCTCTAATGCTCTTCACTTTCAAATGCTAATAATCTCCAGCTGTAAAAGGCTTAGAAGTGGCTCTAGATTGTTTGATCTTTGGCCTGTGATCTGCTTTCATCTCTCTGCTTTCAAATGTTACTTTAGATTTACTTTAACCTATTAACATGCTTGGTATTCATAGACATGCATTCTCCAAATCAGCTCCCCCCACCCCCACCTCATAACTAGACAAGGAAAGTGCAACTCCGCATACAGACGTTAACTTTGGCAGCCTTGGAGAAGGAGGCCAGGGGAAGGGAAAGCGAGACAGAGAAGGAAGGACAGTCTCCATCGCAGAACATGCTGCCTCCTGGCTGGTTAGACACTATCTAAATCTGCTCTCCTCCGAGCCAGAGTGGGGAGTGGAGATACTGAATTAGTGCTTAAGATTTCTTGCTCCTCCGTTGTGCTGGAATGTCTGGTGTGTTCGTTTCCACAGGAAACGCGAGGCATGAATATGGATGAAACTCCTCACTGAGACCAAAGGGTACGGCTCAATTATTTGCCATATAAAGTAGCACATGAGGATTCTTTGTGCTTGATCATTTCCTCTGTGAATGCCTGTGTGCGCGCATGTGACTGCGTGCATGTTGGGGTGTATGCGCAGGCAGCTTGGGGAAGAGTCCCTAAGCCCCATCAGGAGGCACCTTTGAAAGGCACCTTTCAGACAGCTGCTGAAGCTCTGGCTGCAGCTGAGTGTCTAGAAGTGATTTGGGGAGAGGAGCCCTCCACTTCCCCACCTCCCCAACCCCCAACCCCTGCTCGCACGCGCGCGCACACACACACACATGTGCGCGCGCGCGCACACACACACAGAGCTGCTACTCCATAGCCTCTAAATCAGCAAAGGACAGAGATCAGAGGAGGACTGTGATATCAGAATTTCTGGAAAGCCTGTGAGCACGAAACATCCCAAGACAGACTGAGGCTTCTCCCTTGTCTGGGGAGAAAGTAGATGTCCCTCTCTCTTGAAGGAAAGCCTGATCTAATCACCCGGATAGTGGTGACTGTCAGAAGGCAGGGGGAAGAGGATGTCTTAGGTTGGGCTGGGAGGGACAATGGGGGCTGCCAGAGTCCTCCTGGCAGTTGTCCCTATAGAGGAAAAGCTGCCAAAGCCACTGGGGACAGAGGATTGCAAGGGAAGCTGACTTGGCATCAGAAAGTCTAGAGTTCAAGCCTTGGGCTAATGACTTAGCCCCTCTGACTTCAGCTTCTTCATTCATGGTGTAGACTAATACTCCGTATTTCAAAGGGTAGTTGTAATAGCACAGTAATCCTAGTAAGAATTATAATTCATTGGGCGGTCATCATATAGCAGGTATTATTCTATGTTACTTTATATTAACTCATGGCTCTATGGTGGGTACTATTATTAGCTTCCTCTGCAGAAAAGGAAACTGAGATAAAGAGGGTTTAATTAATTTGCAAAAAGTCACACAATGAGGGCTATTATGTTCATTTCAGGCTAATTAGGCTTCTGGGTTACTTGAACTCTGTTACCTTATTTAATCTCACACCATGCCTCTGGGTTGGTATCAATGCACCCACTTTACACAGAACCTAGCAGAACTAGCCACATTCTTGGCCACCCAAGCCTACACCCCTTATCATCATGGTACACTGCAAAGATTCTTTTAAACTGCAAAGGGCTTAAAAATATCAGTTATTATTATCCGCAAATGTTGAGGATTTTTGGCAAAGGGAAAATTCATGTTTGGCGAGGTAGAAGCCTGGGGTGCTAGGAAAAGGAGGGGTTCCTAGGCTGTTCTTTCTCTAATATCTTCCCTAGGGCAAACCACACTGTTTCTGCTGTAGCTAGTCAATTGCTTCTGGTCCTGAACAAAGAGGCAAGGGAGAGCAGAAGGTACCCTGCTCTGTACTCCAATAGAATCAGCACTGGGAGGGAGGGGTGAGCAGGGACCTGCCATAGATTAGGGGATCACCCGGAGTGAGCAGGCTACCATACCCCAGCTTCCAGTGATATAGGGTCACAGGGGCTGAGCAGGGAGGTGACCATAAGCTGAACCCCATTATGCCCATAATGGGAAAGCTCTTTGAGTTCCCGATCTGAACACTGCCATGTGCCAGGCACACGCAAATATTTCCATACCTATCAGCATATTCAAACTCACACTGACTCTGTGAGTTAGGCATCCACTCGCATAATCATTTTGCAGATGCTGCGAGTTCAAGTGACTTGAACGTGGTCACCCAGAATCTTCTCTTTACACCCCACTGCCTCCATTAGCTCTTAGCACATACAGATTGATGACAGTACTGCAGTGTTAAACTGGAAAGTAGCTTTGCGGGCCATCCTGAGGCCTGCGTGCTAATGACCCCACAGTCTCACTGCAGGTCCTGTTTCACCACTGGTTTTCCTTGAGGCTGGGTCTGGACCAGCTTGTGATTTGCTAGAACCCAAGCTTAAGGTAGTTCTTTTTACTATTTTTGGGATTTGTCTCCTCCCAGCTTGCCTGGTCCAGCAGCAAGCCCTGCACATTACTTCCTGTGTGATGAGACAGAACTTGGGTATTCTGCTTACTGGCTGTGTGCCCCTGGATAAGTAACTTAGCCTCTCTGAGCCAAGGTTTCCTCATCTGCCCAAGCAGTGAAATAGCGGCGTGGCCCCAGTGCTCCACGGTCCCAGGGGCTGTAGGGCCTGAGGGTGCAATGCCTTATGCATAGCCCACTGGGCTTTTCCTGGGTAGGCACTCTGTCCTAATTTGTGGAGCTTGCTGAATGTTCATGCTGATGATAAACGAGGAAAGCACACTTACACCCTCCACTTCTCTGTCTCCCGCAGAGCTCCGTCACTCTACCACCTGCCCAATAGAGAGTGCAGTCTTGAACACCAGCACGTTTTCCAATGTGCTGGTCTAGGGGCATGATGAATGCTGAAGAGCCCAGCTTCTGCCGTGTGGTCTCCCACCTGAAACCACGTAGATGGCTCTTCAGGCCAGGAAGAACCCTTCTAGGTTGCCATGGGGGTAGAGGAGAAGTTGGAGTTTGGTTAGGGTGCTTGTTCTTGCTACTCTGTTGCTTCCTTTGGTGCCAGTCTCACCAGGAGCCCAGGAAGCTGGGAGGGGCACCAGGCACCAAGGCAGGGTCCCTTTTTTTTTTTTTTACACACACACATCAGTCCTTAGTTACAGGAAAGAGCAAATGCAAATGGATCCAGTCTACAATACCCAGCATACATTGCCACGTTTCCCAGGAGCTCACTCTAAGTCAAAGTGGGCTCTTCCTGGGGGCTGACTTTTTCCCTGGTTCAAACAACTTTTGCCCCTCACCGAGCTTGGCAAAAGGTGAAGGAGCCAGTCACTGCCACCTCAGACTCAAGTGAAACAGAAAAAACCAGGTCCAGAGGTCCTTCCTACCTAGAGGGGGTGCTGGGCCCACACATGCGCTCACGTATGTACACACACACACACGCGCATCCACTTGAGTGCCCTTTCACAAACCCTCAGATCCACTCAAGCGCACGCACACACGTATCTGCCTATGAACAACATGCAGATGCTCGTGAACTAGAGGAGAGGATCTGCTGTCACTCTGTCCTCTCCCCATTCCTTTCTCAGAGAGGGCAGAATTAGGAAGGGCTACTGAGGATTTGAAATAAATGTATTCTCAGAAAAAGGACTGGTCCCCCCAGGCTCCAGGCCAAATCTCCAAATGATATCAGACCTGGGAGAAATGAACAACCGAGATGCACAAAACGATGTGAAGAAGAAACTCTGAAGTAACGAATAATAATATAAAAAAAGGTGAGAGTTATTTTTCAGCTCACTGGCTTTCTGAAAAGTAATATAAAGTTGGGCAGCGTCTTCTCGAAATCAACCTTTCTGAGCCGAGACCCAGGCCACATGCACATCTCTTTCCTCTCTTTCTATTACGCAAAATTTGTATGGTTTCATCTGCTCTGATTTCTTTCATTCATGCGCCTGTGCAAACCCCTTGTGTCAGGGGCTTGTTCCTAACCCAGCAGCCTGGCCATGCTGGGAACTGCTTCGTCTTGGGCTCCCCGCAGGGCCGACAATTGAGAGCCTTCCCTGCAGCTCTCCCCAATCTGGGCCTTGCCACCTCCATCTCCATCCCCCTCCCTGCCCAGAAGGGGCTGCAGACCTCCTCCCTCTCCCACTCTGCACCAACCTGGTCTCCCAGCTGCCTTTGTTCTCAGGAGAATTCTCTCATATGCTGTTCTTTCAAGTGGCACTAGAAAGGGGATACTGGACCAGCTAAGAGACCAGGGTCCTGGAGCCCAGAGCCCAGCCCAGGGCCAGGTGCAGGAAGGAACAGAACAGATATTTGGTGAACGCAGGAAAGGTCAGATGAATCAACAGCTTTTTCAGGGTGTGGAGGGAAAAAACCTTTCCATTCTAACATGTCCAGGAAAATGGCTTAGGAGGGGGATACCCAGGATATTCAAAGCAATAGTGACATTCTCTGTAGTTCCAGTTAATTTTCTGCTAGACCTGAGGCTGGGAGGACTAACAATAGCCCTTTGTCTCTCTTCTGCCACCTTCCATCCCTCGACACATATGTATGTGCACACACAAAGAGATATGTACAAACGCATATGCATGAGAATTTCAGACACATTCAAATTGCTACACATGCACACAGCCCTGAAACAAACACATACATGCACCCTTCACACACACACATACATGTGCATGCACCTCAAATACCCCAACACATTCACAGAGACACACACACATGCAGTCCTAAAACACACTCATGCATACCCTGAAAATACACAAACACATGTGTTCATACTCCTCAAACAGACCCACACAGACACACACAGATGCATACAGGTGCACAAGCTCTTTCTTCTGCATGGCTGCCTTTTCTAGTGAGCCGTATCTACTCTCAGTTTCTACTTCCTGCCCTGAGGATGTGTTGGGGTATTTGATGGTCTGTATCCCTATTGACTTTTGCAATGAACACATCAAATGGAGAGCAACAGTAACTTGTGGTTTCTTTGCTGCAAAGGTAGATGAAGAATGTTTGGCTTAATCTAGTCTGGAAGAGCAATGGCCATAGTAGGACCAGGCTGGCACCTGCCATGGGTCCACCCAGCATAGATAAGAACTCTCTGCATGGATGCATTTTGGGTGGGAAAATGGGGACATGGGATTGAAAGTAAAGTAATTGAATCTTTCTTCTGGAAAAGACTAGGATATCTAGTCTAGGGAAAGGCAATTCTGATGACCATTATCTGGGGTATTCCTCTGTTCTCCTTCAATCAGTGGTCAAAACACAGAATGCACTATATGAGGGACTTGTCACATGATATCATATGACAAGACATGAGGGATGAACTACTGAGTGCCAATAATACCAATAACTTATATTAGTGCATCATCAACTGTTTACAAATGTGCTTCCTTCTTCATTACATCATTTCTGTCATCACACTCACCTTAAAATATAAGTGGGAGAGGTATTAGAGAACCTATCTTTAGATGAGGAATACGGGGCTTAGATAAGGTAAGCAACTTGGCAAGTGTGTTAGTCAGGACAGGCTAATTGCTGTAACAAACAGACCCCAAATCTCAGTGGGCTAGCTCAATAAAAGTTTCTCAAACACTTCCGTCTTCAGTGAAAGTTGGCAGGGAGGCTCTGCCTGATGTAGTATTTCAGGAACTTAGTCTCCTTCTGTCTTGTGGCTGTCCTTGAAGTAGGTGAAGTATCTTGATTTGGTAGGTCAATGGGGAAAGTTGAAATGTGTTTTATCAGCCAGGGCTGGAGGTTGCACGCATCACCTCTGCTCACCTTCCATAAACTAGAACATAGACGTGTGGCTACAGCTACTGACAGGGCAGTTGGAAAATGTAGTCCAGCTGAGAGTCCAGCAAGAAAAGGAGAACGCAGATGTGGTCAGCCCTGCCAGTCTCCACCATGTTCAGAATCACACAGCTAACAAGAGTGGAATCAGTTCTTAGGCTAAATCTATCCAGTCCTGCACTTTCCCCTTCTAGCATTTTACTTTGAAGCATTAAGCTTTACCAAAGGAGCCTTATTCCTGGCTCTCGTTCCAGGTCTGGAAGTCCTTACATTTATAAGGATACAATGATAAAGACCATGATATCTCCCTACCTGTTCTATTAGGCATACTACGCCTTTGACCCTCATCACCACCCCGTAAGGCGTGTAGTAAGTAGAACCCTACCTTCTGACTGACGGCACTGCAGCTCAGAGAGATTAAGTAGCTTCTCTGAGGTTGTGGGAGGGTGAGGATGTCAGCCTATGGTTTTCCGGCTCCGGTTTCCCTTCTTTCTCTCGTGCTGCTAAAGCTTCCACTGGACATGGGGTAGGAGGCTGGGTGGGTGGAGAGTCGTCTTTCTTTATCCCGCAGGGCAGACTTCCCTGATGAAGCTTAAGTAGGAGACAGTGGTAGCAGTCGTGGGCAGTCTTTGCTGTCTTTCTGCTCTGGGAGGCATCTGGAAAAATGTGAGGGCCTAGACCTTTGTAGCTTAGTTTAGTTGATAACTGTATACCTTGAGACACTGGCAGCATTGGGAACCAAGTTCTGGTTATATGATCTTGAGTAAAGCATCCTGGGTTAGGAGCCAAGAGACATTTATATGGAAACTCAACCATATTTAACTGTGTAACTTGGGACATCTCACTTAAAGTCTCTGGGATACAGTAGCACACGTTCCCTCCACTGCAAACTGGAGATTGTAGCCTCTACCCTCATTCCAAAGTGCACCAGGCTGCCTAGCCTCCTAACTGGCTTGCCCAACACCACATAGTTTCTCTTTAAATTCTCCCTGCACATCTCTGACATAGTCACCCTTTTAACCACACACACACACACACACTTCATCATGTGTTTCTTCTGCTCAACCACTTTCATGACTGCCATAACGTCCAAACTCCTTAATTAGCTCTCATATTCCTTTATGTTCTGCCTCTGGGTTACAACTCCAGATGGATCACCCTTGACTCCCCTAAGTATAGTGAGTGCTCCTGCCACACTGCCCTTTCTCCTTCCTGAAGACCTTTGCTGCGCCACCCTCATTGCCAGTCTACCTGTCACCACTTAATCCCCCCACATGAGCCTCCCTCTCGACATCATCGCACTCGCACTTGCACCCTCATGCGCTGCTTCTCTCAGAGGTGCCCTGGTCTTCTGAGATTCTGAGGGTGTTTCTTATTTTCTTCACCCAATTCTTCTTGTACAATTTGCACCCTTGAATTAACAGCCCTCAGATGATAGTTTACATATGAAAAAAATAATCAAAAGATAGCAAGGATTTTCAGTGATCTGCAAATGAAAGACTTGGCTTAGGAGTCATCATTAAAATTGCTTTAATTGTTTTCTGCTAGCCAGGGATCATGAGGCAGCTCCCACATCTTGACCGGCAAGTAACTTCCCTGGGTTTGTTTGTAAGTCTATACGGATGGGACCTCAAATCAGAGACTTGTGGCTATTTGGGTTGTGTTTTGTGTAGCCCCCTGGGGGATCCAAGGCCAGGCCTACAGCAGGCTCACCAGTGAGGTAAAAGCAAGCTGGACATGTGCTCTTTTGGCTTTCTGCCCACTCTCAGCCCCTCCGCATCAGGACAAACTGCCTGCTGAAGCCAGTGAAGAAAGTAATAGATTGGAGCCAGGATGCTCAGGTTAAGTGGGCCGCTTTGTGGAGCTCATCCATAATCCTGCTGGAGCCCAGAGAACAATACGTTAATTAGAGCCTGCGGCTCAGCTCCCACCAGCCATCCATCCTGCCTGTGTCTGTAGGGCCTTCCCCACGGACATGCCAGCCCACTTTCTTCCCTGAAAGAGATTTATTCATTATCAATGTTGGTCTGTGAGAGGGGCCTGGTGGTGAGGGAATGAGCCTCCGAGAGGGATGGGATATGAAAGAGGCAGAGCTGAGCCTGCTGGCAGATGAAGAAGGGGCGTGTTGGGGTTGTTCCCAATTAGGAGGATGAGGCAAGTCCACCTGGTTGGACAGGGGAAGAGGTAAGCCCAGCAAAATGATAAGAAATTCTGTAAATGTGTCCCCCAAAGTGGACACATTTACTAAAAGTCCTTTGGGGATCTTTAGCTTTGGATCTAGCTCACTTTAAGCCACAAATGATGGGGGAAAGAAGATAAGGATAAGATGAAACCCATTGATCATCTATTGCCTATCTCAAGTGGTGGCACTGAAAAAGCACTCAAAATGTGCTTGTTGAGTGAATACGTAAGTGACTTTTGTAGTAGTCAGGGGGTTTAGGTCAGATATCATGAGGAACTCACTGCCAATGGGCAAAGAGAGATAGAAACCAGAAAGACTAAGACTAAGACTACGGAAGACTAAAAATCCTGAGATTTTTACCCAGGAGCTCCTTGAAAGAAAGAGAGGCACACTTTATTTTTCCTGGACCCCAGTATCCTTGCATTGTGTGGAAGTTTGGAGAAAATGGGAGGTCAGCTGTCCTCAGTATAGGTTGACAGCATAGGGAAGTGAGAAGTTGACAGGTCAGAGATGGCAGCCCACTGATCAAAGCTCCAAAGAGCATGAGGGGAGGTGAGCAGTGGGATACAAAGTTACCACTACACAGGCTCATTTCACAAAAGTGGCAGGAAGCACCTGTTCTGTAACTCCTGCTGCCAAGATTAGGAAAAGGAGAAGTGGAGAGTGAGTTGCCCAAAGTCCCACACTGGTGTAGGCCAGATTCTTATTGGAAGGGTGCCCCTGCTCCTGCAGCATCCTATCATCTAGGGCCTAGTTAGAAATGCAGAATCTTGGGCTGCACCCCAGAATTACTGAGTCCAAATCTACATTTAACAAGTTCCCATATGATTTCTATGCACACCAAAGTTTAAGAAGGAAGTCAGCTAGCTCATTCACCCAGCTCTTGGGGAAAACATAGGGTTTTAGGGAGGGAATGACTGTGGTAGCCTGAGGTTCTAGTGCTGACTCTCCATCGATGGACAGGGTGACGTGTGGCAAATCACTTAGTGTCTCTGGGTCTTAGTTTACTCATTTTTAATATAAAAGGATTGAACAAGATCAGGTATTCTTAGACTTCAGCAATTACCTGACTCACCTGAAATGAAAGGCAGATTTCGGGGCACGACTCTCAGAGTTTCTGTGTAGCACCTGAGAATTTGCATTTTTAATAGGGCCTCAGATCATGCTGCCACTGCTGGTCTGGGGAGCACACTTTGAGGACTGCTTCACCATACAATTTCTAAGTTCCTTCAGATTCAGACGGTCTGTGGGATTTTCATTCCCAGTTTGCTACTCTTCCTCTGCCAAGTGACATCGACCAGTCCTCACATTTCCGGCTGCCCCTCCTGCATCAGGTAGTTAATGTCATTTCCCAGAATACTCAGGACTGATGAGCTAAGTCTTATAAAATGCATGAAAGGCAATAGAAGCAAAGTGTTATCCACAAGATTTAAGAAGAGTCCTGTGAAACACAGCAATAAAACCTGGAAATAACTATCCATTTCCTACTACAAAATGTCTCATTTCCGAGTCCATAAATGCTCCCCCTCTAGATCCTCAGACCCATCTGTTTTGTAAGCATGTATAATTATTAGCACCATAAAATCACTTTCTATACCTAATGTAATTACCGGGAGCCAAAATAATATCAGGTAAAGGTGGAGGAGGGAGAAGGAGGCTTGCTTACAGCAAACGCAGACTATCTCTTTAAGAAACAGAAGTAGTCACATGAGGAGGTAACGATTTTTTATGGTAATATTATACTTTCTATGGAGGCTTTAGGGACAGCTTTGCAAATAAGGCTGAAGTGGCTCATCTCAAAGAG